>OZ005741.1:78252555-78743539 GCA_963930735.1 Dioctria linearis | reverse complement strand
AATTTAGGAGAGATAAATCTCGTTAAAAATTGTCAATTTATTTGAACTGCAAATATGCCTTTTTCGTCTTAAATTGTCGCATTTTTAATTTCTGTCCTTTAGCCTACAGGAAAGAATTTTTTACTAACATTAAATCTTCGATTTATTAAACACAGTGAATACAGTGTTAAAATCAATTCAAAAAATGATCAATTTAATCAAAATTTTCTTAATATTAAAAATTGTTGTCTAGTATCGAGAAAGATGAAGTTTTCAAAATTTATTCTAATTTACTAAAAACTATCAAATTCTTCTCGAATAAAATTTAGAAAAAGTTTTCTGAATTTAATCAATAATTTATTCCTTTCTGTGTGAAAATATGGTAAAAATTTAAACTTAAATGTTAGAATCAATCATTATTTGCTAGAACTCAATAAACATCATACAAATAAATAGAATTTAGCAAACGTTTATTAAATTTCAGGAATAATTTTCTTAATAGGTTTTTTGCTGTTGGGATAAAATCAAACGGTTAATTTAGTGTTGTTATACATTACTTTCAAAAATATACACGTGTCAGTGGGCAACAATAGAAAACATTTAAGAATGTGTGAGAACTGGTGAGAACACACAAGTAAATTAGTTTTCAACTGCTTACATTTATTTTCATTTGGACGCCGACTTTATTCAAGTAAAGAAGTTAAAGAATTGCTCCAAGTCAAGCTTTATACCGTTCTTCCTGGTACTTGCGAAAAAATAATTAAATTTTCTAAATATATTGTGCGTGTTTTGTGTGTGGAATGCAACGCTATTGTGAGGTAAGTGAATAAATTATTATATACATATATTATACTAGTAGCGATCAGTATTGACTGATGTTTTTAATAACAAGTGAGCACATTTGTGCACCGTTGCTGCCACTACTTCACCTTACTTTACCCCGTTATAAAGTGGAAGATCACAGTTTCGTCGCAAGTTTCATTAATTTGGGAACGCTTAATGACCATCCCATGCAAGTGGCTAATTGCTAATGTAAATTTAATAAAATTGTTTTAATTTCCATTAATTAATGTAAATCAAAGGGATATACTGAAAGTTTGGAATATGGAAGCAATCCCGTGGAAGCTTGGTTGCAAAAAATTTGTAATTGTGTATCAACATCCCAATCTTCCGCTTCTTCTACAATAACCTCAGTGTCTTCACCAACAACTTCATCGCTCTGCACTGAATTACCGCCAAGGTTAAAAGATTTTGTATGTATATTACATATATTAATTTCTCTATTTAATTATTTTTATTTTAAGGATCTTGCCTACTACTTAGAACATTCTGGAAAACTTATTTTACAATCGACGGAGAACGGTGTGCTTTCTTCTGCTTGTCGAGAGAAATTAATTAAGGACATAGTTAAGCATTCGTGGACCAAAACATATTTTTACAAGAAGATAATTTTAAAGAAATAACAAGTCAAATATGCACAAAATTCAACAAAGAACGTAAGGTAACTTAACTCTACTAACATTACGTACTTTTGAATTTTAAGTAATAGAAATAAAATTTTAGGAAACATATTATGGCAAAACAGGAAAATACCCTTCTGGACGGCTATATTCCACCAAAAACTGCGTATCCAAACTAAGGAAAAGTGGACTTTTTCCAATAGAAAAAAAAAAGAAAAAAAACATCGGCCAATGAAGATTTATCAGTAAGTAAGACATTTTTATATTTATTTTTTGTTTGCAAAATGGGTAATGTTTATTACTTTATTATTACAGAATTTTACTGAAATATTTTATCATTCCCTTTAAGGTTGTGTAGAAGAATATTTTGACGAAGATCAGATATAGTTGAAGCATCATTCTGAGCCTTGGTCTGTTGTGGAGACAAAGTGGGAAGGAACTACACATATTCGAAAAAACAGCGTTTTTAGCAAGGAACGGAACATATCTTAAATTTGGAATTATTGGCCCACATACATGCATTCTAATGGAGCTAGACTTGTAAGAATATCCTAAATTTTAATTCTGTCAAATTATAATTCTGGACTTTTCACAGGTTGATATTGATTTCAAATTTTTATATCCTGGTAAAGACTGCAATTTGTTAGAGAAGTGGCCTAAGTTTTGTAAGGATATTACGACGGATTTCGGGAACAAGTTAGGAACAAAAAAGTTTTTAAACTTAATAATTTGAAAAAATTCGTTATTTAATAAATTCATTTAATTTTAAATATACATATTTTTTAATATAATTAGGTATACTGAATAAATTGATTACAATTTATATGGAAACAACTGGTTTTTATACCCTAGATTTTCCCACGATTTTTTTTTTAGCAATAAATGATAAATGATAGATTCATTAATTAAAAGCTTTGCTCAAATAAACATACCTGCATGAAGCATAAAGATTCTCTCATGAAAAGCTATTCTTGAGAAGAGCACACCTGTATAAAGCAAATTAATACACGTGTATACTACTACAATAAATTAAATCTAGAATTAGTTTTCTTGATCTATACCTACGTTTTATGGTATACATTTTAGCAAAACTAAAATTCAATTTATTGGCAAAATAAGATAGTTATAGACATTTCATTCACTTATATTAATCTTTCAATGTTTAATTCAAGTAAACAGGTCGCTTGAATCTGGCATATAGGTTTTCTGAATATAGGAAAGCTAGCATCAGTATGAATTTTCCACATGTCTAGTTTTGTTCTATTAATGCTAGATGTAAGAATATATGACCGCTTGAATTTAGTTTAATTTACTTGATAATGATACAAGCACCCAAAAGTTGAATCAAGAAAATGTTTTCTAGAAAATAATAAAAATTTACTTGGCGCAAAATCAACAGCTTTTTTACTTGATTTTTATCTACATTTGCTTAATATCAGTAAATTATTCTCTCCGTGACAGATGTCTCTAATGTGACTTAGGTCTAGGCTAATTTTATATGGATTTTCTCACTTTCAGGACACAAACCTATGTATAGTAAATGTTATTGCCTAATAGGCTCGCTGGTTCTAAATTGAAACTTTTAGATTAGAAGGAGTTTACGAGCCAACACATACCTTAATCAGTTTTTTTAATAAGTTCATGATGATGGTGCATATGTAAAATATGTTTAGAAGATGGGAATCTTTATTTATAATTATTATTTTTTCCTTCCTTTACCATTATGTATACCTACTGTACCTGACTTTTTAAGTTTACATTATGATTTTTTTATATGTGATTTTATGTTTTAAATAAAGATGTTTACGAATGTTACTTTGTTACAGCACAAATAAAGATTTTCTAACTGAATGGTGATTTTCAAATAAAATTAAAGCGTGCAATAATTCTACTGTCCCTTTTTTGCGACCAACTGCACTTTTTTACAGCAATTTGCTGCTAATTTCCGTTTGCAAAGTGCAACCCTGTGTGGCTGGTGTGAAAGCACGCGGTCAGCGAGGTAGCTACTCACCTTCAAGCTTACTGAACTGAAGTGAAGTGAAGCACGCAATCGAGTAGTTTCCTAAACTAATGAGAAGATCCCGAAAAAGAGCAACTCCGAAGAATAGAATCGCCAACTTTCTCATATAGGTGGCACGCATTTTAGCCAAGACTCACATTAGCAACTACCACGCTATCAAACGATAGGTGGCAGCACATAAAAAAGCACAGAAGAAGGTGATCAAACACAATCGTTAAAAAGAAGGAAATTAGAAACAACACTGCGGAGAATTAGTTTTAAAATACTAACACACTAAAGTAGAATAATACTTATCCCAATACACTAGATATATTTAGTAAGAGAGAAAGAAATTAGATAGAAACTTAAAATAAACTTAAATACGCATTTTTTACAAACGGATATAAGGACTTTTTGAGGTTGAGGACAAACAAATAATTCGCCTCAGGAGGGCGTAGAAATTATGAATCCAGTCGACGGGCCGCAAAATCGCTACTCCCTCCTTGACATGGGGCCCATGCGGAGGAAAATAGTAAAAAAGAATAACCAAATAAGCACACGGTTGTCAGATTTATCGTCTATTCAAGACACCCTCACGGGACCAGATCCGAAATACGTAACTGTATCTCTAGTAAATCCTAGTAAGAAAATATCAGAGCTCACTCCTTTTGTGGTCCGCAAGTGCATAGAACATGCAGCCCCAACAGCTAGATCCTACGCGATGGAAATTACTTAGTTTTCTTTCCATCTAAAGCGGAAGCAGACAGGATGGCTAAAAACCTTAGAAAATACTTGAGTACGAGTTAAGGTAGATTATCACTGGAGAATAAACTCCTACAGAGGAACTGCCTACGCGCTCAATCTAAAAAGACCTTTCAGAGGCAGAAATCCTTGAAGGGCTGAAAGAAAATAACAAAACAGTCACGGTGGTTTAAAAAATGATGCGCCCTGGAACTCCCAAGAAGAAAGAGTACCTTTTGGAGCGCTCCATCTGACCTTCGAATGCTTTTCCCCTCCCACCTCCATAGTCTGCTGCTTTGAGCATATGCTATTTCGTCAGTGGTATCCTGCATCTTTAAGACGCAGAAGCTGTCTAAAATTCAGGCATCACGAATCAAAGTGCAGAAACACTCCTAGATGCCAAATCTGCAGCAAGCTTAAAGCAAAGGAGGAAATCACACACACAAAAATTCGTGTTAGACATAAAACCACAAAGCACCGAATCCAGCCCTGAAGGGACTGCTACACTACTTACCTTTACTTAATATGAGAATATAGATGGAGAACCCTCAATGCCTTCGCCCCATTCACCCAACGACACTGTGGACACTATGTTAGCAGAGTCCCTAATTATTTGCAGGAGAGTGAGGGAAAAATCAAAGATTTATCGGTCCATTACGTTATAAAATTCTGTTTTAATCATATCAATTTGTCTACCAATTGTTCCACTTAAGACACAGATCTAAAGATCCTTATCTCTATTGCGATTGATTTATGACTACCGAATGATTCTCGAACTCTGATAACACTATGCATATGTAATGAAATATAGAAGTAAATTTGCTAGTCTAATCTTAATTAATTTGGAAATTACGATAAGTATATATGACGAATCACGGGCATGTTAAACTAAATTACTTATTTACACTTATTTGATTAATATTTGTTTGATGTGATGCAACTCTTGACCCGTATTAAATTGAACCAAATTAATTGTAAATTCTCCTCTTAAATTAAAACCAATTCTTTTGAAAGTCTCACGCGCTGAGGTTGTGAAGCCAAAAATTTGCGCACTCAGTCTACACTCGACAAGCAATTGTTTACATGTGTCAGGTTAATAAACCTGAACACATAATTTAACCGCCGCCTATGACCTCTCACATGAGGCTATCTCGGCTATCTACCCGATTCCGATGTATTCCTGTGGGCATGCGTGAGAGTGACGCCATTATAGAAAAAATGTTTTCCACCAAGCCATCCAAAAGGGCGGACGTATTTTACTATTGTTGGAATCCGTCGGCATAATTTAATCGTATTCATCGTTACCGTCTATTTTAATTCTAAGTAATCGCTACCGTTTATAATATATTAATGAATAAACAATTCCTTTCTATTAATTCAACCTAATAATCCGTTTTTATTGTTGCCCTACTCCATCCTTGACACATGCGACAAACTATGGATAGTCCGCCGGTGAAAATCACTTGGATGGCTGGCTTGAATGATTTTATTCCTGATCCTGGGTCAATGACGGAAGTTGCTGATTTAGATTGTTCAGTATCTGATCCTGAAGCAGTTACGGAACTGGCTTCAACACGACATGAAAATAACGCAAATTTAATTTAAATTTAATTTTAAGTGCGCCCCAACCTCTCTTACAGGAGTACTAAAACAGAAATTAAATTAAATTTCAATTAAATGGCTTGATGAATACGGACCTTAATGAACTTTTCAATTTATTAATTTTTGTTTTCTCTTTTCTGTTTTAATCATAAATAGCTTACAAAACAATTTTTCCTCTCTCTCTTAATAGATTGAATTTGATTTGATTTTGCTTTATGTTGAAGTCCAGTAGCACACACATCAACGATGTTCAGTTTTTCCTACATAATTTCTTCATTCTTGGATTCATCAACTTCGGGTCTTGAGCAGGGTGGGAACGCTGTTAAACATTTTTACTCAGCAAAAGAGAGATCTTAGCATTTGCTATTTAAATGCTCGCAGCCTCCGGAACAAGATTGATCAGTTTAAGATAATCTTTAACGATTCAAAGTGGGCTAAACAATAACGTGTTATAAGCCGCAGTCAGTTTTAAGTTGTATCGTCGAGACAGAGTTGGACGTGTGATTGGTGGGGTCGCCATTTATATTAGAGATTTCCTCAGCTCCAAGGTAGTTAAATTTTCCCGAACCGAAGGCATTGATTTTATCTGCGTCGAAATCTAAAACGGTGCAACCAAATGTTGGATTGAATGTGTGTACTTCCCTCCTAATCACTTTTCGGCAACTAACGCCGCGGATTTTAAAAATGCATTATTCGATCTCTCGCAGTCGCATCGCTATGAGGACATAATCGTCTGTGAATTTATTCCATTAAGAACTCGCGCTGTTCGTTCGAATAGTATACAATGGTTCATGCCTGAAATTAAGCGTTTGATTGTGGAATAATCTAAAAGAACACGGCGTGCATAACAAGAATTGCTTTAACCACCTTGACCTCGTTGATCCCGACATCCGTGCCGTAGGTCCAGAAGAGGAGTGTAAGGCACTTTATAGTATAAAATCTGAGGCCATATAGGATCCGAAAATATACCTACTAAATTTATAAAGATTCTTTTACCATCTATTTTGCATGCCATTGGACACATCTTTAACACCTGCATGACCACATCCGTATTTCTTCGTGCCTGGAAGCATGCTGTAGTATTACCTGTTGCAAAATCCCCCTATCCCAGTACTCCATCAGATTTCCGGCCTATTTGTGTACTGTGCTTCCTCTCCAAAGTTCTAGAAAAGCTAGTATGTGATCAATTAGAGCAATACTTCATAAGCCATTCACTTTTCGCAATGGCAATTTGGATATCTGAAAAACCACAGTTGTGAGACTGCTCTCTTGAAGATTACAACGGACCTACGTCTGGTACTTGATAGACATGAAACTTGCTACTTATCTCTGTTGGATTATTCAAAGGCTTTTGACAGTCTTCAGCATAAGATACTTCTGAATAAAATCTGAGAGATTCAAACTCAGTAGGGTTGCCATTAAGTTGTTTTACTGTTTTCCATCGGAACGCACGCAACAGATTAAAGTCCTGAAGTCTTTTTCTACAATTGCCACTGTAAAATCGGGCGCTCCTCAGGATTCTACATCGGGACCACTCTTATTTTGTGCATTTATCAACGACTTGCCGCAAGTAATTCAATGCTCGAGCATTCAGATGTATGCAGATGACGTCCAATTGTATATATCTAGGCCGGTCGGTCTCGTTGAGGACTGCGCTCCTAGACTAAATTATGACTTTTCCCGTGTTTACCATTGGGCTTTAAGTAACCATCTTAATTTAAATGCGACCAAATCAAGTTACTGGCGTCGATACATCTGATTTTCCCCCATCGCTCTCAACAATACCCTTCTGGTTCGAGCACACAAATCTAAAAACTTGGGATTGTGCTTAACAGTGGCCTGTCTTGATGTGATCACACCAATGTCTTACAAAAAGTTAATGGTACGCTTGCAAGGCTTTGGCCAGGGCCGGATTTAGAAGTGTGGAGGCCCTGGGGCAACAAAGGAATGGAGGCCCCTAATTATTTTTAAAATAGGTTAGACATTTTTTTAAATTGTTTAAATAAGAAAATTAAATGAAAAGACGAAAACGGGGAAAAACGGAGAATTCGGTCGCGATTATTTTTTTTCTCATTATAGAATGATGAATAAAAATAAATAATAATATCCAATTAATTGATATTCTTTAATTATTAAAGAAATCATTATTTCCTTATCATTTCTTTTATGCAATAAAAGGTATGTGAATAAATGATTCAATTCAATTGTTTCAAAAAATAATTATTTGCGTATTTATAACTACTTATACAAAATACATTCGTATTGGTGTCATCAATATTATCAGAACCGAAATAAGGGTAACCTCCGAAAATATTTATAATAATATAATATTATTAAAAATGTTTTTCGGGGTTTGTGGATGAAAATGGATGTATTTTGTCTGTGTAGTTAGATAGCTCTATTGCGGATTCTGGAGGCCCCGGGCTAGAGCACCGGTTGCCCTCCCCTAAATCCGGCCATGGCTTTGGCTATTTGCCGCTCTCCTCCCGATCACAATATGCTCAGACTAATAAAAGCCCTTGTCCTACCATTTTTACGTATGGTAACATTATATATCCTTCCATTGATTCCTCTTGCTCCAACAGAATTAATGTCGCGTTCAATGATTATACAAGGTTTGTTTACGTCTTGAGACGGTATCATCATATCACTCCGTATCGCTGCTCACTACTAGGGTGTCCTTTAGAAGCATTATCTTAGCTATAGTTCGGTATGCTTCCTCCACAAATTCATTCGGGTTAATAAGCTTCCGTATTTAATGCATTTCGCTTGTTACTTGCGATCAACAAGACGCCTTGAGTTACTAATTCCACGATTCAGCAGTCTAATCTAATTAGCGAATTGCCTTTCCCTCATTATCTCGACCATAGTTTGCACAAGCAATGTGTGAAATATCTGTATATATCTAGTATTTGCTTCACAATGTTGCTAAATTTCGCCGATCCAAAATTTGAAGCAGTGGTTAAATTTCTTCGTACTTCGTGCCACCTGGTGCAACTGCCCTATTCCCGTGTTTGCTGTTCAATTTCCACTCTATTAGCGCAACTGACTTTTAGATTTCTCAATAATTTAGTTTCCTCCTGTTCAAAAATTTCAGCTGATACGTCAGGCTATTGACAACATTCCGTTCCATAAAGCAGGATTTACATTATGATGACATCCAATTTTTACAGAAATTGTGAGGGAGATAGTTTATTGAAATTTAAATGCTGCGGAAGCAATCATCGCAATACCTCACACGTACAGTCCCCTCTACTTTTTATGGCAAAACTCTTAAATTGTCAAACTGTCTACTTGGAAATTGTCAACTTTTTAATCGTTTTTTCGTAGATATTCAAAGACGGATCATGAAAAGAAGTATAATTTTACAATTTCTTAAATATTGCATGAAAGCACACGAAGGAGTTCGAAGCAAAAGATGAGATTATATCGAAAAAATTCCTCGCAAAATATCAGGTGGTACTGTAATTCAGTTCTGCAATCATCATTTTGTACGATAACGAAATTTTTATTTAATATTTATTTCATATATATAATAAACAAAAAGTTCACTCAAGTGCTCACATGAAAATAATTCTACTCCACTACCGAACTAACGTCGGTGAAGATAATTCCAGCCCGGTTCGTGCTCACATGACGGATTATCTCAAAGGCGGAATAATTCTAGCAAATTATAAAGGAAAAGGACCACTGCAGTCAATCTCTGAACACACTACTCTCTGCTTGTGGACAGAAAACTACCTCAGAAATAACTTCAATATTTTCTATAAAGAAATATTTAATAACTTTCTATTTCGTAATATTTAATTACAAACTCAAACCTTACTTTTGTTTATTTCGACAAATAATTTTACCTTACAGATATGTATATGCCATAAAATTATAGTAACAAAACAGCAATATGGCAGCTCCAGTAGTCGAAATTGACAAATTAGGATTGCCAATAACAATGTTTTAGTTTCAGTAACTATAAAAGCTCTTTTTATGGTTCCGGACACGCACATAGTGACAAATCGACGTCCGGAAAAAATTCCGGACGCGTTTGCTTCTCTCGTCACTCGTAAATAAATTTCCGTATACGATGTGTGAAGGAGATATCACAATCTCTGTAAAAATTGGATGTCATCATAATGTAAATCCTGCTTAATGTGCATCTTTACCTGGCGCGTTTACTTTACGTTTCCGTGATTTATTTTGAACCCTTTGGTAACCCCCCTTTACCACTGAAATCTAAAAAAACACGAAAAGTTAATACAACTTTGCGTCAAATTTGAGCGTATTATCATGATCAAAACTGCACATAGTTTGAGAAAAAGCATAAACTTAGGTAATGACGTGTCAAAAAAATAGATTTCGGGGTTTTATATGTATTGTTGCGAGGGTGGCCTTTGGTTCGTTATTTAAAACACAATAAAGTTCACAAAACATTCATGTAATCAACTCAACTCTAATTATCGCTAACACTGTACTTTCAATTATCGCAATCTAATTACACTCTTTCGCTTCTTTATTACTTTCACTTGTTAACACTGCAACGTCTAAGACAAGACTCTTTCTCTGGCGGAGACAACTGTTATATTTATACCCTAGAAACTCTCCAGATTATTCTGGAGTGTTCTATTCTAAAAGCTTCTTGACTGTTCTATTCATTCTTATTCCTGAACCTTCCTGTCGATTCCATAATCGATTCTCTGAACCTGAAGTCGTTTACTTTATACCACGTCATTAATTCTAGTTACTACTGAATACGGTCCTTCCCAGTGTTGTTGCAATTTTGGAGAACGTCCCTTACGTCGTTTCGGGTTGTACAGCCAAACAAGATCACCTTCGTTAAATCCTGCGGAATTAGCACGTAAGTCATAGCGGGTCTTCATCCGATCAGTATTTGTTGCTAATTTCGTCCTCGTGGCCTCGTGTACATCAGCTAATTGTTGTTTGAGCTCCGATACGTAGTCTTCTGGTAACTTTTGTTCACCTCTGGGAGTACCGAATTTGAGGTCGCTAGGTAAACGCATCTCTCTTCCGAATATGACTTTAGCTGGGGTTTGTCCGGTAGTACTATAAATGGCTGATCTATAAGCCATTAGGAATATAGGAATATGTCGATCCCAATCACGTTGATGATAGTCAACTACTTTCTTTAGATGCTCGATTAATGTTCTGTTGAAGCGCTCTACCATGCCATCAGATTGTGGGTGTAGAGGAATTGTTCTAGTTTTTTTTATTCCCAACAATTTACACATCTCCTGGAAAGTCCGCGATTCGAGGTTCCGTCCTTGGTCCGAATGAAGTTCGTGAGGCACACCAAACCTACTGACCCCCAAATTCATTATTTGTTCCGCAACTGTGGTTGCCTCTTGATTAGGGATTGCATAAGCTTCAGGCCATTTACTGAAATAGTCAATGGAAACTAATATATATCGGTTACCGCCATCCGTTTCTGGAAAAGGTCCACCGATGTCTATAGCTATCCTTTCAAAGGGGGCTCCGACATTATACTTATGCATTTCTCCTCTGCTTCTGTATTGCGGCCCTTTGCAAGCAGCACAGACAGTGCATCTCCGGCACCACTCCTCCACATATTCTCGCATATGTAGCCAATAAAACCTTTCTCGTATTTTGGAAATGGTTTTGTTCACTCCCAAATGTCCTCCAGAGGTTCCACCGTGCATTTATTCCAGAACATCTGTGACGTTTGATACCGGCACGACTATTTGCATTCGGAAAGATTCGCCATTAGGTGCTTCCCACTTGCGTTTTAAGATTCCACATTCAACATGAAGAGAGTTCCATTGAGCCCAGTAACTTTTGAGCTTCTCACTCCGTTCCGAAATATCCTTCCAGTCTGGTCTTTCCATGTCTTCTTTCCAAGCAAGAATAGGTGAAATGTCCGGATCTTCTCGTTGTGCTGTTCGCAGGTCCTCGTTGTCCCAACCTGTAGATGGTTCCAGTTGCTGTTGTTTCTTTTTCTTCTATTCGGGCGCAATGTTTGCACTCAAGTTTACATGGACGTCGTGAAAGGGCGTCTGTATTTCCATGGATACGACCTCTTCGGTGTTGTATTTCAAAATCATAAGCCTGGAGTCGCTCTATCCATCTCGCCACTTATCCCTCAGGATTCTTAAACTGCAGAAGCCATTTAAGCGCTGCATGGTCGGTGCGAAGGATGAATATCTGCCTGTAGAGATATTTATGAAAATGCTTTGTTGAACTTACAATGGCAAGTAGCTCCTTTCTTGTAGCACAATAATTTTTCTCTGACTTTGAAAGTGCTTTGCTATAGTAAGCTATTGGAACTTCTTGACCATTCTCCTCCTGAGAAAGCACTGCACCAACACCTTCATTGCTGGCATCCGTGTCTAATATAAATGTTTTTCCCAGCTTTGGATAGTGAAGTACTGGCGCTTGACAGAGCTGTTGCTTCAAATTTTCAAAACTTTCGTTGCAGTTATTCGACCATGTGAACGGCTTTCCCTTTTCGGTAAGTTGATGTAGGCTTCTTGCTATATGTCCTTCCGATTACATTCATCCAAATAGACCAGACATGTTTTCCAGGTTAAACCACGTAGAACACATTCCATTAGTCGTTCGAATGTGGCTGGAGCATTACATAATCCAAATGGCATTACTTTGAATTGCCATAAGCCACTGCCAACTGAGAAAGCAGTTTTCTCTCGGTCCTCGGGACGTATTTCCACTTGCCAGTAACCACTCTTCAAATCCAGCGTGAAAAACCATTGCGCTCCGGAAAGGGTATCCAATGTGTCATCAATCCTTGGTAATGGATAGCTATCTTTTCTCGTCACGTTATTTAGTTGGCGGTAGTCTACACAGAATCGGGTGCTGCCATCCTTTTTCCTAACCAGAACAACCGGCGATGTCCAAGGGCTGTTAGATTCCTCTATTATGCCTTGTTTCTTCATGGAGTTAATCATGTCTGCAACTTCTGGTTGCTTGGCTAATGGCAATCTTCGTGGTGTCTGTCGAATAGGCCTGGAATCTCCTGTATTGATCCGATGATGGACAAGATTTGTTTTACCATAGTCATCATAATTTATTGCAAATAATTCCGAAAATTCATCGATCACCTCTTTGGCATCGTTGTGTTGTTGTTCACTTAAGGCACTGGACGAAAGAAGTTTCTGAACCTGTTGGGTAGTAGCTGGTATAGTTTTTGTCTGCTTGACATTACTACCATTATCCAAATTGACGATTTGGTAAACGGGTTCACAATTTCCAATTGTAGCACCTTCTTTTAGTTATACCTCATTTTCGGATGTGTTAAGCACTCTGACTGGTATTAATGTTGCACCTTCTGCCTTCACTAAAGTCTTGCCAACGATGATGTTCGATGTAACTTTTGTGGGGTTAGGCTCCACCAGATAGAATCGGCAGGTCTCGGTGTCATCAGTAAGCTTTGTCCATATTAGTGTCTCAGAGCATGGCGAAAGAGTAATATTTTCGCAGACCATCGTCCTTACTTTAGCAGGATAATCTGCTCCTTCTCCTAGTCTCATAGGAATTTCTATATTGCCATATTTGAGAATCCCACTTCTGACACCAGTTGTTGCGAGCGTGGCCTTTGGTTCGTTATTTAAAACACGATATTAAATAATTAATATATAAGTTCTTTATTACACTTAAATCATATAAAGTTCACAAAACATTCATTTAATCAACTCAACTCTAATTATCGCTAACACTGTACTTTCAATTATCGCAATCTAATTACACTCTTTCGCTTCTTTATTACTTTCACTTGTTAACACTGCAACGTCTAAGACAAGACTCTTTCTCTGGCGATGACAACTGTTATATTTATACCCTAGAAACTCTCCGGATTATTCTGGAGTGTTCTATTCCAAAAGCTGTTCTATTCATTCTTATTCCTGAACCTTCCTGTCGATTCCATAATCGATTCTCTGAACCTGAAGTCGTTTACTTTCCATTGCCAGTAGATGTCACCAGTTGTCTCTTTCTATTGCACGTAACAGTATGTAATTAGCTTTAGAAAACTCTCGAATTCATGAAATTTGCAAAGTTTGATACAAAACAACGTAATAATGATACATCAAGTAGATAAATTTGTACTTGAGTATGGAAGATCTTGAAGCGGAAGAGGAAGTGAGGAGGGAAAACTAGTAAAGCAGTTTTAGTTAGTAATATATTTTCGTTTGAAAGTTGGTATTTTCAGAGAGGAATAACTATCAAAATTATGATATTATTGCAAAGAAAGTTGAATTTGTAACAGATATCGAACTTTTTCTGTTTATTTTGAAAAACTCAAATTGTATAGTGCAATGATAAAGGAAATAAAGTCAATAATGTTCACCATGGAAGCGGCTAAAATTTCTTGTATATATTTTGCATACAATGTGGCGTTTTTAATGCATTTCATCACCGTCAGATGGAATGATACTCGGAAAGTGTATGCCGCCATTTTCTGCATTGTATATTTATATGTGTAGATTTCGCGGAATATTTTAAGTTTTATCATTGGTAATTTCTTATTATTGCTTGGGAGGCGAGATATTTTTTTTTTGCAGTTCTATTTATAATCTGCTTTTGTATAATTGTGAGTAAATATTATTTAATCATGGGACGTATTAGTAAAATTCGGTCCAATAATATTGTTACGTGCAATAGAAAGAGACAACTTGTGACATCTACTGGCAATAAACAACTTCAGGTTCGGAGAATCGATTATGAAAGTTCAGGAATGGAACAAATAGAATAGTCAAGAAGCTTTTGGAATAGAAAACTCCAGAATAATCCGGAGTGTTTCTAGGGTATAAATATAACAGTTGTCATCGCCAGAAAAAGAGTCTTGTCTTAGACATTGCAGTGTTAAGAAGCGAAAGCAGTAAAGAAGCGATAGTGTGTAATTAGATTGCGATAATTGAAAGTACAGTGTTAGCGATAATTAGAGTTGAGTTGATTAAATAAATGTTTGTGAATTTTATATGATTTAAGTGTAATAAAGAACTTATATATTAATTATTTAATATTGTGTTTTAAATAACGAACCAAAGGCCACGCTCGCAGCAACTGGTGTCAGAAGTGAAATATAATTGAGAAATAAAGTGATGGCAATTGACTGAAAAATTAAAAGTGTGATTAATTTTGTGGAATTGTGTTAAATTTCAAAAGTTCTGGAAAATAATTTATATTCAACTGTGAGTGAATTCCTACAGTAATGGGGCGCAAAGTGGAGGAGCTTCGAATACAGGATTTGAAAGTGGAGCTAGGGAACCGCTCATTACAAACGACAGGTGCAAAGAAAGTTCTAGTCGAGCGACTTAGACAAGCTTTGATAGCGGAAGGAAAGAATCCTGAGACATTTGTTTTCGAAGAGAACTTGGAAGGAACCGAATTTGAAGAAGAGCCTGAGATGAAAATGGAACAGCTTTTGAGTACTTTAATGAGCAAAATGGAAGCCCGTTTTGATGAACAAAAGAATTCTCTCGAGGAACAAAAGAATTCTCTCGAGGAACAAAAGAATTCTCTGGAATCACGTTTAGATGAACAGAAGAAATCTATGGATGAACAAAAGAATTCTCTGGAATCACGTTTAGATGAACAGAAGAAATCTATGGAAGCCCGTTTTGATGAACAAAAGTTTGATTTTGAGGAACAAAAGAAATCTCTGGAAACCCGTTTGGACGAACAAAAGATCTCTTTGGAGAATTGTCTAGAAACTCGTTTGGAGGAACAGAAGACTTTCCTGAAAAACTCATTAGACGAACAAAATTTGAAAATTGAAGGAATCGAGCAGGAAGTGGCGGAAGCTCAACAAAAAGCCACCGAGCAGCTTGACAGTTTTAAATCAGATCTGGAAAGAATAAAGCATCGTCAGCCTCTAAGCGGAGCAACTGAAATATCCGGTGCAGGTAGAATGAAACCTCCCATATTTGATGAACAAAATTCGTGGCATATCTTCAAGAAACAATTCGAGGCAGCTTCAGAGGTAAATGGATGGAATGATGAAGACAAAGCTATAGCTCTGGTGTTAGCACTTCGAGGTCCTGCGTCAGAACTCTTACAAACTGTACCGATTGAAAATCAACGTAATTACTCTTCATTAGTACAGGCGATAGAATTACGTTACGGAGATGAGCACATGCAGCAAGTATATCGCCTACAGTTGCGCAACAGGATTCAAAAACATGGCGAATCACTACAACAACTGCAAGCAGATGTAGAAAGATTAGCGCATCTGTCATACTCCAGCGTGAATGCGGATTTTCTCAATGAAGTGGCGACGGAGGCATTTGTGAACGCTATTACAGATCAAAATTTACAACAATCATTAAGGCTAGCAGGAAGGAAATCAACAGCAGAAGCACTAGCCTATGCATTAGTGTATGAATCCGCCAGACAAGCTTCGCGGGGTGCAGTACGAATGAGAGACATTTCGGTAGACGAATGTACTTGTAATAGAATGCAGTCATCCCAGAGCTCACCTTTGCGTGGTATCCTTCGATGCTGGAATTGTAATAGAACAGGACACCTACAAAGAGACTGCAGAAAACGCCGACGAGTGGAATCTCTAGATGAAGAGAGGAAAGTGGAATTGCAAAGATATCGAGCTGAGCAGCAGACTTGCAATAGATTGCAGTTATCACTGACCACCCCTTCGCGTAGGGTTCTTCGATGTTGGGATTGTAATAAATTAGGACACCTTCAAAGCGACTGCAGAAAATGCAGAAAAGAAAGGGAGAGAAGAATGTCCAAATTGGCGAGCTAGAGAGCAAACTATTCTTAGGGAGACTAGAATCCAACCTTATGGCTTTGAGAGCCAACACAGGGAAGGACGTATCCATGGAAATGCAGAAGCCTTGGCACAACGTCAATGGGAACCTGAATGTAAGCATTACGGCTGGGAGAAAGGAAATGAGAAAACAGCTACTATACAGTTGGTACCTGTGGAGCCATCAACAGGTTGGGACATCGAGAGTTTGCAAACAGCACAACGAGAAGATCCGGACATAACGCCTATTCTTGCTTGGAAAGCAGACATAGAAAAACCCGAATGGAAGGATATTTCGAGGATGAGTGAAAAGCTGAAAAGGTACTGGGCTCAATGGAATTCTCTTCATGTTGAATGCGGTATATTAAAACGCAAGTGGGAAGCACCTAACGGTAAATCGTTCCGAATGCAAATAGTCGTGCCGGCATCAAAGGTCAACGAGGTTCTAGGTAAAGTGCATCGTGGAGCATCTGGAGAACATTTGGGAGTGAATAAAACAATTTCTAAAATACGAGAAAAGTTTTATTGGCTACATATGCGGGAGGATGTAGAGAAGTGGTGTCGCAGATGCACTGTGTGTGTTTTTTACAAAGGGCCGCCACGTAGCAGCAGAAAGGAAATGTACAAGTGTAATGTCAGAGCCTCATTGAAACTGAGAGCTGATGTACAAAGGGCCACGGGGGCGAAATTAGCAGTAAGTACCCATCGGATGAGGACACGCTATGACTTACGTGCGAATTCAGCAGGATTCAATGAAGGTGATCTTGTTTGGCTATACAACCCGAAACGACGTAAGGGACGTTCTCCAAAATTGCAACAACACTGGGAAGGACCATATTCAGTAGTAACTAGAATTAATGACGTGGTATACACGATTCAGCGTGGCACAAGAGGCAAGCACAAAATTGTTCATTTGGACCGCTTGTGTCAATACTACGAGCATCAAGACCGTGGACCACCTGTTGTTCGGGACGAACAAGTTTAAGAAGGGGGCAGTGTTACGTGCAATAGAAAGAGACAACTGGTGACATCTACTGGCAATAAACAACTTCAGGTTCGGAGAGTAAATGACTTCAGGTTCGGAGAATCGATTATGAAAGTTCAGGAATAGAACAAATAGAATAGTCAAGAAGCTTTTGGAATAGAACACTCCAGAATAATCCGGAGTGTTTCTAGGGTATAAATATAACAGTTGTCATCGCCAGAAAAAGAGTCTTGTCTTAGACGTTGCAGTGTTAAGAAGCGAAAGCAATAAAGAGGCGATAGTGGGTAATTAGATTGCGATAATTGAAAGTACAGTGTTAGCGATAATTAGAGTTGAGTTGATTAAATAAATGTTTGTGAACTTTATATGATTTAAGTGTAATAAAGAACTTATATATTAATTATTTAATATTGTGCTTTAAATAACGAACCAAAGGCCACGCTCGCAACAATATTATGGAATAAAGAAGAGAAAGCTGAATATTGCTAGGTATGCAAATTTGTGTATATGAAAAGGAAATAATCCTATAAGGACGTTACACAGAAAATCGATCAATTTTGTGTAAAATTATGAATGGACTTTCTTTCATTTTAATGGAATCTTAGAGGCAATTTTGAAAATAGTAATTTCTTGTTGCGATCCATTTATAACCAAGATACGGTCTTTTGAAATTTAAAAAATCTGGCAATTTTTGCTAATTAAATGTAACTTTAAAAATTTATAACACAGAATGTACTCATCGCATCTCGATGAAATAAACGTTATTTATTTTGGGAAGCTTTGAGGTTTGCGAGAAAAATGAATCGAGGTAATTTTTCTGAAAACTTGGATTTTTCAGTTATCCTTGAATATGTCAAAATGTGCAATCCCAATATTTTTTATTTTTTTGTATTTTAATCCATTAGGGATTTTATTGAAGCTGTAGAATGGAGAAAATGGAACTTCTTAAAGTTTTGATGGAATTATTTTTTTAAATATATGTAGGTGTAATTTAGAAAACTGTGAACGAAAATTGATTAAGTGTGTTGAGAGTTATCAGATTATATACAGTGTGTTCGGTAAATAAGTAGGATGAAGTATGCCAATATATTCCTTGAAGTGTCCAGATAAATCTTTTTTCGAGACTCGTCGCCCTAATTCACTGCTTTCCTCTCAAATTTAAGATATTGGAACGTGAGCACTGATTCCAAAGAGATCCCTTTGTCTTTTATAACGATACCTAAAATGGTACATATTACAAGTGAAACGGTTCTTTCAATTTGATACATTGTATATGAACATTAGGCTGGCCCAAAAATTTATGGATTTCCAATAGTGATTTTTTAGCTGTTTTGGACTTTCAGGATAACTGTTTCAACATTTTCTTTCATAGCTGTTTAATATGACAATATTTATTCTTGATTCGTTTTTCCATTTGAGGGAACTTATTTATAAACTTATTGCAGTCATAGGTGTTTAACTTTTCTATTTTTCATAAAGTTTTTTAAAACGAAAATTCGGAGCCGGAACTCCAATTTTTTGACTTCGCGTAAATTGTTTGTAAGAAAAAGTGGTATATTTTTTCTACTATATCGTAATCTACAATCTAATCGATTATCTTTCTAGCGAATATAACTTAAGGGGTCGTGTTATATATAAAATGTTCTCAAAATGTGATTTTCGAAGGTAAAGCATTTTTACAAATAACTAAGAATTTGTGCAAAACCCATGAAAATATCGACTTTGAACCAATGAAATTTTTTTTAAACCCTTTTTTAAATAAGACAATTTGCAGATGAATATTTACGTGATTTAATATATATTTTAGTCAAAAGCAACTTATTTTTTATAAATGTTTTAATAGAGCTCATTGCACGAAAATTATTATTTGTCTACATAATAGTAAAATACTTAACCGGAATCTAAGCAGTGAGTTTAAATATAGACATTAGATATATGTTTTTTTCATTTATTTATATCTTTTAAGTACTACTACTGTTTAATTTTTATTGTTCAATATGTTATTCTTTGCGAAATTATATAATCAGCAGTTTGTTCATACTAATTGTTTCTATTCTTACTAGCACTACTTTAGATGTGGACATACGATAAATCAGTGCATCTGCATACCCTTACAAACATAATGTGTCACCAGCAGAATTTTCCAGTTACATTAACTTCGACTATGCTAGTCTTGTTGAAAATGAAAAATTTTATGCGAACAAAATTGAGGAATTAGATAGAGATAAAATTCTATGTATATGTATATGTAGTCATACACTAAAATTGAATTGGAAATTCTACCAGACATAGCTCAACCTGGAAATTCTGTTGGTAAATTCAAATCTATCTCTCGAATGTAGTTCTTTAGTTACCTAGTTATTAAAATTGTAAAACTGACAAAGTCTGAACCTTGCCATAATTAGGTATATGGTACATTAAAACTCAGAATTTGCGGAAGTTTTATTTGATGACCAACTTTAGTAAAGTAAAATTTACCCAAGCAATAAATGGTGCCAGACAAATTACAAGGAAAAGTGTCTGGCCAACTGCACAGAGCACATACATTTCGTTCGCCACTTGCCTGCTCAAGCGGAAACATTTTATAAGTTCCAAAAAGAATTCTGTGGAAACTCCTACAGACAAATCTAAAATTTCGCAATGCCTATGCGATCCTACTGCTGTGCAGATGCTTGAAATGCTTTGGGGTACAATGCAGACGAATAGTACAGCATCACATAGCTTTCCATGTACATATAGTGATTTGTTTCAATTTTCAAATTGCATACTTCTATGCGCTTGTGTTTCACTGTGCTTTTGAGAACAGAAACCGTGAGCTTTTTTGTTGTGGTAACCCCCCTTAACATTATTTTTAATTCTTTTGCCTTCAAGCCTATGCACTCGTTTATTCGCTTCGTGTCTTAATCCTATAGTGTAGAGGAGGGGGTAGAAATATGAGATACGTATTATAGTTTTAATGATAACAGGCCCCACAAAAAAGACATCCAAAAAATAGATGGTATAAAGATAGGAAATTTGGTTTACTTATCAGTGATATTAACATAAATAATGTAGACTACAATACGCTCCAAATTTATTTATTTAAACTAAAAATATCAAAATTAGAAATTTCCAAAGTATGTTAGTAATCTGAGACTGTATTATAATATCAAAAACAAACGAAAAATTGTGACAAAAAATGTGCAGTATCAGTGATACTAATTCGTTAATATTATATAACATTATTAATATACTTTATAACTCTATTATAGGCCTACAAAAGTCATCATCATCTGGAATACTGCTTAATAGCTGGTAGAAATATTAGATAGTCTGATATTATTACCACCCAAGTGTCTCATATTACAACCAATTGTTTTTTTCAGTAAAATTAGTAATTTAATTAGAAAAACTCGCTTTTTCGTAATATATAATTATATTCTAAATGTAAAGTAAATATAACGTAACTTATCGTATTCGTTTGTTTGAAACTAGGAAAATATACAGATATAAACTGGAAAGCAAAACATTTGAAACTTTTCAGTTATGCGCTAACTGTGAACGTTCAGCACGCGTCAAGACTAATAACGAAATGTCCGCCGGCTGTTTCAAAACCTTCGCAGAACTAACACCAATGGTAGCCTAGCTACGCTTTAGATATCAGTAACGTAGGGAGACCAAAACCCCCGTGTCTCAAATTGCTACCTATCTCGTATTTCTACCCCCTCCTCTATAACATTGATAATGCTTCTCCAATATTATGTTGAACAGCAGCGTCAGAGAATCTGTATTCATATGAACGGCGATGTTTGTAATTAACTCACTTTCCACCCAAAAGCTTCTCAACCAGGACATGATACTATTCAACTATGTTAGAGTCGATGTCATAGATTAAACTCTCGGAGTGTCGAGTAAGATTTATGCACAAAGCTCCAATTGTTCAAAAATTCCTCCTTGCCTCAAAGTTGTTACCTTATTTTCAGTGTCGCTGTTTTTGTAAAATTACGCACATGATTGCAAACAATGCAATAAAATGTGTAAAGTTCAAATGAAAATTATATTTGATTACTTTTCTAAAGTAACCCTCTGGTTAATGCGGTAGTCAATTTGTCGAATGCGAAATAACCAGTGATGAAAAATTGTACTTTTTCATATCATCATTATGAATGAAGAACTAAATCAATCTCTGATGACATTATCAGTTTGTCCCAACTCGTCTGAAAAATACAATGCCATAGTAGAAGCTTCGATGAGATCTTCGTATTTTTAAGTAAGTAAAAAAAACTCTAAGTCCAATTCTTGTGGTACCCTGGATGAATGCCTCCACTTTCTTCCTTTTCTCTGTAAAATTAAATTGAAACAAGTAAAAAAATTAGATTTGTTCTAAGACCAATTCTTATGATGAATGCCCGTATTTAATTTATTGGTTACCATCAATCTGTACAATCTGTATAAGAAGAAAAAATGTTCTGAAAAGGCCAATAAATTTCAAAACTTCATATATTTTCAATATTTCAATTATACTAAAGTTGTGATAACGTCTGCAATAGTTATACTGGTTACTTACAATTTCATAAGATAAGAATAGGTTTGTTCGATGAAAACACCGTGCAAAATTTCCCCGGGGTTTTGTGCATTCATCGAACAAGTTTTTAAAACACCGGGTAAATCTAATATAATAATGACATTTCTCTGACAGTTCTCCTGAGCATAATTTAACTTCTAATTTCCAGTGATTTGTGAAAATTTATTTATAAAATATGTGAAATAATTAAAAATTTAAAAATAAATAAATATTAAAATGCACAAAAAATATTTCTGTTTTTTCTTAATTACATATTCTTTTATTAGCTTTTTTACATCGATATTATCGCCTTTTCTGTAACTTTACTTTGAAAAAATTACAATTGGTTCATCTGTCACCACATATATGTAGCTCCATCATTTCTGTAAGAAACAGTTGTGCTGCACTATTTTCACTTTTATCATCAGATGTTTTGTCACTAGGTATAAAATTAATAGTTTGGATGATCAAAATCTACAGAAATGCTTTTCTCTATCCCGTTGGCTTCTTCTCGAGCCACTATTAAACCCTTTCCTGACATCTCATTTAAGAATTTAGAGAATTTCTTATATGTTTTTTGCTTCAAATCGGTGGGTAGCTGAAGGGATAACGTGAAGTCTATAAAAATTACTTGTTAATAATGGCAAAGAAACATTTTTACGATCAAATTTCTTACTAGAAAGGCAGATCTTAAGATTTCATCCATGTTCTTCGACCTTAATCGCCTCCTCAAATATCCCCTTATAATTTTCATTCGAATTTCCTTGTGCATATTATCGATGGGTATTGTGTCATCTAATTTCTTATCCAACTTCCTTATATAATCTGAATTTGGTATGAGCTCCACGATTTTTTCACTTTTATATACAGCACTCAACCGCAATTACCGAACAAATTCCATGTGACAGTTCACATGTCGAACGTTTACCCCTAGAAATTTTTAGTGCAAGTTCGGGGCACGAAATCAGAAACACGGGCTTTCATCGAACAAGTTGCTGTAACCCCGTGTAAGCCCAGGATTTTCAAAAAACAAGATAGTACAGCCCGGTGTAGCCCGGGGTTTACCCGGTGTTTTCATCGAACAAACCTAATGTGCAACCGCACTAACACCAGTAAATATTTTACGCCGGTGTTTGTACTTTGGGTATTGCCAAAACCTTCGAGAATACTTCACAAGCCATGACCACTACCACAAGTCAGCTCAACGGTTCTTATGGAAAACTGACAAAAGTTTTACTTGAATAGCTCCTCCGCCCTATACTACTATTCATACAAAAAAATTGTGCTGTGATAATTTTAAGTTGGCTTTCTTATCTTCCGATCCGAAATAAAATGTTTATATCTTTCCTAACAAAATTATTTAGAACAAGTAAAAAAGCTAGAATTGGTCTAAGACTAATTCTTATGATACCTTAGTAGATGAATGCCCGTATGAAATTTCGTATGGGCACCCATTTGAACAATTTTGATTTTTACAGTGGTTTTTTGCACATATTTCTAGAACGGTTCGTCGGACAGAAAAAATTATTATAACCAATTTTATAGGATTTCGTATTCTGAAGAAGTTTTTAGTACAATAAAAATGTCTAGAACTGATCGTTTTCAAAATATATGTAAAAAACCAAAATTTTTATATGGCAACCCAAAGGAGTTGCCCGATTTAGTCCATTTTTGAAATTTTATTTGCTAAAACAATGAAAACACCATGTACTAAATTTCAGCTCACTATGTCAACGCGTTCTCAGACAGTGTCCAAATATATAGTAGAAAACGAAATTTTTGTATGGCAACCCCACTAAGGAGTTGCCCGATTTGTCTCATTTTCGAACTTAATTTTTTTTTTTTTAAAAGTCCGTTTACAAAATTTCAGCTCTCTAAGTGTACGCGCTCTCGAGTTATCGTGCGCACAAGACGGACGGACAAATGGACAGACGGACGGACAGATGGACAGACGGACGGACGGACGGATGGACGGACATGCAAAAATCAAAATAACTTTTAATATTATGCGTGGGTGTCCAATCCATTTTGCTCTACCATCATTATTTCGAGGTGTTACAAACGGAATGACAAACTTAGTATACCCTATAGATTTCATCTAGGGTATAAAAATTGATTTGAACCAAATGATTATTCCGCAAACAAAAACTCTCAGCAGAGTAATCAGAACCAGGTAATGAGGTGCCGTGGGCTGATGATATCGAATGCAGCTGCCTACAGATTCGGACTCCCACTGCACATACACACATGCAATTATTACTCAGCTGGGACTAAGTGAACGTAAAATGGTAAGATTACTTTGTAATCAAAACTATTTTATTAAGTAAGGTATATAGTAAGTGTAGCCTTTGGGAAGGTAAGGAACCAAGCTGTAAGCTACTAGTAGACTTTTTTACTGTATGGATAGTAATTTAGGTGTAAGTTTGGCACTTTTCCATAAGTATCAATATAGAACATTTTAGATAATTTATATAATATATATATATAATATAATTTCAGATAATTATATAATAATTTCTGGATTAATTTTGAGAAATTTGCTACACTTATCTCACGGATTGGACCTTTATCTAAACATTAAAATTTATTTGGAATACTAAGACACTCCTGTTCTCGAGATATCGGGTGCAAGCCGAAGGACAATTTTCAATTTTCATCGGTATTCCCTCTTAAGTAAAAGTTTTTATACAATGGACCTAACAGCCTAAGTTGCTTATCATAAATAAAATAAATAAATATCAACTGTTTCGGAGTTACAATGTGATTAAGAAAATATGCTAGGTTTTCACGAAATACCCTATATCTGAATAAATACAGGGTGTACGGTCACCGTCAAGAGCTCATTGTATGCAGGCAGTACTTACCTTTCCAACGACTGCTCAACCAATCGCATACTCTCTTATCAGGAGTTATGGTGTTCTAAACCAAAAATTTCAGATTTTCTAAATTTTTCTTTTTTTCTTTGAGTTCTTTTGAATTTTCTACAAAATAGTGGTTAGCTCATAACCTCAGGCCATACCGAAATTAGACGATATTTTTTTTAAAATGACGTATTTTCAGGAACTAAAGAAACATTATCTTTGAGAATAGCTTTCAGACTAAGTTAAGAGCTAATAACTTTTTAACGGCTACAGATACCAACTAGGGTGTAGTGTAATTATTATTATTTATTTAATGTAAACTCTACACAATTAAGCCTTAACTTCTAATTATGTGTATGTAGATATGCACAGAAACAATTAATGTAATGTAATAGATCAAATTAAAGAGCAGAGTCCACAGTTTAAAGTTTTTATAAAAAAAGGTTATGTTAACTATCGTTTGGGAAAAAAAATGGAGGTCAAAGTAAAAAAAAAGGTTATAAAATCCGAATTTTTTTAGTTTAGACCACAATACCTCCTGAGAGGAGAGGAGTATCAGGCTGGTTGAGCAGATGTTTGAGAGGTCTTAAAGTTCTGCATGAAATAAGTTCTTACGGTGATCGTACACCCTGTACTTTTTCATATATAAGGTGTTTCGTGAAAACCTTGCATATTTTCTTAATCTCCCTGTAGTTTCGAAACGGTTGATATGGCCCCCTCCCTGCCCTATGGAGTACTATCACCTTCCGCTCTATGAACCACCATGGAGGAAGCACCCTGTATTAGTGCTGGGACATCGAAATGGAACATCAATGTTGACATCGTCAACAACTAGCAATGTAGCGATAATATCAATCATACAACATCGATGGTATTGATTTAAGAGAAATTACGCGTTATCTGTTTTGATAATGAGATTTAAGCCTACGTTAATTTAGTTTAGTTGGCTCATTTGCTTTAAATAAAAAAGCGAGATATATACAATATATAAGCAACCTAGCAAATATTTAAATATTGAATTTATTTGTGTGACTAAATTTTTAATAGAACCAGAGGAGGTACTGGGTTTCTGAATGATCGATGAGTAAAATTAGCAGCCTTTGGTTGTGTGCTCACTTCAAATGACATGACTTTTAAAATTCATAGGAGCACCTAACAAACGAAATAAAAATAGACAACCGCAGCAGCAAAAACAAAGAGAAATGTGCGGTGAGCCCTCGACTTTTGTCCATTGAATTTTCCTGTCGAAAATTTTCACTTAATTTCTTCAGGTAAAATCTGTCTCTTCCTCTTTGTTTCCTTTCGTTCCTATGAATTTTACATATTCGTGTCACTTGAAGTGAGATGACAACCATAATAAGACTGCTAGTTTAGACACCGATCAGATAATGATTAAAGTATAATTGATTTTTAATTTAAATCACGACTCCTCTCTCTCCGACGTTCAGTACTGGTTTTCGCATCCAATATACAATACGGTTTTTTCCCTATCGGGCCATCCCACGAGTATTCTTGATGCGGTATGCAAACCGGTTTTTTAGGTTTTTTCCTTAAAAAATCGATTTGCATACTGCATCAAGAATACTCGTCTGAGATGGCCCATCTGCTTCAATCATGAACTCAAATTTTATAATTTTCATACATTTCTTTTTGATACATAGCTGACGCCAACTCAGTTTATAATAATCTCTACCTGAGCAGTAGCTTTTATTTCCAATATGTATGCTGTGCCGTCGTGAGTTCCTATTTTCTATGTGAGACTCATCCGCTTGAATGTTATGTATAAAATACATCAAGGTAACTTTACTTAACATTTTTAACACCAAACAAACACACGTTCGCTATAAGAAAAATTAAGTATGCTCCTTCAGATGGAATATTTAACTGAACCCTATTAAGAATGGAGCACAAAAATTAACCTCTCAACTGAATTTACATTCAGCTTCATTCGAAATGAGTGTCATGTTCTCAATACGTACCACCAACATTCATTAATAGTAATAAACAATATGTGATGAAAACAAATGAAACAAAAACAAAAAATGCATGACAGTAGCATACTGTCACATAAGCTTGTAGAAATCATCAGAAAATTGAACTAGACAAAAGCTGATGTTAACTTTTGCCACCACACGCAACGACTTTTATGCAGACTTCAATTCAATTCTATATCAAAGTCGTCAGATTTGCTTGTACACAATAGTTTCGGCCGATTTCATTCATGTAAGACTTCAGTCTCAACTCATGTACCGATTTTCGCTACACACGTTCAGGCAAATCGTACGACTTGCCTTGTGCATGTCAGCTCGAATGATTTGCCCGGGCATGGGTAGCGGCCTTTAAGGCTGGCCAATGTCGTCTATTCACGTCATATTTTGGCGAACAGTTGTACTTTTGCCATTTAAAAAGGAGAAGATAATCTCATCAATTGTATTCTTTCGGTTTATTAAATAAGCTCACTACCGGCACACAGAAAATACAGGCGAATTATGTACCATTATGTCATATTATGTCATCGAGCAATTTCGAAATCAGGTTACGCGTAAATTCGTTTTTACCTTTTTATTTTTTAGTCATTTTTACAATTTGAACATAGTTATTTCTAAATTGTCGTTAATATTTTCCTTTAAACACTCTCGAATTGTTTTTTTCCTTAAAAATATGTTTCTCCAGTTTTTCACCTTTTTACATGCTAACACATATGCAGCTGTCGTACTCATTTATTACATATTCTTGCTTTATATATATTAAACTATGTAATATATATAAACTCCTCAAAATTTTGGATGTTGTTCATGATTTTAAATTCTCAAGACAGTTTAAAATGCAAAATATAAAAAATTCTCCTACATACATATTTACTGCAAATTCTTTTGTTGTGGGTTTTTGTATTTATTTTAAAATTATTAAAAATTAAACATTATATTCCTTTGTAGATGTTCACTTTGTTAGTAAAAAAGTAAAATTTTAATTACACGTTTGCGCGGCAACTACATCGCCTGTGTTTGTTGGTGATGATATTTTTGGTTCACCTAGAATTAAATAAAAAACAGCCTAAGCTGGTAAATTACATATATTGATGTAGTTAAAACGTCAGCCAAATAAGTATTGAGTACAATGATCCACATAATATTATCATAGACGAACAAATAGCATCAGACTAAAAGTTGCACAAAAACCAGCAGCGCCTTTATCGATTTCAAATTGGCTATCCTTGGACCTAATGTAACTTTGGCATTCATTTCACATTTTGGTTAGAGGCATTTTTTCTTCGTTTTCTATGACATTGAGAATTGTAAACATATGTAGATAGATAGAGCAATTGACGTAAATAAAATCAAACACTGCATAGAAATATGTCTAACAGCATATTACGTTCAGCAGGCGCTGCCCGAGCTGCCAAACTTGAAATTGGTCATTCTGGTGTGAGTTTCGGTATAATTCCGTGGCGTGGTTAGGTTAGAAAAACCCAAATCAAAATAATAAAATATAAACTCAACCGAAACTGAGTGTCAACACAATTTTGGATGGAAAGATTTGTAATCAGAGAAGAAAAGAGCTCGAAAATTGACAGATTCAGTGGGAGTGCTTACACCAAGTCGCAGAAAAGAATTCACTATTAACTTGAATTATTGACTGTAATAGATGTCTTCAAAATCATTTCTGTGTTGTATAGATGTAGCTACTTGCAAAAAAATTTAATAGAAACTTTTATTTAATGGATAAAGTAGAAGTAGTTAAAAATTAAATTAAATGTCATTGACAATTCTTTTATTAGAAGTTTAAAAGATGCAACAAGCAAAGAGACATCTCCTATACAACCATTGAATAAATCAATCAATGACAGTCGGATTGCACTTGGTTTCACTTGCTTTGACGTTTCTGAAAATTATTAGGTCTGTTTAATAAGCTGCTCTAGGTCACTTTAGAGCAGAAAATTGTGTTTAATGAACTCATAGCACTCTCCAAAGTGAACTGGAGTGAGATTTTTTGCTCTTCTTTTTTCGTAGGAGGGGGAAATTTTTGAGGGAAAAATAAATTTCTGGACAATTCTAGTGGAATAATTGTGTTAGTTTCTTTACATCATTAATCATGCGTTAATTTTAACAATTGCGTTTTTTTGGTGACAGATCTCAGAAAATTGTGTTTTATGAGCTGCCTGCTCATATTGGAAGTGTATATTTTTATTGAGTTCAGTGTTTTGTGAAATTAAAGCTGCTAGGTTATTAATTTAGTGCAGTGCAATGTTGCAGAAACAATCGCCGAAATTCAGACGGAAAATGGTTTTTTAGGCAAGTGAATATATTTAAAAAGAAATATCTTCTTGCTTTATAATTGGCAATTTTTGTTAATTATATATAACAGAAACAGAGAAATATACGAAAGTTTAAATTGTGTCCGATTTGTTTATTTGAGAAATGTCAGGTTTCTTCTTTTCAATGGCCCGTCGGCCCCTCTCGCTGTCGTAATATATACAATGGGCCTAAAAGCCTAGTTGCTTATCATAATAAATAAAATAAATAAATAAAATAATTGAATTACGACGGCGAGAGGCCGATGGGCGGCGGCAGCTGTAGATTCCTATGTAATACACGCTCCATAAAACGTTCATGGAGAAAATTGTTCCTATTACTGTAATAGTCTGCCGTTTGCCGTCGCAATTGTGCTTAGGCCTTGCGTTCTTTCTTCACAACACTTAAATGATTCTGGATCTGCGGAGACATCTATCTATGTCCGGGTGTTACTTTTGCAGCTTAATACTGAACAATTCAAAAAGTCAATATAACACGAAAAACTCGAAATAAATTAGCTGGTAAAAATTGTCGCCAAATGACGTGTCAGTTTAATAGGTCTGCTCCGTGTTCTGCTCTACTTTTAATTTGACAATTAACCTAAGTTGAGCTGCTCTGCTCTGAACATTTTTCGAATTCATTAAACAGACCTAATCTCGTATTGTTTGTACCATGGCCCTTACTATTGTTACGTGCAATAGAGACAACTGGTGACATCTACTGGCAATAAACAACTTCAGGTTCGGAGAGTAAATGACTTTAGGTTCGGAGAATCGATTATGAAAGTTCAGGAATAGAACAAATAGAATAGTCTAGAAGCTTTTGGAATAGAACACTCCAGATTTATCCGGAGTGTTTCTAGGGTATAAATATAACAGTTGTCATCGCCAGAAAAAGAGTCTTGTCTTAGACGTTAAAGCGTTAAGAAGCGAAAGCAATAAAGAAGCGATAGTGTGTAATTAGATTGCGATAATTGAAAGTACAGTGTTAGCGATAATTAGAGTTGAGTTGATTAAATAAATGTTTGTGAACTTTATATGATTTAAGTGTAATAAAGAACTTATATATTAATTATTTAATATTGTGTTTTAAATAACGAACCAAAGGCCACGCTCGCAACAACTCGTTTGGAGGAACAGAAGACTTTCCTGAAAAACTCATTAGACGAACAAAATTTGAAAATTGAAGGCATCGAGCATGAAGTGGCGGAAGCTCAACAAAAAGTCACCGAGCAGCTTGACAGTTTTAAATCAGATCTGGAAAGAATAAAGCATCGTCAGCCTCTAAGCGGAGTAACTGAAATATCCGGTGCAGGTAGAATGAAACCTCCCATATTTGATGGACAAAATTCGTGGCATATCTTCAAGAGACAATTCGAGGCAGCTTCAGAGGTAAATGGATGGAATGATGAAGACAAAGCTATAGCTCTGGTGTTAGCACTTCGAAGTCCTGCGTCAGAACTCTTACAAACTGTACCGATTGAAAATCAACGTAATTACTCTTCATTAATACAGGCGATAGAATTACGTTACGGAGATGAGCACATGCAGCAAGTATATCGCCTACAGTTGCGCAACAGGATTCAAAAACATGGCGAATCACTACAACAACTGCAGGCAGATGTAGAAAGATTAGCGCATCTGTCATACTCCAGCGTGAATGCAGATTTTCTCAATGAAGTGGCGACATTTGTGAACGCTATTACAGATCAAAATTTACAACAATCATTGAGGCTAGCAGGAAAGAAATCAACAGCAGAAGCACTAGCCTATGCATTAGTGTATGAATCCGCCAGACAAGCTTCGCGGAGTTCAGTACGAATGAGAGACATTTCGGTGGACAAATGTACTTGTAACAGAATGCAGTCATCCCAGAGTTCACTTTTGCGTGATATCGTTCGATGCTGGAATTGTAATAGACCAGGACACCTACAAAGAGACTGCAGAAAACGCCGACGAGTGGAATCTCTAGATGAAGAGAGGAAAGTGGAATTGCAAAGATATCGAGCTGAGCAGCAGACTTGCAATAGATTGCAGTTATCACTGAGTACCCCTTCACGTAGTGTTCTTCGATGTTGGGATTGTAATAAATTGGGACACCTTCAAAGCGACTGCAGGAAACGCCGTCGAAAGGAACCAACAGAAAAGAAAGGGACAGAAGAACGTACAAGTTGGCGAGCTAGAGAGCAAACTATTCTTAGGGAGACTAGAATCCAACCTTATGACTTTGAGAGCCAACACAGAAAAGGACGTATCTATGGAAATGCAGAAGCCTTGGTACAACGTCAATGGAAACCTGAATGTAAGCATTATGGCTGGGAGAAAGGAAATGAGAAAACAGCTACTATACAGTTGGTATCCGTGGAACCATCTACAGGTTGGGACAACGAGGACCTGCGAACAGCACAACGAGAAGATCCGGACATTTCACCTATTCTTGCTTGGAAAGTAGACATAGAAAAACCAGAATGGAAGGATATTTCGAGGATGAGTGAAGAGCTGAAAAGCTACTGGGCTCAATGGAATTCTCTTCATGTTGAATGCGGCATATTAAAACGCAAGTGGGAAGCACCTAACGGTAAATCGTTCCGAATGCAAATAGTCGTGCCGGCATCAAAGGTCAACGAGGTTCTAGGTAAAGTGCATCGTGGAGCATCTGGAGAACATTTGGGAGTGAATAAAACAATTTCTATAATACGAGAAAAGTTTTATTGGCTACATATGCGGGAGGATGTAGAGAAGTGGTGTCGCAGATGCAGTGTGTGCTTCTTACAAAGGGCCGCCACGTAGCAGCAGAAAGGAAATGTACAAGTGTAATGTCAGAGCCCCATTGAAACTGAGAGCTGATGTACAAAGGGCCACGGGGGCGAAATTAGCAGTAAGTACCCATCGGATGAGGACACGTTATGACTTACGTGCGAATTCAGCAGGATTCAATGAAGGTGATCTTGTTTGGCTGTACAACCCGAAACGACGTAAGGGACGTTCTCCAAAATTGCAACAACACTAGGAAGGACCATATTCAGTAGTAACTAGAATTAATGACGTGTTATACAGGATTCAGCGTGGCACAAGAGGCAAGCACAAAATTGTTCATTTGGACCGCTTGTGTCAATACTACGAGCATCAAGACCGTGGACCACCTGTTGTTCGGGACGAACAAGTTTAAGAAGGGGGCAGTGTTACGTGCAATAGAAAGAGACAACTGGTGACATCTACTGGCAATAAACAACTTCAGGTTCGGAGAGTAAATGACTTTAGGTTCGGAGAATCGATTATGAAAGTTCAGGAATAGAACAAATAGAATAGTCTAGAAGCTTTTGGAATAGAACACTCCAGATTTATCCGGAGTGTTTCTAGGGTATAAATATAACAGTTGTCATCGCCAGAAAAAGAGTCTTGTCTTAGATGTTGCAGTGTTAAGAAGCGAAAGCAATAAAGAAGCGATAGTGTGTAATTAGATTGCGATAATTGAAAGTACAGTGTTAGCGATAATTAGAGTTGAGTTGATTAAATAAATGTTTGTGAACTTTATATGATTTAAGTGTAATAAAGAACTTATATATTAATTATATAACGAACCAAAGGCCACGCTCGCAACACTATGTTTGTCACCTCACTTCAATTGACACGACTGTGCAACAATCGGTTGGCTACAAATTTTTGCCAGTGAATTTTGTTTTGAGTTTTTCGTGTTATATTGACTGAAAGACGTTTTGAATTATTAAGTTGCAAAACGAAACAAAAAAGGATATATAGATAACTGAATTAAATTAAACAGAGTTACCCAAAGTAATCTTAATCGTCTATAAGAAAACTTTCGTTAAATTGAAATATCAAATAAGCGTAAGTAAAGTGCCGTAATGGCCGCTGTTAACGGACGTGCCCGTCTCGTTAAGTACATTTTTGGCAGGACTAGTTACATGTACGATGAATGAAATTTAATAATTTAAATGGAAGGAAAAAATTGGTGATAATGTCCATAAAAGGCACAAATCTTCAATAAAATGATCTACCATTTTATCCTTTGCGTTTTGCACTTTTTAAATATGAAAATAGAAACCCGTAAATGTCAAGATACATAATAACCCTCACTAAATGTGACGTTTATTTAGGCCGAAAACGATAATCATCCGTAAGGAAATCTCAATTTTGTACAGTTTCGTGAATTCTATACGTTCATTTGGGGCCAACCTTTTGTTATATCATTAGATCTATTCATCTTTCATTTTACTTCGTTCGAGGCGTTGCTCGTATTTGTTCTATTTAAACAGTGTCAAAAGTTATTAGTTCGTCTATGTTATTATTTTATGACATAAAAAAGTGATTTATTTGAATACTCTTCACGACCAACTACATTGGATGCACGTTTTACTGATCTAAATTATCCTATTCATAATATGAAAGGAAATTTTGTACTTACACACATCATTTCCCGTTTTGCTCTCATCTACTTTGTTGTCTTCAATTGTGGGCTCTGATGATTTATCTATTGAATTTTCGTGAACATCGGAAGGTTTGCCATCATCGGCGACTTCGTTATTTGTTGATTCAAGCGGCAGATTTTCTTTAGATTCCGCACTACTTTTTTCCTCAGCATTTTGCGCTGATCCATCAACTTCCATTGGTTCTACAGGATCAAGTTTAGTTGCTGGCACTGATTCGCTTTTTTTCTCCGATTCAATTTTCAGTGTTTCTGCTGGCTTACCTGACTGACTGTTTTTTTCATCCTCTTCTTCTTCCTCCTCCTCCTCTTCTTCATCCTTTGTTTCTGATTCCTCACTTATGCATTCCAATTTTTCATCGTTACTTGATTTCGCATCAACTTCAGATTTTTCTGAATTCTTTTCATCTTCTGTTGATTTAGCAATTTCTTTTTTTTCGTCAGCGGTAACATCATTTTCCATGCAATTTTCAATCTGGTCTTTTTTGTCGTCTGTTACATCAGCGGAATCAGCTTTCTTTGGAGTTGTTGGCTCACCCTAAAAAAAAATTTGTAAAATGTAAAACAAAGTAAAGGTGAACGGGTAAAATCTACACTCACTTTCTCAGCTTTTTCGTCGTTGTTAACCTCTGTTTCGTTTTTTTTAGGTCGACCACGACGTGGGGTTGTGGAAGACCTGGCTTTTTTTGCTGGCGGCGGTGTAGATGGTGTTGATGGTGCAGTTCCTCCTCGTGCACTTGACCGAGTTCTACGACCCCCTTCAACATCCAAACTTCCACCCATATTTTTTATGAGTTCTTCACTCTCGCGTTGTGCACGTTCAATTATTGACATACGTTTTGATGGCGTACGTTTTGTCTATAAAAAAATCAAAAAATTATTATAATCAAAAGTATGTAGATATTGTATATGTAAGGACTGGACACGAAAGTTTTGCACATGTTTTACCTGCTAGTTATAAAATAAAGCAATGCCTGTGCAACCCTTACTATGCACTGGGTTTTTTTAATGACTCATGTGGTTTATTGAAGCAATTATGAAATAAGTTTCCTTAATGTATTGCTAGTCATGAATTCGAAAAGGGAAGACGTGCGCAAAGAAATTTTGCGAATTTTTTCGGAAAATAAGTGTTTGTCGTATTCCGCGATTGCAAAAAAAGTGAAATGTTCGCGATGGACAGTTAAACGCGCTATAGACAAGCTCAACGAAGGGTTTACAGTGAAAGACAATCCCAGAAGTGGAAGGCCAAAAGGTGCAAGTGATGCAAATTTGGAAAAAAAGATAGTAGGCTTCATTGAAAGGAACAGATCGATGTCAATTCGTGACTTGGCAAAAAAGTTCGGTGTGAGTCATTCTTTAATAAATAAAATAAAAAAAAGGAATAGTATAAAGACATTCAAAAAACAAAAATGTGCAAAACGAACCGTCAAGCAAAAACAAGAGGCTGTTAGAAGGTCAAGAAAGTTGTATAAAAAAATTTGCGATGAAGAAGCTTGCATTGTAATGGATGATGAATCATATTTTAAATATGATTTCAGTACACTACCTGGACCTCAATACTACAGTGCAAAAGACAAAAGGGATGTTTCTGATGTCGATAAACACATCCAGGTAGAAAAATTTGGTAAAAAGGTGCTGGTGTGGCAAGCTATCTGCCAGTGTGGGATGAGAAGCAATCCTTTTTTCACAGAAGGGACCATTAACACTGATGTTTATCTTGAACAGTGTCTGAAAAAGAGATTGCTGCCTTTTATTAAACGTCATGACGGCAATATTATGTTTTGGCCTGATTTGGCAACACCCCACTACGCAAAAAAGACGCAGGATTGGCTTAAGGAAGAACACATTAATTTTGTGGGAAAAGAGATGAACCCACCCAACGTCCCGGAGCTCAGGCCAATAGAAAGATACTGGGCTCTAGTGAAAAGTATTTTACGGAAAGACGGAAGAAGTGCAACTTCACTGCGAAATTTTTCCCGTTTGTGGTCCATAGCAAGCAAAAAAGTAGAAGATCGGGTTGTGCAGAATTTAATGTCTTCCATCAAGAAAAATTTGCGAGAATTTAGTCGGCAAGCAATTAATTAAAGAAATTAACTTGATTTTTTAAATATACGTTGTGCTTTAATGTAAAATAAAAAAAATTATAATAAAGCTTTATTTCTATCTTTATTTATCATTGATCAAAAACCGTGCAGAACTTTCGTGTCCAGTCCTTATGTCCATGATAATTGTGTAATTATTTTAGATAGCTATGTCAATAAAACGCAACCATATTCGTTGAAAAATAATAACAGCTTTAGTTAAGTAAATTTAAAAAATACTAATACGCAAAATATGATTATGTATAAAGGTTTGCAAATGTATAATGAATTACCAATGGAAATGAGAATGAACTGAGAGAAGAAAATAATTGAATATATACAAATAAATGTTCATATTGTATAGAAGTTTAGGTAAGAATATAAGCTATTGTTATAAAGCATGTATTTATTGGTGTTAAATAAAGCACTACTACTACTTACAATTCTTTGTATGTATACACGTACCACCTAATAATACTATAGTATTGTAAGTACGTTAATATTAGTACCGGCTCGTCAGAGAATCTGTTGGCACGGTATGTTTGACTTTCGGCCAATTTCTAAACAAAAATGGCAGAACCTAAATTCACGTTTATTTCCAAGCCATGAAAATTCATATAAAAAATAGCCAAGTCCTTCTAAGCTGCTCATTAAGTATATTGGAGAAAATAGACGAAGTACTGATGTAGGTACTTGTCTACCATTTTCTCCAATATACTTAATCAGAGTCTTAAAAAATTTCTTTTACATAACAAACAGCTTACTTATTAAAAAGCAACACCCATCAACCTTGCCAAAAAAGCATTCTTTTTTGACTACTTGATAAGGAATTTGTCATAATTAATCATCAGTGATATTGTAGTAAATTTCGATAATGGTAGTTGCGAACGCCTAGTCAAAAGAATAGAGTAGGGTTGTCCTCAGAGAGGAAAATTCTCTCCGCTGCTTTGTAGTTTAGTGGTTGGCAATCTGTTCCAAATGAATATTATGTGTACCGCTAAAATAACAATCACTTTCAAACAAGTGATAGAAGTAAAGGTAAGGTACACTTTCGTATATAGTAAAAGCAGCATCTGTGGGTAATTAAGCAATTGGCAACAGAGCGGTACATTAAAGAAAAATCCTTAGGCCAGACGTTTGTCGGGCGACGGCTTAATTACCCTATCATAAAACTGGCGACAGAAAAGCAGGATCTGCTGCCTGAAGTTCGGAGCAATATTCCGTATCCCTTGGGTAGGAATCAATTCTTGAGTTCAGTGTCAGGCTGAATTGGTTGCGTAGTGCGCGACCAATTAATTTATTCACTCCATATCGAGAGATTTTAAAAGGTGGGATGTAGCTTGTAGTATTAATAGAATGTATATGTAGTTATAGTAGAATTATGTGTGATGTATGTATAATTAAGTGGGGAACTAGCTGGGGTCAGTGACCCAAACCACGGCAATTGGCAGCGGTTGGTAAGTCCACCAATAAATCGCGGATTTCCAAAGCTTGAAGAGATTGGCGAGAGTCTGAACCCCAATCATATTGTAGTCCGTGTTCGTCCGGTTATGAGTATTAGGTGTGAATGTGAACGTAATTTCGGTAGTTAGGATCCTCACTGAGTTGACAAATACTTTTCTTTCTCTTTCAGGCGACCAGTGAAGTATAGTCAGCACCATAAGCCAGGCTATTTTTTAGCATAAAATATAAAGTTAATAAAAATAACTTTTAATTTCAATTTATTTTGTTTTTGTAACTTAACACAAGCTGCTATTGTTTTTTGGAGGACACTAGTACTTGCTTCCTCATGATTCGCATGAGCACTTATCGTTATCAATTCATTTTTAGCTATGCTACCAACTGTTTGAGCAAGCTCTCAGAGATAATTCATAGAACGAAAGCATTCTATGTGAACACCTCCAAGTCAAGTACATACTACTTCTAAATTCAAGACAAAAAAGAAATTGACGCGTCGGAGAATATCATCGAATTCAGTGTGAATTTTCATGACGGGTGAGCATTTAAACAGTAAAAAGGATGTTTAATAGAGAAATTGAAGGTAAATCTATGCTTACAAAAAAAAAATATTTCCAGTGCCAGCAGCATTTTGCCAGCACAGCAATGGTTTTTACAAGCAAAGATAAGGCTGGTGTAGAATATATTGCTGACGCTGGTTCTTGTTCTGCCGCTCAAGCATGGTTTTCACAAGCGAAGTTACTGTCCCAAGTAACCTTGTTTTCAGCCTTTCATCCCCTCTCTTAACATACCTTAGTCTGTACACTTACTGACATGTATAACATGAACCGGTTACATACTGGAATTGCTATACTTCCAAAACGTTTTCCACTTTTATGCACACTACAAATTCATTTCACAATCTCCTGTATTCTACAGTGTCTTTTCGAAAGGTTGCAGCTTCTAAATTGCGCGCAACTTTTGCAGCTTCAACCTTAAGGTCAGCCAAGCCCAAGTAAATGTCCGACCGTTTAAAGCACACAGAGCAGAGCTCTCGCGCCTGCGTACTCTGTGAGCTACGTAGTTTCCTATTCCTCTGGTGCGCCTAGCCAAAACCCTCGAGACCAGAAATACTTCACAAACCATGAAACAGACTCCCTCACTACCATATGAGAGCTGCAGCTGAGTCCTAACATTCTAAAATCAGATCGTGCACCCTAAGCCCTTCATAGAGATAAATTGTCTTCTGATAATCTTAAGCTTTTCTTATCTTTCCAACCGTAATCAAATTTTTATATCTTTTCTAACCAAATTATTTAAAACAAGTAAAAAGCTAGAATTGGTCTAAGACGAATTCTATGACACCCTAGATGAATACTCGTATATCATTTCGTATGGTACCCATCTGTGAAAGTTTGATTTTTGAAGTGGTTTTTCGCATATATTTCTATAACGGTTCGTCGGACAGAAAAAATGATTATAACCAATTTTATAGGATTTCTGAAGAACATTTCAGTACATTAAAACCGTATAGGACTTATCGTTTTCACAGCATACGTAAAAATCCTAAATTGTTATATGGTAACACCAAGAAGGTGCTTAGTGCATTTTTGAATTATATTTACTATTTTTCTGAAAACACTATGTACAACATTTCAGTTCTCGACGTTATTGCGTTCTCAGGTAGTGTCCAAATGGGCCGTCGACACGTAGCTGTTACGCAGCACGCGCAAATTTGTCATCACAATAATTTTTCTGCGCTGTAGTTCCTTATATGAATACCGAGGTTAATTGTGGGCGTTTTAACAAGTTACAGTTTCTGATATAAAAAATAACTGTATCACAAATTCACAGCACGTAAAGATAATTAAATTATTATATTATCACCTCAAATCACAGGTAAACTGAACAGTCGTCCTATCTGTAATTTCACAATTTCAAAATAGCCGAATCAATTTCCTTTCGAAACTTGGCATTTCGGAATTTTTCCTCCCCGCGAATGCCTCTCACCATTAAAAAGTGCATAGTGAACGCCTAGACAATGTATAGTGGAAAACTAAATTTTTGTATTGCAACCCTACGAAGGAGTTACCCGATTTGCTCCATTTTCGATCTAGATTTAACTTTTTTTTTTAAATCTCATATGCAAAATTTCAGCTCTCTAAGTACGGACAGACATGCAAAAATCAAAATAGCTTTTAATTTTATGCGTGGGTGTCAATTCCTTTTGCTCTACATCATTTTTTCTAGGTGTTACAAACGGAATGACATACTAAGTTTGTCATTGTATACATTTCATCTAGGGTATAAATATTTATCTTAACCAAATGACTACGATTCCCTAAACAAAAAAACTCAACTGAGTAATAATTGCATATGTGAATGTGTCGTGAACCGTAGTCCACCTCTACCACGCAAAGATCAAACTCTTTCACAACTGAGTAATAATTGCATATGTGAATGTGTCGTGAACCGTAGTCCACCTCTACCACGCAAAGATCAAACTCTTTCACAATTTTTGTCTTTAATTTATTACATATGTTTGTGGATTGCTCGGCACATTTTTGAAAATTTTGAGGTTGAAAACCGTAATGTTTCTGTTAATTCAAAATACTCAAATGAACATCTACCATTTTCAAACATTTTCTTTGGATTAGAGTTTAAGGAGCGTATTAAAAAATACCCAGATGAATTAAATATCGGTAAAATTAAACAGAATCTTTTTCATACAAGTTTCGTACGAGTTAAAGGGACGATTTGATTTTGCTCATTTTGCCAGCTGCGTGTGCTAGAATACATAGATCTCGACAGCCATCGAATAAACAGCAAAATATGTTGTCTATTTAAATAAGTCAACTCGACTTTTGACTCGGTGATCAAGCTAGCCAGATGTCTAACTAAACTGTTATACAAAGTAGCAAAGCTCGGTAGCATAGGCAGGGATTCGGATATGGTTTGACTCGATGTTACGCACTGACATACATATATAATATGGACTGACTACGTTAATGGAAATGCACTGCAAAAAGTGGGCTCACTTTTATATTATTGACTCTTTCGGTCTAAGCACCAAATACCAACTGAGGAGAACTGTAAACAACAAATAAGTAAATGGGCCCGTCGGAATAAATGTTTTAAAATTAAGTATTTAGGGTTATTACTGATTAAATTGTTTTACAAAAGGCAATATATTCATAAGATATGAAGCAGAAGTTCGAAACGTTTTATTATAATCACTTTTCGAGCTGCGCGCTTATTTGTTCAACTTTCCGCCAATGATTTTTCAATTTTGGCACCGGCGTAAGAACTTTTATTGACACCAAGCAATTGAGCCCACATGAAATAGAAAGTTAAGCAGTCCAGCCAATGATTTTTTCAATGTTGGCACCGGCGTAAGAACTTTTATTGACACAAGCAATTGAGCCCACATGAAATAGAAAGTTAAGCAGTCCATATTAATGGTGAATTCTTTTCACCTGAACTGAACCATAACTCGTTCGGTTCCTACACCCAAAGTGTTTTCTTCATCGCACTGACACAGAACTGGTTCAGAACGTATGTTCTTTTCACAGCGGTTCCTGTTCGGTTTCTGCTCCGGTTTTGAACTTTCTTGTTCCATGAAAATCTGTGGTTACGGTTCCGAACTAAACGTCAAATCAAAATTATTTGTTATCAGTATGTGCAAACATTTGGAAGTGAAATTATTTTGTCAAAGTGATTTATTTTTTTATTAAAATTATAAACGACGAACATTTTAAAAAGGCATTAAAAGTATAGATGTGCGGAATTATTTTATTAAGTGATTTATTTTTTTTGTTGAAATTATAATAAAACAGGTTCCAAGTCTCTACCTGTTCTTTTCACCACAAAACCGGCCTGGTTCAGGTATTTTACTTTCTTGCATTCTTTTCACCTTGTCCCCGCTCAAGACAGGGCTAAGTTCGGTGTAGATCTGACAGGTTCTGGTTCAGTTCAGTTCCTGCTCGGTTTTGGTGAAAAGAATTCACCATAAGTGCTGATTACATACGCCCGTTCCATTCCGTCACGTAAAGCTGTCAAATTTGAACATACCCAATACTGTGTAATTGCTCACATTGTAAGAAACGGATCGGAACGGGACGGATAAGTGAGCAAATTTCAATTTCGACGGAAGACATAACCTCCAAAATTCGGAATTTGTTTGTTTACAATTATTGTAGACTGTGGTTGCTACTTGATTGAATTTAAATTAAATAACTAACTTATGATTTAAAAGTGAGTATATACATGGACAATGGACAAAATGGGTAATATATCTATGATATTTCTAACGGTGCTATTTATTGCCCATTTTAAATCTCGATGATAAAAATTAGTGCTCACACCTTGAGATAAAATGTTGTAATACGATAACGCCAGTCTGTATTCGAAATATTTGTGGCCCGAATTGAGACTTTTGTTAATTGTAACTTTTGTTTTCTTCATCCTTTGGTATATTGCTACGAAATACCCAGAAATATCCCTTTCCATTTTTGTGGTTTTATTCACCGCTTTCTCCTTCTGACACCCCAAAACATTTTATGTTCAATGTAGAAATTGAAATAAGGCAAATAAATTCCCATTTCGCTGGTATCATTTCACAAGCTTCTTTAAAAACAAAGTGAAGATACAGTCAAATAACGTGACGGCCCGGGGCGTTGTGATCACTTCATAGTTGAGTCGAAACGGCCCGAAATGGAATGTAACGGAACGGACGCTAGGTAATCAGCACTTTATATATATATGTTAGTGATGTTACGTCACTAGCTGTAAAAACAAGACGAATAATTGGCTTCGGACACAGACCCTTAGATCCATGTTTATATAATTAGAATTTTTGTTTATGTTAGAATAATTTTTTAGAGTCTGGTTTGTTTTCCTTTTTGGAATAGGTGTTTGTTATACTTATTGTTCTTGTTATAAGAAATAACCTCTCTAAAAGGTAGTTAGCTTCGCTTTAACCTTTTCTTCCACTGTTTTTCAAAGGAAGTAGCAACACTCTATGAATTCGAATCAATCTGCCTAGAGATTCGGTTCGGACATATACACATGCAACTATTACTCACTCAGGTGAGAGTTACTGAGCGTAAAATGGTACGGTTATTTTTAATTAAATATTTTTTTATTATTTTGTTAAGTAAGGGTAGCCTTTGGGAAGGTAATGAGCCAAGCTTGAAATTACTCAAAGACTATTTTCCTGTGCAGATTAGTTAATGCTTTATGGCATATATAAAATCAATGGCTTAGTCACTTTTCCATAAGAATCAATATATAACACTTTAGGGAATCGCACAAGCACACACAAATATAGATTTCTGTTCCATGGCTTGGGAAGTATTTCTTGAGGGTTTTGGCCTGGCCATACTATAGTGCTACACAGTCAATTATCCGAATGAGATAAAATCTGTACCCGCTTACAAAAAGAGGCGAAGAAGGGAAATAATTTCATGTGTTTAATATGCACTTCGTTCACAGCAGACGCAAATGGGCAGTGAAAGAGTAAGGGAGACCGCACACTGCCGAGTCAATTGATGTCCAGTCAACGACTGGTCTGTTGACTTGTCACCGAATGATTGACTTTTAATCGTTTCATGTGCGCATATTGCATCGCCTTCTGTCAGATTAGTAATCGAATTAAAGACGTTGATTTTGAGTAGTCTTTCGATTTTCGTCAAAATTTCAGTGTTGTTAAACTGAAACTGATTTAAAAATTGCAATAAAAAACATATACCCTGTAGAAATTTACTGGTTGTTAAGGAGAAGAAGAACGATTTCAAGAAAATTATGTGAAAAATCTCTCCAACCTTTCCGAGCATAAACATGAATGTATTTAAAATCTAATAAAATAAAACGAACTTTACTTAAAAGTTGAAAATTTCATCAAAGCTGTAAGATTCCTAAATTGCTGGCAGCTTCGAGGAAATTCATAAATAATACGATTTTTTTTCAATTTTCAGGGTGTTCTTTTCAGAAAAGCAATAAGATCTCATCAAGTACATATTACATGTAAATCCGATTTTTAAAATGTTTATACAAATATGTACTTTAGTCAGGACAAACTTTATTAAGATTCAACAAAAGAAAAATTTTGCGTACGGCGGCAGCAATCAACAACAACTGATTGAAAAAATTTAAGGAATGCCAATGAATTTAGACTTGACTTTTGCAGTACAAGTAGATCTCAAAATTCACTTTTATATAAGGGATTAAAAATGTACAATAAGTTAAAATGTGATAGAGCTGAAAGAAATATATTTAGATTTAAAATTATGCATTGAATTTATCAAAACGAAGTTAGATATATTACTATCGTAATGTATTATTATGATTATTAATAAGTATTGTAAAGCTAAATGGAGCTAATAAAGTATTATTATTATTATTATAAAGGTTGCTGGTGCAGACTGAGCACAACAGTCGGTTCGATTCAGTCAGTTGCCAGTCGTCAACTCCCTTCTGATTTTTCAGTTGCTGACTGACGGAAAATAGAGAAATTTGCGGTGTCGAACGCTGTTGCGTGTAATGGGTAAAGTCAACTGACCTTTTAGACAGCGACTACAGTCGGTGAATGTGCAGTGTGCGGCCTGCCTAAAACTATTCCTCTGCTGCGACTCTGTTACAAAGCGCATATTGAACAAAGGGAAACTATTTCTATACTTTGCCTCTTTTGAAAAACCGGTAGAAATTTTGACTCATTCGAACAATTTGAGACTGTTCGGTAGTACCTACTACACTGTGAGTTAGGCGCGACAGAAGAATAGGAAAACTGTACATCGATCACAGAGTATTGCCTCAGTTCAGTTAACATTAGAGCAGTAACCTAGACCAGCTCATTAAAAAGATCTATTGTGTCATCGCCTTTGGAGTACTAATCTAGATTCATGAAACACGAGCTAGAACAGATAAACCCACCGAGTATGAAATAGTCAACAAATCTTGATCACGATCTTGAAGATAATTAAACGCGACTAATAGTGAATTCTTTTCTGCGACTTCCGTCACTTTCGTGCTCTTTTCTTCCCTTCTAGTTTGATGGGAAGAAAAAGCAAGAAAATTTACAGATTTTCTGGCAGTGCTTACACAGAGTCGCAGAAAAGATTCAGTTTTGAATAACAATTCGCGTGCGAGAAATCAAATGAATCAGAGGATCTCAGAAAAAAAGGCAACTTTCTGTTCACCTGTGCGCCTTACTCAGAAGAAATGCACCTAATTCCGTGGTTTAATAATTTTAAAATTGTTGAGATATGAAGTTCGCTGGGAAAAATGTTTTCCTAAAATTAGACAAATCAAAATTTTCTATACTAGTAATTTTGATATAAAATTACTTATATATGAAAAATTAACCAAGAAATATCGAAATTCGCGGATCGTGTACTTTCCTTCATCTTCCGGACCAATTCAAACTTGTTCAGTGAATAAATGAGATGAATTTACATAATATATGTACATATATCAAAGATTCTTCTTCAAAAAAGTATCTAAATTGAAAAAACATATTTTGCAAATGATAGTACTTATAATTTAATTTTTTGTGTTGCCACCTAATCTCTGTTTATGTTTAATCTTATTTGACAATTTAAGATATTATTTAGGTCTGAAATAATTTACATTATTTTTTTTTTTGTAAAAATTGGTCCGCCCAAAAGCATTTTCCCTCGTATTTCACTTCCACATAAAATAACTAAATACGCACGTTGATCCCGCTATAGTTACATCTTCATTCGCAGATGCCATCTTTGAATAAACGTATTAAAATAAGCAGCAGCCGGCAAGTCCAACAAGGGAGTACGGGGGACGGATACAAAAGCTTTTTTTTATTTTATTTAGTGCACGTGTATATTTTACCGCCAAAAAAATTCACCAGAAATAATTTCACATTCAATATGTAAACAAGTAACAATACGTTCCCTACTAATGTTAATGATAATAATTACTGCTCTAATTAACTCTCACAGAAGATTGAAAATTCAAATTCCAACTGAAACTGCCAGGCCAGGCCAGATCTCCCATAGCCGATAAGTCAACGAACGTCGTTCAAACGTTGTGGCGTACTTTGAAAACCTAAAAATTGTCTCCTATTCTCTTGACCTTTTCCTTCTCTTGTTCCTCTCGCCATAATAAGGAACTTTTACAGAAGCGACGCAGATATCCTATTTGTACACGCATTTGAGTTTCGACATTAATTTCCCTTTATCAAAATTGGCGCTAAAACTTATTAAACTTAACACTAATCAAAGCTTCAAGAATTTACATAATACAATCTGTAGCATTTAGCAATATTAACAAAACTAGGTGAATGTTTGCCGCCGATAAAATGGAGAGAACGCGTCATAACTTCACACAAACACTGCACACATTCATTCTTCGCTGCACATGTATACACATAGCTCCAACACACAAATGCAAAGCACTTATTCTGGATTTAATTTTTTTTCCAATTTGCCATCAACCATGGAAAATATTTAGAAATATTTAATCAAACAATGCTAACACTTCGCACTTTAAATTTCCATACACTTATTATTTGTATGAGCAGCACGAACTTTGCACGCTTGGCACCTCGAATTTTACTCACCGGGGTTTTATGTTCTTGTTCACCCTCTTTTGCTGGCGGATTTTCATTCTGGGATTCAGACATATTTCACGCTTTCACGTAAACTATTTTTATTGTATGATGATTTTTAAAAATTAAAGGTGAAATAAACAACACTTTTAATAATAAATAATAATTCAATTGCACAGTAAATGACTTTTAGTTCTTCCCTTTGCGCTCACACTGTTGTTTATCTGAGAGCACGTAGAAAAATGGCGGATTTTGTTCGCGTCGGTCACGTGACCAATTCGGAAAATGCTTTTTCTCCATTAACATAGATGGCAGCAAATACGTTTCAGAGAATTTTTATAGCATAAGATGGATAGTGCAAGGAGATAATAATTATGATTATGTAACAATACAAAAATGCAGAACACTCAACATTATTTTATTTTATATTTCATACAATAAAATTAAGAAGTTAGTAAAAATGTTAAAAATCTTCTCAGTGTGCTGTTGATCTTCTAAACCAAAACCGAGCCCTATAATCATCTGAACATGTTAAGAAGGCTGGATGCGTTGGTGAATGTATAATATAACGAACTGGACCGTTATGACCTAAGGACATTAGATGAAGGCGAGAAGCGTTTCTTGAATTCCAAGAACAAAGAGATGTAGTAGCTTCATCTGGGAATAAAACATAGTCCTCTGTATGATTGAAAACAGCCTGCGTACTGTGCTCTTGCTTCCCCGTTGTTCCTGCACCAGTATATGCAATCAGACATCGACTGGTACTTAGCTCCCACAGTTTAACCAACGAATCCTTTCCTGATGAAAGTAAATACTGAAAAATAAGAAATGAATCGATATACTTGTTGCTACGATATGTACCTATAAGATTAAAAAAAAAATAGTTCTTCTAACATTGTTCTCTTAGGTATTCGCCTTCGAATAACCATTTATATAACTTGTTCCGAACGCTGTCTACTAAGATTCATTATCACCGTAAATAAAGAAAAAAAGAAATGGTAAAAATATGAGGGCATTAAAATTTTAACACCAGTGCGATTAATAAACTTGGGATAGGAGTTCCCGAACGCGATATAGGTATCAAGGTATATAGAACAAAAGATATTCCCATTGCGAACCACGTTCCACCATTAGTGACGAATTATCGTGAAAATGTATAGGAAAGCACCAAGGGACCAAGGTATATAATACAAGTATTCATATTACAAACCACTTTCCGCCATTAATGACGTAATATCGTGAAATGTACGGTACAGAGAACACAATATTCATTCTCTCTCCTCTCTGTCTTTCCTATAAAAATTTATATATGTATATTATATTCACAGAATTACGTCACAGGTCATCAGCTGCAATGTGTCAAAATTTTAATGGGAATACTTGTCTTCTATATACCTTGGCTCTGACTGTGCTATACAAGCGCTTTTTCTCTCTATGCTCATCGTATAAAAATTAAGAGGAGTCGGTACCAAGGTTTGTACGTTTCGTACATTTTTCCAAGCAAATTTCTCTGGCAGAACAATGATTTATATCTTAAATTAAAGGTAACGAAGAAGTCGTCTAGTAAATAACGTCGGCAAAAATTAAAAAAATGTATTGGAATGACCGGAAACTTGTAAAAAAAATGGTAAAAATTGAAGTTTTTTAAGTCAAATTCCTCTTAGTAGGTATTCTCATTTCTTTAGATTGTGACTATTTTAGAAAGATAAAGCCTAGATGTAGCAACTACCTGGAGTTTGAGTTGAAAGTTGTTTAAATACAAAGCAAAATAGTATGTTTAGCTCGCTGGTATCTAAATTGAAACTTTTGCTGAGAGCTGACTCCTCGACCTGAATTACAATTACGACTGATCAGTCGACTACGACTTTGCCCAAATGGTAAATGTATGTGGCAAGATACAATTGCAACTTCGACCCCGACTGAAACTAAACTAAAGTTGGTGTGGCTGCAGCCAACTTCAGTTCAATCACAGAAGTCGGGACCATTGAATAAATAACTAATAAGGAAACGGCATATCGGGTGAAAACGTAACCCCCGGAATTACAAGCCATGAAGTCGCCGAAGGCACCGACCAAAACCCTCGAGAATACTTCCCAAGCCATGAAACAGAAATCTATATGTGTGCGTGCTTAGTCCGTTTTCTAAAATGTTCTATATTGATACTTATTGAAAAGTGGTAAACATTGGCTTTATATATTGCATAGAGCCTAAACTACTATCTAATCTATAAAGGAAAATAGTCTTCTATTAATTTAAAGCTTGGTTCCTTACCTTCCCAAAGGCTACACTTACTATATACCTTACTTAACAAAATAATAAAATAGTTTTGATTACAAAGTAACCTTACCATTTTACGCTCAATACCTCTCAGCTGAGTGATAATTGCATGTGGGTATGTGCAGCCGTAGTCCGAATCTGTGGCAACTACATTCGATATCATCAGCCCACGGCATGCCATGACGGCACAGCGACATTACAATGATTACTCAGCTGAGAATTTTTGTTTGAGGAATCATAGTCATTTGGTTAAGACAATTTTTTTTAAATAATTTTGTTAGGAAAGGTATGAAAATTTTATTACGGTTCGGAAGATAAGAAAGCAAGCTTAAGATTAACAGAACGCCATTTTTCTGTATGAATAGTAGTTTAGGGCGGAGGAGCTATTCAAATCAAACTTTTGTCACTTTTACATAAGAACACTGCAAATATTTTAGAATGTAAGGACTACGTTGGGCCTCGCATGTGGTAGGGAGGGAGTCTGTTTCATGGCTTGTGAAGTATTCTCGAGGGTTTTGCACCGACACATTAAAATGCTTTAACGTGCCGGGTACAGTATGCAGTAAAAGCTCACTCTCACTGCTTTTTGTATACTCGTCATGGAGGAAAAACTACAATTTCATCTTAAACATGTCCTAAAGCCCAAAACTGTCGCTCCCACAGCAAAATGAAGTTTTAACAAATTGCAGCCAGATATGTTTTCTTTCTAATAGTTTTAAAAAAATATAGCACGTAGAAAAAATTTAAGGAAGATATGTAGTTTAAACAAAATACAAGCAACTTTTATATAAAAAAAACTCCTTCAGGCAAGAAGACTGTGAATGTGAATGTGATCCCTCTGCAGATTTGTTGTCAAATTTCCTTGAGCTTGTAAGAGATAGACGTATAAAAACAATATATTTGTCTGAATTTTTATGTCAATTCCAATGCATTCCAATTAATACAGCCGTACTGTTTCCAAAATTGGTTACAGTTCAGTGTACATTTTGAGCTTGAAAGAGACAGATAGATTTTAGCAAAAATGTGTGCCATTTTTAACTATAGAAATTAGATAGGATGGCTCAGTCCATTCTTATTATTATATGTCAGTTCTGTATACCGTAGCTAGCTACCTATGTAGCACTTTCTACGGTATACCATATGTGAAAACTGAAATTTGTAGCTTGTAGCGTGTAGCTACGATGTAGATTGGACTTTACACCAATTATAACTTTTTCTCTTGTTAATTGTTGTAATGTTTCATGACGGAAGGGGAGGATATGGGTTTGCCGGCTACACGGAAAGAATGGATTCATAGGATAGATGTAATGAATTAATGGTACTGTCTACATGGGTGAGATGCTTAGATGGGATTCCTGTGAAGCCTGGACGGGATGGATATCTGGGATGAATGAACCGATAAGATAGTTAGGTGGATTAAATGGAATAGACGGATATGGATGGATCGATAGAATTAATGGAGAGAAGAAACAATGGATAGCATATATACACTGACATATAATAAGAATGGACTGAGTCATCCTATCAAATTCCTATAGTCAAAAATGGCACAAATTTTGGCTAAAATCTATTTGACTCTTTCAAGCTCAAAATGTACACTGAACTGTAACCAATTTTGGAAAAAGTACGGCTGTATTAATTGGAATGTATTCGAATTGACATAAAAATTCAGATAAATATATTGTTTTTATACGTCTATCTCTTACAAGCTCAATGAAATTTGACAACAAATCTGCAGAGGAGCACATTTTTCAGTAATATTAAAAATTAATTTTTGGGTTAATTAAAACAAATTTAACTTCCTAAGTAATTTTAATTTAATGCAATACTATTTTTCAACATCTTTAATGTTTCTAATCGACAAATAATAATAAATTATGAATCGGTGTACAATTTACGCAATTAAGGTTTTTCACAGCCTGTTTAATATTTGGGCTATTTTTGAAGCAAGAACGCTCAGTCCATTCTTATTATATGTCAGTGAATTGTACGAAATAAAGGGCTTTCACAACCTGTTCAATATTTGTGCCATTTTTGAAGCTAGAACGCTCAGTCCATTCTTACTATATGTCAGTGCCTGGGACGAATGAATGAAAGGACTAGATGAATAGGCGATTACTAAAAAGCTTAATTGGTTGGATGGAGTGGATGGCTGAGGGGAATGAATGGAGGCAAAGATGGATGGCCGCGATAGGACAAGCGGGACAAATTGAGGGTGTAGCTCTGGTTGATGCGCGACAGTCGCAAAAATTCACTATAATTTTTAAAAATTAATTAAAAATAGAAATAAATATTCCGAAAAATAATCATAATATCAAGTAGATCCTCAGTTTCAAACCGTCATGTAACTTTGATGGTTCTTTTTCAAATAAACCCACGGTTTCAAAGTTTATTGATCAAATAAAATCTTATAGGGTATACCATGATAACTTGAGAACGCGTTGACCCAGTGAGCTAAAATTGTGTACTTATTTTATGGAAAAAATATCAAGCTCGTACATAGGCAAAATCGCACCAATTCTGCATAGGATTGACAATGTACATACAAAACTTCGTTTTTCATTATACACTCGAACACTGCTTAAGAGGCGTGAGATAGAAGAGCTGAAATTTTGTACACGGCGTTTTTGTTATAACTGTGGATGTTGGTTCGAAAATAGACGAAATCGGGCAGCTTCTTCGTAGAGTTTCCATATAAAAATTATTAGAATTGCAGATTTTTCACATATATTTGGAAAACAGTCAGCTTCAAAAATTTTCAATGTACAGGCTATATTCCCCAGTTTTATCTAGCGTATTATCAATATTGGTCTTAGAGCAATTATTACTTCTTTTTTAGTTGACAGCACAAAATATTTTCAAACTTTATTAGATTTGAGTGCAAATTCTCGTTTACATTTTATATTAAGCGTCATTTATAAAATATAAGCATTCATTCTACAAAAACTTTAAGAGTTTGCTTATTTTTAGGACACCAAAGTCTTTCAAAAACTGAAACTAATAGCGAATCTGACCGACAAGAAGCAACATTTGTAAACAAAATTAAGCATAAATTTTGGTTCGGTTTGCAGTTACATGTAGTTTAAAAAATTAACACTCTTTAAATCTCAGTCTGCCATTAAAAAACTAGGCAATTTTCGTTTGCTTTTCTTTTATCGAATTTAGCCACACAAAGAACATTGCTCATAAATTACCATCTATTTTATTTTGTTTTAATTTGAGAGACCAATATACAAAATTTGTCCCATTTGTTTGCAACAATTTTAATACCACAATTTTATGCTTATATATGTAGCTAACGAGAAATTGCTCAGAGCAGTCGCCCAGCAAGCGGAAGGTCCCGGTCTCAAACCACGGACGAGGCGGTTGTTTTTTCCTCTTGTATTTATGATTTGATTTAGAAGCGTTAAAATAAAAATTCTTCTATTCTTTAAAAGTTATTACGTTTTATATGAGCTCACCTCCCTACACACGCGAAAATATCTGTCGTTAAAAAAGGGGTGAAGGAGGGGTATAACGAAAAAATTGCTCATGGTGAACGCTGATCACAACAATGTAACGAATCGATTGGCACATGTTGGAACACATTTTTAAAAATCACCCTGTATATCAGTTTGTGCTTCGCTTTTAATTTGAAAATACGAAAGCGAGAAAGCAGTTCAACTATAATAAATAGATTAGATAATACACTTTAAAAACTTACCTTTCCATTCCGGGAAAATTGAAGTGAGCAAATCTCTGCACCATCGTGTGCTTGAGGGAAGGTATTTATACAACGCCCACTTACTCCATCCCAAAGTTTGATAGATCCATCTGTGCTTCCAGTTGCATATACCTGTAAAATAGCATTGGGGATTATTATTATCGTAAAAACCACATTTTTGAAATGAATTACTTTTGCAGTAGAAGCGTATTTTACAGCAGTAACTGTTGATTTATGCTGCTGTGAAGGAATTGCACTAACAAAGCATTGCGATGTATTAATATCGAATATCCTTAAAACGTAATGATCAGTTCCAACAGCCATAAAGTCTCCAGTTGGATGAAATGAAAGGCAGCGTACAGGTTCACAATCAGTGAACACCTTGTGTGCTTTCTTAACAGATGCTTTTGATATATCAAAAAGCTTGACTGAGCAATCCCTGGAACCTGATGCTAATATTTGTTCTTTTGGGTGAAATTCAAGATAAGCTACTTCATCAGTATGATCGTATAATGTACGAATTACTGGATGTCCTTGCTGTTCTCGCCCTGGCTCTATTTCCTCTGGAGCAGATTTTGCAAGCATACGATCTACATCAAGGATTTTAATACTTGCATCCACACTACCGGTAGCAACTAGTTGTCCATCAAAGCTGAACGCACCTGCTCTGCACGCCTGCTTATGAGAAGTGACATAAGCTGTTTCATAAGATGCTGGTTCAGGCGCCAGAGAAGATCCCTCAGTTTCAAACTCGAGATCTGTATTTAAAATTTATATAAAAATCTTTTAAGTCCGAAAATAAATTTTATTTATACCAATTCCAGATGTGATATCATCATAAATATTTTGTTCCTTTGGGGCTTCATTTTGCATTCCCCCAATCATAACATGCAGCAATCTATCACTTGGTGGACATGGTGGATCTGCACGTACTGTAGATGCTAGTTCTACTGCTATATTATGGTGACCATCGTAAAACAATTGGCTAAAAAAAATGTGTCTTCTAAAACGTAAACAGTTTAAACAAAAGAGAACACAAACCTAATTATCAATCTATATAGTATTTCCCTGTTCTTAACTATGTTTGTTGGGTCCAGTATTTCCGTTTCCTTCATATTGTAGGTTTATAATGTCTCAAAAATTCTTTTAATAAAGTTCAATTCATCAATTTAAAACTAAACTATTCTGCCGGCAAACAATCTCATTTGTGTCATTTGTCATAAAAAGCCACTGACATGCTTACACGAAAGTGCTACGAGCACTGACATATATATATGGAAAGTTCGTTACACCCTGTTGGGCCAACCGACATGCTTCAGCACTGCAACTGACACATTGAACAGCAACACAAATTTGGGAACATAAAACGTAGACAAAGATATATTTTGAACACTTATCTTGATATTTTTGTTTGTTCATTTTTTTTTTGTACGTGAAATGTATAGGAAACTACGATACAGGGAACACAATACTCTCGCTCCTCTCTCTGTCTTTCCAATAAAAATGTATATACGTTAGTCACAGAAATACATCACAGGCTATCAGGCTGTCAAAATTTTAATGGGAATATCTTGTCTTATAGTTATATACCTTGGTTTCGGCCAAGGTATATAAAATATAAGCTATTACCATTGCGAACCAAATTCCCCTATTAGGTGACGTAATATTGTGTAATGTATAGGAAAGTGCGGCACAGAGAACAAAATACTCCAAGGTATATAGAATACAAGATTCCCATTAAAATGTTGACACATTGCAGCTGATAACCTGTGACGTATTTCTGTGACTAACGTATATACATTTTTATAGGAAAGACAGAGAAGAGAGAGAGTATTGTATTTTCCTATACATTTCACAATATTACGTCACCCAATAAGGGAACATAAGTGCTAAAAATCATAGCCTGAATTATCTACAATGATCTTCTTCTTGTTCCTCTTTGCCGTTTTCATACTCGCAAAAATGCAAAATGTTCAAGTACAGAAGTTGCGTTTACATAAATTTTTTCAAGTAAATCGATCAAAATTTCGTGATTTACTTGACTCAAGGTATTCATGCAAACGTACTGATACGTAACCCCCGCAAGATACAAGCCATGAACAAAGCCGAAAAAAGAGAGCAGCGGGCCGGTCAGCAGGCTACATCCACAGTCTTCTTGCCTTGTTCTACTGCAGGAATTTTTCATATAAAAGTAGCTTGTACTTTGTTCAAACGCTATAATTTCCATAAATTTGTTCTACATGCTATATATTTTTTAAACTATTAGAAAGAAAATATATTTGGCTGCAATTTGTTTTAACTTCATTTTGCTGTGCGAGCGAACGTTTTGGGCTTTAGGACTTGTTTAAGATGAAATATTAGTTTTTCCTCCATCACGAGTATACAAAAAGTAGTGGGAGTGAGTTCTTACTGCGTGCTGTACCCGGCACGTTAAGGCCTTTTAATGTGTCGGTGCCTTCGGCGACTTCATGGCTTGTATTATATTCCGGGGGTTACGACTGATAGCTTAGATCATAAAACGAATGGATAGGCTACCTTGTACAAAATTCGTGTACGTGTGATAAGCAATTTTTTGTGGACACGGGAGGGAAATGACAAGAGGGCTGGGGTTTTAATTTTTGTCAGTTCGATATTTCTGACATTTCTCATTTCTTAGGTCGGGTGTTTCTTTAGAGATTTGTGAGTTAAAACATTAATAAAAGGTTTTATAATTCTGTGATATTGAAAAACTGATATAAATAATTTTTCTGTGCAAGAGATTTGTTATAATCGAGACTCCGGAGTCTATAATTATGGTGGTGAAGTGCGCTGTGTTGTGCTGCAGAAACAAGCGGCGTTATTGTCGTGGAAAAGCATTCTTCAAGTAAGCTTAATAGCTTTACTAATTAATTATTGTGTTTAAAATAAAATAAAAGTGAAATATTAATAAAAATAAACAGCCGTGGTAAAAAAATTAACGTTTTCCAATGCCGGTTTGTTTGCTTACAATTGAATTGTCATTGGGGCTCTTGTTTGATGTCAGTCAAGCAAAGGCAACGACAAGAAATATCATCAGCAAATAAATGGGGCACTAGGAAAACTCTTAAAAATATAATAAGTTATAAAAGAATTATAAAATTATAAAATGAAAAAATGATACGAATCGCGCTGACAGGAAATTATAAAACTTGTTCAATATTTGATTAACTTTCAACCACTAAATTATGTGCCCGCTCAGAAAATATCGTATTTTACGACTTCCATGACTAAACAAATACATCGATGCGATTCTACTACATCAAGAAAAATGCTTAAGTTTTTCTTCCTCATAGCCTATCCTTTCGTTTTATGATCTAAGACTGATAGTCTCGAAGTTACGTCAGAGTACATCAGTTGCCAGTTGTAAGCTGTCAAAATTTTAATGAGAAAATGCATTATTTTATATTCGCGCGCCCTCCCCCATCTCCGCTCATCTCCCTCACCAACCATTTTCGTGCGCGGCGCGCAAAAACTACACCGTCTAAACTACCCTTAAGCTCTATACCTTGCGTTGACTTTAGAGGATGCTATGCTACTTTTTGAAAGTAAGAAGAAAAGAATTCAATGTCTACTTACTTATTAATGCCTAAATTATAATTATACCCAACACGTGCTTTGCTTTGTTTTCAATTGCCAAGTGTAATTCATTGCAATATTCGGGAAGTTTCAAGTTTATATTTTTATCTTCGTCGTAAAGTATGACTAAATTAAGAAAACAGCGCATTAAAAAGTCTTTTCAATTCAATAGAAGTAGAAAACGTATCAAGAAACAAAGGACGAAGACAGGACAAGTGAAGCTGTAATGCTAATTTTCCTTGCATGCTCTGAAAATCAATTATCAAGAGCTTACTTTTATTTCATTTTAGTCCAGAATGTAAACAATTTTGGGAAGAAAGAAAAACAGTTCAAAAGAATATATTCGAAATGGGATTAGCAGCTGACTCAAATAAATCGATTGGTATTCCTAGCACGAAAACAGAGCGCTTAAAGCTTGTGAAGATTGTGAATGGTTTTTATGAAGAGGAAATTAACACCATTGAAAATGAAACAAACAATAGGCCAAGAGCATTTGTTGCACAAAAATTGGAGGAGGAAGCTAATGTCTTCAGGGAATCACAGTTGAGGTATAAGTTTAATATTTCATGTCCATATTAAGTTTGAATTCGCATTTTTCTCTAGATTACCAAAAGGCGTAATTGCAGAGCTTTCATATTTTTTAGATAAATATCAATTAAACTATAAAGGGATGGTGAAAGATAGAAGAAATCACAATCAGTATACTTGGAGACAGTTCAGAAACAAAATTAGGAAGTTCATGGGAATATCTTCACAATTTGCAGAATATTTAAAAAGCAGGAATCTAGAATTAAATAATTTAGATTGGGAAGAATGTTCTTCTGATGAAGAGTAAACTTTTAATAAACTGCTTTTTTTTGTTTTACTTTTGTTTCTTCACATACTGATTGGTAGAACTACTTTATAGATAAGTTTCAAAAGCAAGCACAGCTTTTCCTTTCTGGTTAAGTACCAATGTTTTCAATTGCAATGTTTTATGCATCTTCACAAAATAATTTTTGTAATGCTGTCATTATATATATATAGTCGCTGATAATGATTGCCCACTCAGATTTCTTGGATGGAATGATGTGGCGATTTCAATATTGTGTCGAATCAGATGTCTTGTCTAGTGCACTAATTAGTCCAGTCAAATAAGCCGAAAAAATGCAAAAGATCGTATTTAATTCCTTTCAGGCTGCAATTTGGAGGGTTGGTGTAGGGTGGTCCTGGGAGTATTTTCACAAAAATGCGGCGTCCCAGGGCCAAAACAAAGGGGTAAAAGATAATAAAAACACCCCCGAACGCGTGATAATCTATTTACCATGCGTGTGGACCGGAAGTGGTAAAATTTTTAAAAAATTTGAAAATGCCATTTTATTCAAAATATGATTCTAAATAAAAAAGTCCATGGTGACCAACCCCTATCTCGTAAGGGCGCGACAGGAACAGCGAAAGAAGCTAACGATGGACACATCGCTATATCCACTAACATGTGTCCGGTTATTTCAATTCTGCAACATTTTGGTTCAGGAGCTAGCAACCAAGAAGCGTGAATGTTTCGTTAACTGAGCAGGAAAACGGGGTGGAGTGAAGAATGTTATCGGATTATATGTTGCACAATATTTGCGGTCATGTTTTTCTGTCGTGACGTGTTTGGAACATTTTTGATTTTTTCTTAGAAATTTTGGTTGGTTGTGCAAAGCGAGACGAGATATGATGACTTGTGCCTTAGAATTTTTACTTTTTAGTTCATTATGTCTGCAGTTTTACACACTCGATGTTTTTTAGGGTTTTAGATAACTGCGATTGCGTAAGCGTGGGAAAAAATAAGCAGATAGGATTGTGTGCATTTCTTGTTTGTTTTTAATTTTTGTAATGTTTCTTGACGGAAGGGGTAGGATATGGGATTGCAGGATACACGGACCGGCCTCTCTTTAAAAACGATTAGTTGCGAATCGCTACATATTTCGCTGAGACTATGGTTGCAACCACGGACATCAATCTTAATCACAACTAAGAAGATTTAAGTTGAACCTGGAACCAGCCAGCAATAATTCTATCCATAATATAATTAAGTTGAGATCACGAGACTCATTTAGATATGAACTCCGGTTAACCAAGCTGATACTAATCTATTAAAACCAAAACGACAACTAAAACTGTTGAATAGATTTAAGATTGCATATTGGCAAATTGGTAAGTTAAACTTTTGCCAATATTATCTATATTACAACTAAACATTGCCAATATTGATTTATTAAATTAAATTAAAATTAAAATCCAAATTTATAATCAAAGTTTAAAGCTAAATTTTAAACAGAATTAAATTAAATTAAATCCAAAACTATAACTAACTAACTAAATCCGAATCGATTTGATTTAATAGTTGAAATTTAGAATTTAAGGTTGGAAGCATGAAAATTGAAAAACAAACTATTGCCATTGGAATTAATAGGGCCAAACTAGCATCAGACATTTAAATTATATATTGGAGAGCCGACTTGAGTTAATATTGAGAATTTGAAAGTTGCATCGGTCCCGCAATATTTTGAAACGGTCCGTAAAGGCAAGGTCTGTTCACGTACTCGAATTTGTGTGAATATATTAGCACATTTTCACCCAAACTGTTCACGTCACTGACATATAATAAGAATGGACTGAGCCATCCTATCTAATTCCTATGGTTAAAAATGGCACAAATTTTTGCTAAAAGCTATTTGTCTCTTTCAATCTCAAAATGTACACTGAACTGTAACCAATTTTTGGAAACAGTTCGGCTGTATTAATTGGAATGCATTGGAATTGACATAAAAATTGAGACAAATATATTGTTTTTATACGTCTATCTCTTACAAGCTCAAGGAAATTTGACAACAAATCTGCAGAGGAGCACATTTTTCAGTAATATTACAAATGAGTTTTCGGGTTAATTAAAACAAGTTTAACTTCCTAAATAATTTTAATTTAATGCAATACTATTTTATAACATTTTTAGTTTTTCCAATCGACAAATAATAATAAATTATGAATCGGTGTGCAATTGTACGAAATAAAGGGTTTTCACAGCCTGTTCAATATTTGTGCCATTTTTGAAACAAGAACGCTCAGTCCATTCTTAGCAATCCGCAACATTATATGGTCGCTTTCTCATTTTCATTTTTGTGCATTTATGATAGCGTTTCTAGTTTTAAGGTTGTATAAGTTAATAAAATATTTTTCACTTGTAAGAAAAAAACAAAATTTAAACGAACTTTTTATTTCACGACGGCTAGATTACAACTGAGCTTTTTCTAAAGTCTAAAATCTTAACTAGCTTAACTACTCGTGGCTATTTTGATTAGGTTGCAGTTTTCACTGTGGGAATCGTTCTTGATGTTTGTCGAGTCTAGGAAATGACTGCAAGTTATCTCTGTTGTTGGTTTCATGTTTCTTGATGTTTCGTGAGAAGGTTTATGTTGCTGGTTTTAACTGGAAGTTATCTCTGTTGTTGCTTTCATGTTCCTTGATGTTTCGTGAGAAAGTTTATGTTGCTGGCGTTAACTCTTCCCTTCTTAGATGCGAATGTCCTCATTTGCGAGGAATCAAAAAAATGGAGTTTCGTAAAATTTCCTTCTGGTTTTTGTTAATGGCTTTTCGATGGTTGATATTGAAATTGATTGACTTGGTTTTGTTATCTCGTTTCCGTCTTCGTGGTGTTGCGTTGTTGGTTCAGGGATCTCCTCTATCTGCTTTCCTTGAATTGTTTCGGGTTCCTTAAATTGACTGATGATTTCTAGCTTTCGGTGGTAAGTTGCCTTGCAAGCGATTATGATTATTAACGTTAACGCTATTGCGATGATCAGTCCATAGCTTATTGTTTGATGGGTAAACTTTTCTGTTTGTAGGAGCTCAATTTGGTTGGTTTTATTAGTCTGAAGTTCTTCCATCATTTCTAGCGATAGAAGTTCTCGGTATTCTTGTTCTTGTGGAGTCGGAATAGCAGGTAAGAGTTGAAGGGTTGACGCCGTTCTTGATACGTAGGATCTTCTGTTGGTTTTTATGGGCGCATTGTGGAATTTTACCAAGAATGTGCCGCTAAGGTTGTAGGGGATATCCTCGATGTAGATGGTTCCGTTGAACTGATTCAGTAACAATATGTCTTCGGATATTTCATCTATGGTGGGAATATGCTGGTTGTTTATTTTAGGGCAAGATGATTTAAGACTTTTGAGCAGATTCGGGATGTAAGTAGCGTTGCTTATATCTAGAATATTATTTCTCTTACATATAGATAATTGGTTAAATGTCTTACATTCTTTCATAATTCCAAATGTAGCCACATTGCTTTTCAGAATACTACTATAAAAAATTTCGTTTACAACATTGCCTCTTTTGACTGGCTTTAATAACAATTTTTGGTAAATTTCTGTTGTCGTTATGGGAATATAAATAATATAAAGTAGACAAGAACTGTTTGTTATAACTTTAATATCGGCAAAATCAAGTGCTTCTTCTGGTGTAGAGTACGGAAGTTCCTGGTACTTTTCTAATTCAATGACGTGAATTAGCTTGAGACTCCCATCTTGTATTTTAGCCTTTCCGGTATTAATGGCGATGATTTGCGAGTTGGAATAATCTAGTATCTGAACCTCACCAAGCGCGGTGCTCAGAGCACATATAAAAAGGGGATCGATTTCATAGTAAGGAATGGTTTCGTTTTAGTTTCTAATGTTACTTTTGTGAACTGTTTTCCCTGATTCTGTAATAATTGTCGCGTTCTTATTTTCTTCCACTATTTCTGGTTTATATCTGACGGTCAATTTAGAACCTAACCTTTTGTTGTGCTTGACATATACTACCTGACCTGGTTCGTAACTTTTAATTAGCTTACGTTTTTTATTATGGTACTTAAGGTCCTTTTCCTGTTTCTCTCTTAGTTTTTTAATGTTGTTAAGGCGGGTTTGTTCGAATTCTTCAGGGCTTAAGTTGGGGGTTCTACCATAGAATAGTGTTATTGGTTTCTTTCCGGTAGTATAATGAATTGAGTGGTTATATTCGTTAACAGCTCTTTCGAGCAGTTCTTCGAACGTTCTTTCTAAACCGTCTGATTTCAAACACCTCATGATTTCCGAGAGGGTTGAATGGAATCTCTCGATCTGTCCATTGACTTCACTCTTATAGGGTGGGGTCTTGAATATTTTAATTTTTAGACCATCTTCAAGCATGGAAACTATGGAGACCGAATTTAGCGATTTTTCGTTGTCTAACGCGACAATTTCTGGTAAGCCCAAAAAGAATAAGATATCCCTTAGGGGTTCTTTCACATCTTCTATAGCTCTATAGAAGTGAGGACTAATTTCTTTTCTGTGGAGTAAATGTCTACGTGGACGATGTGACCGGGATAATTTGGAATAGGTGTAGGGTTGATAGTCTGACTATTCGGCTGCCTATCGTATTTGTTTTCTTTACAAGTGGTACATCGGCGAACCAAGACATAGATTTTTCGGCTCATCTTGGGAAAATAATATTTCTCTATTAATTGGTTTTTGTTCTCTTGCGCATTTCGGTGAGCTCTGCGGTGAATGGATAATATCTTTTCTTCTTGTTCGTTTTCGTCCACAATGTCCGACATCGTTCGCGTGAACCGAAGTCTGTAATTCCTGAAATGTATTGGGTAAATCCCCTGGTCTTTCCCAATATTGATTCTTCCGTTTTCAGGCCGTTAATCGTGTGAGGGTTTAAGTATCTCTTGAAGATGTTTATGATGTCTGCCTCAGAGTATTCGGGCTTAATGAATATGTGTGGGAAAAATGTTCTTGATCTGGTAGCTGTCTTCGTCTCCTTTGTTTAATATTAACTGATTTCTAAAGACATTGATGGGGGTTTCGATTATTGGAATAAGATCGTGTGACGAACTTTCATCACTGTGTTGAGTTTGAGACATCGCATTAATTTCGGAACTATGAGGTATTCTTGAGAGAGCATCTGCGACAACATTGGTATTTCCGGGTTTGTACTTTAGTTCATAATTATACTCTTCCAAGATAGGTTTCCATCGTTTCATTTTGGAATTGGAATTCTTGTTACTAAGTGCGTACGTAAGCGGTTGGTGGTCAGTAAATATTTTAACCCTTTTGGAGCCATATAGGAAATTTCTAAGAGAATTAAGTGACCAAATTATGGCGAGCATTTCTTTTTCATTTGCCGCATAGCTTTCTTCGGTTTTAGTGAGTGTTCTAGATAGGAACGTAATTGGCCTCCCGTCTTGGGATAAAACCGCCCCAAGTACAAAGTCGGAAGCGACGGTTGTGAGCTCAAAATCTTTCTCGAAATCTGGGTAGGAGAGTTAGACTTCTTTGGAAATAAGGGAATTCCTCACTTTATTGAAGGCTTCAAATGCTTGGGGGTCTAGATGAATAGGTTTTCTTTTTGATAACGTTTTCTACACTCGTCCATCTTCCCCTCTTAAAAGCGACGTCAAGGGTCTTACGAGTTTTGCATAATCTTTGATGAAGTGGCGGTAGTAGCCGGATAACCCTAGAAAGAAGCGAAGGTCTTTTAATGTTCTGGGGGTTGGAAAATCGACAATTACTTGTAATTTTTTTGAATTTGCTGTAATGCCATCCTTTGAGATTATAAAGCCAAGAAATTCAACCCGGTCTTGAAGAAATTCGCTTTTATCGAGTTGAATCTTCATATTGGCCTTCTCCAGAGTTTTAAAGACTAGATCTAGGTTTTGGAAATGTTCGTCCTCATTTTTTCCAAATATAATAATGTGATCTACATATATAGACTAGCACTTCTTGGCTATGTGATCCCGAAGGATGTCGTCGAGCGCACGTTGAAAAATTGAAGGAGCATTTTTTAGGCGAAATGGAAGCCGAGTGAATTCATATTTACCGTGGTTTACTGAAAATGCTGTCTTCTCAATCTGATGGAAACCGCTTTTCAGGTCTATTGTCGTAAAATATTTATTTTGACCTAAATTGGACAGGACATCGGTTATGTCAGGAATTGGATATTTGTCAGGGATTGTGACGCTATTTAATTTACGGTAGTCTATAACCAACCTATATTTTTTTTCACCAGAAGCGTCTTCCTTTTTGGGTATGACCCAAACTGGAGAGTTGTAAGTTGATTTTGAAGGGCGAATTATTCCGTCTTCGAGTAATTTTGCAATTTGCTTATCGACCTCGTTTTTAAGGCACATGGGGTAAGGGTAAACTTCAGAATAGACTGGGTCATTATTAATAGTCCGAATCTCTCCCTTTACTGTGGGAGTGTAGGTTAGTCTTTCGTCGGGATCAGCGAATACGTTAGGGCAACTGGTGATTGTTTTCCCTAATCTTTGCCTTTGCTTTAAATTTAAATGGGTCACTGAATTCGAAAAATGTTCTTTAAGAGGGATTTTCTGGTCTGGATTAATAGTCATAAAATTTTTATCTATGTAAACTGTTACCCCTAATTCTCTTAAGCTATCATTGCCGATAATTCCATCGAAAGACTTAAGGGTTGGCAGGATAAAAATTTTTAGTTTACGCTCAGGGCCGAAAAGGTCTATTAACGCATGATGTGTTACTTGAATGCTGCCCGCTACAGAGTTTGCTATGAAAGGTATCTCATTAGGTATGGGATTCCTGACGTATGGCAGAATATAATTTTTGTTGGATCCAGTGTCCATTAAGAATTTGAATATTTTTCCGCTCTTCGCCGTGTGCTCCAAATAGGGAAGCGAAGAGCTTCTTAATCTAAAAAATGATTGTCGTCGAGTTCCTCTGTTTCCTCAGTGTTGGGATAATCGCAATGCTGCAAATTCTCTGACCCATCCGCATGTTCCTGAGAACTAGTGTAGTCTGCGAGCGTCTGTTCGTATGCTTCATCAGAACTAGCCACTTCTTGGTAGTAGGTTTGTAGATCGGAATTTTCAAGGGATTGCTCCACATGATGAACTCTTTGAAATTTTACGGGTTGCGACTGACGTACCTGGTTCGAGAGTGTCTCTTTTACGCGGGACCTTGGAGGTTTTGCCTATTTTGATAATTCACCTGGCGTGATCTGATTGATCGATCTACGTCCATTGGTTCTGGTTTAGGAGGATTTCCAAGATTACTGTAGTTGGGTACCTGAGAGTGTTGAGGATATTGCTGCAAATGTCGTTGAGGATACTGTGGCGTGTATCGCCATGGGTATTGCGGTATAGAAGGGTTATGAAGTAGTTCTGGGTAGAAATTTCTTGGTCGTTGTGAATAACAAGTGTATTGTGTTGAGGGCTTTGCTCTCCTAAGTGGAAGCGGGGGTGGTGACGAAGGCTGTATGCCGCGAATATTTCCGTGGCTATGTTGAATGCGGTAGTGGAAATTTTCGAGCTTGAGACATAGGTGTAAAGCTTGGGGCAAATCTGCTGGTTCCCTCATACTCAGCAACTTTGGTAGGTCTCCTTTAAGTCCCCTTACGAATGTGTCCAGCGCTTTGTCTTGGTAGGCTTGAATCATCACGTCCATTGATTCCTGGCTAATATCCATGCAGGATAATTCAGGGATGCTGCTATTTCTTTGGACGATCGTGGTCATTTGGTATTCGAGTGTACCCAGATCTCTCTAGTCAGCGTAGTGAAGGGTAACGCACTTTGATATTCTCTCCCAGTTTAATGGGGTATTGTAAGATTCTAACGCGATATCTGCGTTGCCTGTAATTTTGTTTCGGATTACGTTTAGTATACCGAAGTATTTAGGGGTGCCTTTCAAATTTTCATAAGTTCTTAGAATCCTGTCGACACTCTTTTTCCAAGAGCCGAATTCCGCTGGGTCGCCGGAAAACTCCCGTAAACTTTTTACGACGTCTGCTATTCTATCCATGTCGTGTAAGTTAGAAAGATGTTTGGGGTCAATGATTTGATCTGTGTCAAGATTAAGGTCTGTATCGGTGTGAGTAAATTGGTGCAGGATTTGCTGGTTTTCGCTTCTAATTATTTCGGAAATTATTTGTTTTAATTGGTTTACGTCGAAAGTGTCTTTGGAATCAGAACTACCTGAAGGGATAGAACTAGAACTAGTGTTTGCATTAAGTAGGGATGGTTTTAAAATATTGTCGTTATTCACCATTTTTGTTTATTTTCGTAATCAAATATGCTCAATACCTAATGGTTTTTTTCCTATAGCTTGGTTTCACTAAAGTTTAATGATAGACCTAAAACGGAGACAGTCACTCTTAGCTTTAATGGAACTCAATAAAGAATAATTGCACTGCCGCTTTGCGCATGAATGATCGCATCTAGTTAATATTCAGCTTTAATAAAATCACTTTACGAATATTTTCTTTGACATTAATTAAATAATTTCTTTTACCGTTACATTTGAAATTCGTAAGAAACACGGATTTGATGAAATAAAATTAGATTAATTAAAATTTCGATAGAATTTTTAATTTTAATTCTTTACACTTTTCCTATGCAATTTCACTTGATTTGCTTATAATGAAATTTATTTAAATTAAAGGAGAAATTTTGATTGACTTTTTTTCACTTTCTTTCGATTATAGATTTTATTTCCACTTGTAATTTATTCTATTTAAATCAAACAACAAAAAATTAAATTTTCTTTATAATTTCTTTTTCGACAGTTCGAGTCTCTAAAGAAGATTTTTCATTTATAGATATTTTTCTAATTAATTAAAAAAAGGAATTGATAGACTTACACTAAAATTAGCAGACGTCTGGTTATCATCTGGAGTTGTAAAGGCATGATATGGGTACTCAGATGCCTTGTCCTTAGTGGGACCGCTCGTGGTACTTCCTTGCAACGAATTAGGCGGCTGCTGGCAAATATTTTAAATCTGGCCTGGTTGTCCTTGATTCTTCTATTTGGCAGCTCCGTTTTTCCTGGTGTTGGATACTACGGGGCCTCTTTTCCTAGTTCCTTAGTTGCGCAGACTTCGAAGGGCTTTAATCCTTTTACTTGCCACTGTTGTAGTAAGTAATTTTCCTGATTTCACAGAAACTTTCGTAAGTGATGATTGGTTACGCACTTTCACTTTGTGGTCTCGATTTAACCTTGATTGAAATCACTGAACTTTCGTAAATGATTGATTACACACTTTTGCTTTGTGGTATCGATTTAAACCTTGATTGAAATCACTGAACTTTTACTTAACTACCCAACGGTCCCTGCTCGGGCCAGTTAATAAAATATTTTTCACTTGTAAGAAAAAAAACAAAATTTAAACGAACTTTTTATTTCACGACGGCTAGATTACAACTGAGGTTTTTCTAAAGTCTAAAATCTTAACTAGCTTAACTACTCGCGGCTATTTTGATTAGGTTGCAGTTTTCACTGTGGGAGTCGTTCTTGATGTTTGTCGAGTCTAGGAAATGACTGGAAGTTATCACTGTTGTTGGTTTCATGTTTCTTGATGTTTCGTGAGAAGGTTTAAGTTGCTGGTTTTAACTGGAAGTTATCTCTGTTGTTGGTTTCATGTTCCTTGATGTTTCGTGAGAAAGTTTATGTTGCTGGTGTTAGCTTACATAACAATACGACAATAGAGTCAGAGAGTTTACGTTTTTTCCTAATAGATTTTTTGCTTAGCATACGTGGCAACACAAATGTAGGTAGTTGACTCACCTAGTGTATGTATTTCATAATTTTTTGGATTTTGAATTATTATATTTCGGTTCCGTAGATCTTTTCGGCTGGCATCTCTAGTGATGTAAAAGCTGGTAGTTTCATCACCATATATTTGTGTTCATACTTGATTTCTTAATGGGTCCTTTCTCTGCTAATACATTAATAATACATAATCATAACTCATAACACATAGTAAGGCACTGAATGATGGTGACTCGGATGATCAACACTCGCGATCTGGTGCTAAGTCAACATACACAGATTCCTTCACTGCCCCTGGTATGACCGGCTCTCCACTAAATCCATTAACGCTGGGAGCCCTAAGGCCCCAGCTAGAACAAAGTCAAGTACTCGCATAAATTATCCACCCCCCCCCCCCCCCCCCCCCCCCCCTGACTGCAGAGTCTACCAGTGTGCTCCCCTTAGCAGTGGGTGAGTACCCACACGTGGTTTACCCTCGTTCATCGGATAGAATTCTATCCAAACAACAACATCAACTAGCAATATTTCAGCACCATCAATCGCCTTACCTAAGAGTCATTCGCTAACAGCTACTCAGCATTCCTCATAGTCTCAGAATGCTGTCGGAGGTGTATATTGTGACGAATCTTGCACGAGCATTGAGGCAAGACTCCTACAATTGTCGAGGAAGGTGGATTCTTTTACTGGCGGCAGCACCATTGATATTGGTGCTTTGTCACGTATCTACTGTGATGAACACACTTAAACCTTACCTAAGTATGATGACCATGCACTTATTAATTTCAAGTGCCCACAAAATTTATTTCTTAACGTGTCACATGAACACATAAAATTTACATTTTATGTCCAGCTTTCAAAAGAATTATCTTTCACGATAAATGCGATTCCTGATAAGACCCCGACCATGAGAATATTTTGCTAAGAATGCAAGATTTGGAGAAAATTCAAGAGTCGAGACTGGCAATGGGGATTACTTGCGGTGAGTTGGAAGTAATATCTGGTACCAGTCGGTTCGAGTACGCATTTTGTCCCGGAATTTAAAAAGTCGTTTGAGTTTGTATAGTTTTAAAAAGTACGGAATAATAATAATATAAATTTTAAAGTTGAAGTGAAAGTGAATTTTCTTTATTTCTTCCCGAAAATCCAACTCCTCCTAGCTGGCTCTTCTCCAAGGAAAGCACGGCCAGCAGGATTGTAACACTGGTGGCAGCGGTGGGATCAGGATCACCTGGAATAAGTTGAGTGCCAAGCAAGTCCTTAACAAGTTCAGCATTGTCTGGCTGATACGGTTAAATATCGCGTATTTTTCTTCAGTTGTTAATTGTTTATTTAATTTGCATACTTCATAAGAGTTCTCGAAAAAAAAAGAAAAATAATTTTAAATAATCGTTCGAAAGGACAATAATAATTGAAAAAAAAAATTTTTTTTTTAAAAGTGATTCTTGTTGCATGCGAGTGAATCCTTTTACTAAATTATAAAAAGTCAAAGGTCGGTGGACGGACGGTCCCGACCCATCACTGGTGGGATCCCGAAAAGGACGGACAGTCCTTTAATATCAGAAGGCATAAATAGGATAAAAAGGAAACTTTGGAGGAAAGCTTTCACGCCCGTTCCAGAAGGCGAAAACGAAGGGAAAATCAACAAAGGGAGAATCATTTTTGTAGCAGTCTCGACTCTCGACTAACAAAAATTCAACAAGTAAGAATTTAAAAAGAAAAGTCTCTTCTTTAATTTTATATTTTTAAGTTTGAATAAATACTTCCTGCTTGATTATATCAAAAAGAATCTCTTCAAAAGTTAAAAAATTAAATTTTTTTTTTCTTTCGATATATATATACATTGGTATTCTATTGACTTATTATGAATTTAAAATTTAAAGTGAATGAAAATAATAATTGAAAAAAAGGAAGAAAGTGAAAAAGAATCTCTTCAAAAATTAAAAAATTATTTTTTTTCCTTTCGATATATATATATACATTGGTATTCTATTGACTTGGTTTTGTTTTAATTTATTTAAAATTTAAAGTGAATAAAAATAATAATTCTTGTGAAATAGAATTGAATTTCGAAAAAAAGTGTGATACAGTTGAATTCCTAAATCGAAATCCAAACTCTGTTTTTGCTCAACTTTGGCCAATAAATTAAAAGTGAGAACAATAAACCCTGTAAAGTAGAGGTGATTTTTGATTAAAAATGCAATACAGTCCAAAAGTGACGAAAACTAAATTAAAGTACGTTTTTCTGAACTTTTGCAAACAAAACTTGTCTTCCCAAATACATACACAATTCGATGTTTAAATACTTACTAGATAAAAGTAAGTTCTTCATTCTTAATAGTACAAAGATAGAAAGAAAATGATTCCTTGTGCTAAGGAACTACGTGTTTAAAGTGACAACTGGAATAAATCTGCGAACAAAATTTACAAAATACCCTTTCCTTTTTCGTGATTAGTCGTACTTGTGTTCATAATACTCCGAGTTGAGTATTCGTGCATAGACTTCGTTGCTGCACATATACATAAATAGTAAACCAAAATACTCACAAGATCACTTCTTCGGGTAGTTAATCTTTTCGAAGAACTACCCTTCCATTCCTTTGAGGAACTACCCATCTATTACGGCGATATGGCTACAGAAATTAAAATTGGCCTGGCAGACGTACACAGTCTTGTCCCTGAATTTGATGGCAACCCGAGAGACCTTAACAGATTCATCTCCTGTGTCAATACTATACTTTGTTCCACTAAATCGGAAACAGAAAAGAAATTTTTCCTGGCGATCATTAAAACTAAGCTCCATGGTCCCGCGTTCGAGTTAGTCCAGTATAAAGACTGGGAAAAATCGGATGATTTAGCACAAGAATTAAAAACCCATTTTAAAGATGAAAAACTCGATCTTCACTCCAAAATGAAATCATGATAGCACAACAAAACCCCAAAGAATCTGTGAGAGAGTTTGGAGACAGGCTCTCATTACTCCTGGCATCATTAAATTCTGCTACATACTCAAGCATTGAAGATTCCAAAGTACGAGAATTTCTCTTCGAAGAAAATAGTACGATCCTTTGAGGACGGTCTCAGAAGCAACAATTTGAAAATACTCGTAAAAGCCTTGGGTGAAACAGACTTGAAAAAGGCCGTAGCCTATGCAGCGAGTCATCAAAATGTTCAAACTATTCCTCAACCCGCGAGATATTTTCCAAAACCACCTATATGCCAGGTATGTCATAAAGTAGGACATACACAGGAAAATTGCTATTATCGAAAAAACTTACCTACCTTTCATCCCAGACCAGTAAAAAGGGAAATTCAATATATAGCGTGCAATCGCTGTGGAAATTACAACCATACAGCAACTAATTGCTGGTTCAACACAAATCAAAATGAGCCCAATAACTGGCAGAAAACCAATCACGAGAATTTTCGCCGAAATAACCAAAGAAACTACAATCAAAATTCTGAGTGGAATACAGGAAGGCAGTTTAACAAAACTACTGCAGACCATTCCCAGTCAACTAATAAGAGCAAGCAGTATTATACAAATCGCTTAAATCTCAATGAAAAAAAACAGGGGTAGGCCAAATCATAGTACGAAATCGGAAAACTCTGCTACTCGAGAGGAGGAAATCGGCACTCTTTCTCGAATAACATGCGTGGCCGATGTCCACAAAAATTAGTACCTACCTGTCTTAATGTCTCTTTCAGTTCTCAGAGTGAGCCAGTAATTAGCATCCCCTTCTACCGTACCAATAAAAAACATATCAGTCTGCTTATTTATTCAGGCGCGGATATATCTCTATTAAAATCTGACGCCATAAATAGCATTCAGCATCAAAATAATAAAAACCCTCCAAAAACATACATATCAACCATAGCAGGAGGAAACATGCAAACTTTTGGGAAAATTAATGGCATCCTTAAATTTCCCACGGATAACTACAATTTCCAAATAGAACTTCCTTTCTACTTGATACCTTCAACAGTAAACCTACGATTCGATGGAATTATTGGAAATGATTTTTTAAAAAAGTACGGATGTAATTTAGACTATAGAGGAAAAGAAATTCAGATTCGTCCCCACTTTAGTGAGACACTTTCATCAGAAGATAAATGTTTTACGCGGGAGTCCAGGGAAAGTAAAATGGAGAAACTTTCATATCCTGAGACTCAATCTGCGGAAACATGTTTTAACGTCGAAAGGAAACCCGTTTCTCAGTCCGCTGAGCTCCCTAGAAAAATAAAACTCACACAGTTGGGTACCTCGAAAGGCGAACCTGATACTACTGAAAATTGTCCTCCCGAAATACAAGCAAACCCTTCCAAAGAAATGCCTTCAATGGAAAAGGTGGTACTACATGCTAGAAGCGAGCAAATTATAAACATTCCTTTTAAATGTAAAAATGATGTGGTGATTAGAAAAAGAGAACTCGAACCAGGGGTATATTTGGCGGCAACTGTAGTCAGACCGATAAAAGACGCAATACCAGTTTTATTCATGAACATAAACGAAGAAGACGTGGAGTTAGAAGTGAATAAATTAAATATAGAATGGGATGAATTAGATAATTTTGATTCTTTAGAAACTAATTACAAAAAGGACCCAGTAAGAAAACGTTTAAAAAAACTGGAATCCCTATTGAGTTTAGAGCATTGTAACCCTGAAGAAAAGGCATCTATTATACATATCTGCAGATCATACAATGTCCTGTCCTACTTAGAAGGTGACCATCTAACGTGCACAAGTGCAATCAGTCATTCTGTACTAACGGAGGCAGGGAATCCACCACTGTATATGCGTCCATATAGACTTCCTGAATCACAAAAGGAAGAGATCCATAAGCAAGTCAATGAGATGCTACAAAATGGGGTCGTTAGACCAAGCTTTAGTCCTTGGAATGCACCGCTTTTGCTTGTACCAAAAAAGTCAAATAATTCTGGTGAAAAGCGCTGGCGTTTAGTGGTAGACTTCCGACGCTTGAATGACGTAACCATTGGCGACGCATACCCTTTACCCAATATAACTGATATATTGCACCAATTGGGTAGGTCCAAATACTTCAGCACTCTTGATTTAGCGAGCGGCTTCCATCAGATACTAGTTGATGAAAAAGACCGCGAGAAAACGGCATTCAGTACACCTTTTGGTCACTTCGAATATAATCGAATGCCATTTGGGCTGAAAAATGCTCCTGCAACCTTTCAGCGCCTGATGAACAATGTTCTGATGGGTTTGCAGGGCATACAATGTTTCGTCTAAGTCGACGATATAGTCATTTACGGCTACGATCTACGTTATCATAATCAAAAACTAATTAATGTTATGGATAGACTCAGAAAGTACAATTTAAAATTGCAACCTGAAAAATGTTACTTTGTAAAGAGAGAGCTTACTTACTTAGGTCATATTATTTCCGAAAAGGGCTTGAAACCTGATCCCGAAAAAATCAGAGTAGTCAAAACGTATCCGGTTCCGAGGAAAACAAAAGACATAAAGTCATTTCTCGGCCTGGCTGTTACTATCGGCGTTTTATACCAGAGTTTGCCAAAATTACCAAGCCTCTAACGAAGCTATTGAAGAAAAATGTAGAGTTTATCTGGGATGCACACTGCGATGAAGCCTTCTTAACCCTGAAGGAGAAACTTATAACGCAACCGGTATTAGCATATCCGGACTTCAATAATGAATTTCTGGTGACTACTAATGCAAGTGATGCAGCGCTAGGAGCAGTCTTGTCTCAAGGTCCGATAGGGCAGGATAGACCGGTATGCTACGCAAGTCGGACACTTAACAATGCAGAAGTAAAATATACTACGACAGAAAAGGAGTTGCTAGCCATTGTCTTTGCGGTAAAACAGTTTAGGCCAGATGGAGGATCTTACTAGAGGAGTACGAGTACAAAATTCAATACAAACCAGGAAAATGTAACTCAAATGCAGACGCACTTAGTCGAACAACGAATACATTGCCAGAAAGGGATGATATCGATATAAATACAAAAAATATTAGAGTCACTACAAGAAATCAAGCAAGGGAGATACAAGGAAATAGAGAAAATCAAATTGAAACTGATGACGACTCCCAAAATATTAAAAGTTCTTCGAATCAAAAAGAAAAAACCCTATCAGTAGAAATAATCGAGAAGAATTACTCAATATTTAAAGAATGTGAAACTAAGGCTAAGATAATATTTTTACCATTAACGGAAAGTATGGAAGAGAACACTTTGAAAGAAATTATAGACAAGTATAAAAAGCCAGAAATTGGAGATTTCAGCATTTACAAGATGAAACCTGCAAACTACATAATAGCGACATTACCAATCCCACTAAGATCCGAAAAAGACAGCATTGTCGTTAATGATGTGATAAAGAGTATCCCTAAATACCTTTCACAAAGCAAGTGTAATCCAATCGGAATAAACATCCCTTACTTCGATGTAAAATCTTACAATGAAATTAAGACTATTATCATGATCATATTTAAAGATATAAAAATACACTTATATAAGAATACCAAAATATATTTAGATAACCCTAATGATATTGCCAAGATACTATACGACTTTCATACATCACCGTTAGGAGGGTACCAAGGGATCTCGCGTACCTTGAAAAGAATAAAAACAAAATATTATTGGCCCGCAATGATCAAGGACATTAAAGATTTTATTCGGAGATGCGAGTCTTGTCAGAAGAATAAGCTCATAAAGAACCTTCCAATACCCCTAAAAATAACAACAACGAGTTCGAGGCCATTTGAGCGTATTGCACTAGACATTATAGGTCCCCTACCTGTCACTTACGACAATAATAACTACTTACTAACTTATCAAGACGACCTTACTAAATACTCCGAAGCAATTCCGCTACCGAATGCAGAGGCCCACACCGTGGCCGAAGCATTCGTCAAAAATCTTGTTTGCCGACACGGGATACCAGAGTCCTTACTTACTGACCAAGGAACTAATTTCCTCAGTAAGCTTTTTACAGAAGTTTGTAAAATATTAAAGATCAAAAAGATCAATACAAGTCCCTACCACCCTCAAACAAACGGGGCACTCGAACGGAGTCATAGAACTTTAGCGGAATATCTTCGTCACTACATTAATAATGATGAGCTTACATGGGATCAATGGATCCCCTATGCTATGTATGTATACAATACTACAGTTAACTATAACTACGATGACTACATGAATGAGTTGAAAGCAAGATTGCAGCACTGTCATATAGTGGCAAGAAAACGGTTAATAGAAAAAAAGATACAGTCAAGTACATTCTATGACAGAAATGTACAAATAAAACAATTTAATATAGGAGATCGCGTGTTGCTCCGTAATCATACACGGAAAAATAAATTGGCGTCCTTATGGGAAGGACCATATGAAATTATTCGCAGAAACTCGGATCAGACATCCACAATAAAGATGGAAAAAAGGTCAAAAATTGTCAAAAATAATGATTTAAAACACTTTTATGATTAAGTAAAGACAGAACAGCAACCCTAACGTAAGACTTTCCTTTCAGGTAATGACTGCTTTACTACTGATCATCTGCGCAATCGCAGTAGGCGCAGTAGGATCATTAAAAGTCACCCCAATAAACTATCATCCAGGGATATACTTCGAAGAACTAGGTCGAGTCGAATTCTATTCTAGGGAATGGAAAGTTGTAGTTTTCTACGATTTGCAAAGTCTGTCTACTGCTCTCAAACACGCCACACAATACGTAGATAAAGTAAGTAACTACTGCTCTTACTTAAAGGATGACCTAGATTTCTCCGTAATCTGCGACAGTACCGTGTCTGAACTAAATCATTTAATGACGGATGTCACGCATAAGTACAATCTGCTTACAGGAAATTCCAGAGCTAAACGATCTCTCTTCGGCGCTATAGGCGTAGTCAGTAAAACCTTATTCGGAACTCTTAATGAGGAGGATGTTAAATATTATGATGGGCAAATTGACAAATTAAAAATCAAACATTAATTATAGACACAACCGCAAATATTTTCAATAAATCACGAAACGTACTCGCAAACCAAATGTCTGCTCTTAATGCTAAATTTACACGAGTTCAATTGATGATTAAAGAACTGAGTACACAAAATCACGACCAAAAGGCCTTCTCAGAATTTGAATCACTGACATCTCTCGCCATACTCATCTTTATCCGATACCAAGGTATAGTAGATACATTAGTAGACCTGGTTACGGACGTTCGACATGGGAAACCCCATCCATCCATTATAACTCCTAGTCAACTGGAAAGTATCCTCACCACCATCCGAAAAGAGATTTCAGGCGAAAACCGTTTGACAATCAGCCTAAGAAATAATGACCTCCTCCCACTTTATCGATTAAGTACCATGAGTACTACCGTTCGAAATAATAAAATAATTTACGAATTGAGAATCCCACTACCATACAAAGAGAATTACCAATTATTCAAGGTAATTCCGTTACCCTCCGTCCACGAAGAAAGATTTATATTTATAAAACCAACTATAAATTACTTGGTCATTGATTATAGTAAAGAGCATTACTATGATCTGTCAGCAGAAGAGCTTGCAAGTTGCACTACAGAAGATAACCTTCAATATCTATGTCACTTGATTCACCCTATTCTCAATATTAATGCAAAAAATAAATTGTGCGAATTACAAATGATAAGACGAGAAAACGCACCTCCAACTTCATGTAACATTCTGCAATCCAATCAATATAATGTATGGATACAACTATCCCAAGCCAATAAATGTCTTTATTCAACAAAAGATAATTTGACTGTAGACGTCATTTGTGACGATCAATTAACTACACATATGATTTCGGGGGTGGGTCAGCTTGAAATCCCCGGAACCTGTTACTTACGTACCCCTGATATGGTTATACAGATATCAAAAACTCATATATCCCTCCTCTAAACATTTCCACACTTTTTTATAAATCTGAAACCAAGAGCAGGCAAGATTTCAATGAAGTTACTGTTCTAAGATATACGGAAGATAATGAGTTCAACTCTCAAACTAAACAAATTAATGTATTGAAGAATGAAGAACGCAAGGAACTTTTACCTCTCGATAAACATAATATACATCATTATACATTGACGTATGTTATAGTTTTTGTTCTTATTTTATTGGTCCTGTACAAGATAATAAATAAATTTTTCACGATGCCCTGCAAAAGGAAAAATATAGAAATTAATGCTGTTGAAAGCAAAAAGGCCGAATGAACAGATCAGGCTTTTGTTTTAACCTGTACGTAAATCGTAAACTAATTAAAAACTAGATCACCTTACTATCTATCAGTAACGCAAGATTATTTGTGTAAAACATTTTTTATCTACACGTATGTAAGTATAATTCAATGTAATAAAATTTCAAAAAAAAAGAAAACAAAAATTATAATAATAGATTTAACAAAAATTTTGTAATGCAAAAATAGAATGCATATAAGTATAAAATTAACTCATAGTCCGTAATGCATTTAAGTATCTAAGAATTGAATAAAAAAAAAAGAAACATATTATATAGTATGTATAATAATTTCAATATAATTCGTAAAAGCACTTAATCAAAAAAAAAAAAAATGGAAGAAAAAAACAAAAATTTTTTTTTTTAAATAAAACAACATATAATAGATTTAACAAAATTTTGTAATGCAAAAATGGAATCCATATAAGTATATAATTAGTTATTTTATAAGAGTTAAAGAGCAATCATTTAGTCTCGTTTTTAAACCTTAATAAATTAGGATTTTAATTTTATTCATTTAGTCTCGATTTCATGTAACTTGTAATACATTCAAATTTAATTAAAAACCGTATACAAATCGAACTGATCCCAGAGACTAGAATACTGGCTAGTAATCTTACCGTTATCAGACTCGTAAACTCAAGCATCCAAAATGAGAGAAAATTCTCTCCACTCTTGCGTATTCAAATTTTCTTTTTTCAAGGGGGATGGAGTGTGATGAACACACTTAAACCATACCTAAGTATGATGACCATGCACATATACCTAAGTATGATGACCATGCACTTATTAATTTCAAGTGCCCACAAAATGTATTTCTTAACGTGTCACATGAACACATAAAATTTACATTTTATGTCCAGCTTTCAAAAGAATTATCTTTCACGATAAATGCGATTCCTGATAATGTAAACAAAAAATCTCTTAGGAATAAACAATTTTAAAATTTTACTTGTTCATTCCTAATCAATGTATCAGGTTACATCCGTTGTATCGTGCTAATGACACGAACAAGACCCCGACCATGGGAATATTTTGCTAAGAATGCAAGATTTGGAGAAAATTCAAGAGTCGAGACTGGCAATGGGGATTACTTGCGGTGAGTTGGAAGTACCAGTCGGTTCGAGTACGCATTTTGTCCCGGAATTTAAAAAGTCGTTTGAGTTTGTATAGTTTTAAAAAGTACGGAATAATAATAATATAAATTTTAAAGTTGAAGTGAAAGTGAATTTTCTTTATTTCTTCCCGAAAATCCAACTCCTCCTAGCTGGCTCTTCTCCAAGGAAAGCACGGCCAGCAGGATTGTAACACTACGAAAAAAAAGAACGCTGGTAATCAGTAATCTGCCTAGTGCTTTCACGTGTAGTAAAGTCAGGGACTTCTTTTTACCTGCTCTGTTTGCAAGTATTGACCTGCCAAAATCATTTTGTGATAGGGTTGAGTTGACCTAAGACCGGTCTACCTACTCCAATTCTACCTAAAGTCTTCATCAGGTTTTATAGGGAGGAAGATTGCTGTGCATTTTTTCAAGCTTACTTGCATCAGCTCAAAACTAAACCCCTAACACTAATTTAATTGACCCTGAGGGGGCAAAAACTATATCAACGAAGACCTATTCCCTCAAGATCTTCATCTGCTCCACACAGCACTTGGTCAAAGAAAATAAATCTGGTTGAGAGGTTATACACACGGAATAGAACCGTTTATGTTTTATACAGATCGGCTGATTGTGCTACTAACTTTGTAGCAGCACGTTTCACTTCGGAACTCGCGCAACGGCTTTCAAAACTCCAAACATCATCTGCCATCTCAACTTCCACTGGCAATATTCAACACCATGAGCAGTCAGCACTATAATTTACCTACTCAGGCGGACCTTACTAACTACCTCCCAACCAACAATTTTAACTTCATATCCTTTAACGCTCAATCTTCCCCAAAAAATATCACTGGCATCAGACGCCTGTTAGTGTGTGAGACATGGTGCAAGAGACATCACTCTTCGAAAATGCTGGGGGTTCCTGGATATAGGCTACACAGGCTTGATAGAACTGTCAAGAGAGGTGGCGGGGTATCTGCCTAAGTATCTGATGTCGCGAAATCCCGGGTTTTGTTTCGCTGGAAGGATGACAGCTGAGAGATCCTAGCTGTTCGGGTCAAATGTAGTGTTCCTAACTCGGAACCCATCATGCTGGCGGTCATCTATAGATGTGCGGCGACGTTCACTGACAATGAGATGGCCGTCTTTTCTGATGCCCTCGACCGTTTAGTGAGCTACTCTCCTCGCATTCTGATAGGTGACTATTTAAACATAGATGTTAGCTTTCCATCAACCTTATCCCAGTCATTAACTGACCTTCTGAACGAGAAGGGTATGGAAATAATTAATGATCTACCAACGCATCATGGACCAGTGTCGGCTACTACTCTGGATCTTTTGATTGCTCTTCCACGTTATCTGCCTGTATTTTCTGGTCAGTGCCCGGGAGTATGTGATCATGAACTGATGTTCGTTTCCTTTAATATCCATTGTCAAGCTCCAAGCCGTTGAAAAACCTTCAGAAACTACTCAGCCATTCAAGATTATGCCATTCAGGCAGATCTCGCGGGGACCAATTGGTCTCCCATTTTCACTAATCCCGATAATAACTCTGCAGCTCAATATTTCTCAGATTCACTATGCTCAATTTTTGAGAGACAGGTCCCACTCAAAACGATTAAAATCAGTACCGTCAAGGATATAATCATAAAATTTCCGGAAATTCTGGTGAAATGTCAGTGCCGTGACCTTGCCTATAGGCGGTGGAAGAAGACAGGCTGACTACTTGATCAGAGCCAAACTTAGAGAGCATACTTGAGAGGTATCAGGGATGGTAATGTTATTAACTGGAATATGATCAATGACCTTGGCTTGGGCTCTAAAGCAAGGGATCAGCCTGACTTTGATCCGGATGAGTATGCTGAACATCTCTGTCCCAGCACTGCCTTGCTGCCTGATGATTTTATAGACAGCTTCGCGGATGTACAGCATATTCCCTCTTCTCCTCTTCCCGTGGTCACTCCTGATGGCTCGGATCCTATTGACACTAGTACATCCAACTCTAATAATGATTTTAGCTTCAGCAATGTCGCAGAAGTTGACACAGTGAATGCGTTTCAGAAGATCAAATCAAATGCTACTGGATATAATGACGTACCTCTTAAATTCTACAGGATTATTTTGCCATTCATTCTGCCGATCAGCACACATTTGATGAACAGGCTGTTGTCTTCATCACAATTTCCAGACCATTGGAAAGTGGGTCTAATTACTCCGATCCCCAAAAATAATTCCCCTGCTGATATCTCGGAATGGAGACTAATTACAATATTACCATCTATATCAAAATTCCTTGAGATCTTGATAGCTGACCAAATTTTCACTCATGTTGGCACTAACAACCTATTATCAGACCGACAGTCTGGATTCAGGAGATATCATTCAACTAGCACGGCCTTGCTGGAAGTTGTCACAGATATTCGCAATCTCTGCGACATGGGCAACTGTGTGATTCATGTGCTGTTGGACTTTAGTAAGGCTTTTGATTCCGTTACTCACACACTGTTGATTGACAAGCTTCGTAGGCGTTTTGCGTTCTCAACATCTGCCTGTGGAATGGTCAAGTGCTATCTGAGACATAGACTGTTCATGGTAAAATGCAACAACTCTTACTCCTCAATGAGGAGAGTAACTGATGGAGTACCACAGGGCGCTGTGTTGGCCCCACTCTTGTTCACGCTATTCATTGACGATGTCATTACAGCTTTGAATAATGTACATTTTCACATATACGCAGACGATCTGCAGATATACTCTAGTGCTCCTGGGGACAATCTCAGTGAAGCCGCGGCAACTATAATACAACTCTTGTCAAGATTGAAGATTGGTCTGCTAGTAATGGTCTGTCCCTCAATCTCTCCAAGACTCAGGACATCGTCTACTCCATTCGTCTCAGAAACATCACCAGCCTATCTTCAGATCTTCCCAATATTCATCTTCTGGGTAACTCTATTAGGCTTCAACTAAGCCGATCCTGAATCTCGGTCTTCTCATGGACTTAGGTCTAACTTGGGAACCGCAAATAAAAAAGATTTGCTCCAGAGTGTATTATGGTTTACGCTCCCTCTATGCTGCTTGCCAGCATATTGATCTGGTCACCCATACAAGGCTTCTCTCAGCCCTGATTCTTCCGGTTTTTTTCTATGCCGACGTAGTCTTGTTCCCCATCTCCAATGAAAATTTCACCAAACTATTCCGTGCATTCAAGGCCTGCGCCAGATGCGCTTTTGGTTTCAAACCAGGTTCACATGTGCTATCACAGCTCCTTGAAATGCTTCTTCCGTGTACACTTGCGAACATGTATGAATTTGGTGCTCTCATGCTTATTTTTAAGACTAGACATGGACTATTGCCCAACTATATTACTAGACGTTTTAGTTGGAGCGCTCTGAACAACCACAGAATTGTCCTCCCTAGAGTTCGTACGCAGTATGACGGAAAAACTGTATTTCTTAACGGGGCCGTTCTATGAAACCGTATGTCTGAGGAAGCTAGATGCGCTGCCACACTGCATTCATTCAAGTTCGAAGCTCTGCACTTCCTGACGACAGCTGTATGAGGGCCATACGACATGCTGCTTTGTACTTTTTGTACATTTTTAGCATTCTCTCCATTTCTCACACCAGTTGCTCCACAGCTGTTATGGGATTGGATATGTTTTCTGTTATCCATCATTCAGAATTGATTATCTATATAGAGCTTTTTATTTTTTGGTTTAAATATCTACACTCAACCCCATACTAATCAAATTATTCAAACTAATCTAATTCATCTAACTCTAAATTTGTTGTACTACATTTCTAATCTTGTTATCATATTCTCTAATTCTAGGACTCTCTAATTCTAGGACTCTCTATATTTTGCTTTTAAATCTAACTGGTGCACTGTGCACCTGATCATGCTATATATTTTTGTTCAAACCAAATCGGTTCGAATATATTTTTGTTTTTACAGACTAAACATTTTGAAAACAAAGCATCAAAGCTTTAGCAAAATAAATCTAATCTGAGCACTTTTAATAATAATTAAAAAAAAAAAAATAGGTACACAAGCCAACAAAGCAGTGTATCTGTCATTAACATAACATATTGCACAAATACAATACAAAGGTATAGCCTTATCGAGCAAATAAAATTAAATTATTATCATCATTACAAGTACCACCGAACGGGAATTTCTTGTCTACGTGATAGAGAAAACATTTTCGTCAATATACAGAATTCAATTTAACACAGCAGCATGGGTGGCTTTAAATTTCTTGTTACTATGCATTTTTGTTCGTTGCTATGCATATTTTATCTCTCGTACCGTAAAATTACAGATGCACGGTCAATTCTTGTGCTCATGCGGCTCTGCTACTCCATCATTGGTGTCGTGTGCAAGCAAGGGCTATATAAACAGCAATTTAACTTGACTCGATCTCTTTTTCAGTTTGGCAGTGCAGTGATTAACTTGATAATTTTTTGTCAGTGGTATTTCCTAGTGTTGTGAATTTTTTTTTAACAGTCTAACACATTGTTTGGTTGACAATTGAAATAAATTTTTCTTATTCTGGGTTGCGACTAGATTAAGAAATTTATTTGCATAGCGACTAAAATAAAGATTCTTATTACGGGTAACGACTGTAATAAGAAATTTACTAATAAAACATTTTATTGTGTTAACGACTACAATAAAGATTCTTATTACGGGTAACGACTGTAATAAGAAAACTACTAACACTAAACACTTTATTGTGGGTAACGACTACAATAAAGATTCTTATTACGGGATTATCATTTGTAACAAGAGGTGTCGGATGCAGTATCATACATATACCCAGGTAGAAATGGATATAGGTAGATCTGTCACCTGACAAGCTTTTCGTTACAAATGGCACCCAATCGGTTTTCTATTTCGGTCTTTAGTCAAGCTACTCTTGACTAAAGTGCAATTACACTTTCGATTATATTTCTGGTCGCTCATTTGTGTTACAAATGGCGCCCAATATTGGTTTTCTTTCCGGCCTTAATTCAAGGCTCTCTTGACTTAAGTGTAAGTACAATTGCAAGTTTTAATTTCTCTGGTCGCCCATTTGCTTTACAAATGGCGCCCAAGCTGGTTTTTGTCCTTTTAGAATCTGGTCAAGCTTGACTTGACTAAATTGAAAGTACGATTCCAGGAATGATTTTTGTTGTTGTTATTATTATCATTATGAGTTTTTTCTTTATTTAAAATGATCGTCTTTTTTTTATACCTTTCTTCGGACGACAATTCCAATAACTTCGCTTCAATTCAAATCGGTTTAATTGAGAATTTCTTCATCTTTTAGCATGGCTACTTTTTGTTGACAACAGTGTGTGGACAGACGTGAGGTGTCTGGCCGGATACAAGGTGCTGGGTCGGATACAAGGTGCTGGGTCTACGTAGAGCTCTTTTTGCTTCTGTAGAGTGCATTACTTTCATGATAGCTCCTCTTGGCTCTCGTTAGGCTCGGCTTTTGGCATCGCGGCTGGGTTACTCGGCCATGGGCTTCGCGGCATATTTGACAGCAAATCGCCTTCGGTCAAGTCAAAATTGTTTTCAACCTCAAGCTCTTTTTCTGGTTGAAGTGCTAATCTCTTCGGTGGCCGGCGAGCTTTGTGCGCGATGCGTACCACCTTTGAAGCCAAGCTTCGGCTCGTGGACACCGGGGTGATGACCACTTGGCATGATACCTCCTATCTAAACCTTAAATTTTCCAGTTTCTAGCATTGAAATGCTCTTCTCTTCAGTGGTATATAGGCGGGCTTTGGGCTTGCGGGCACCACTGGGAAGCGAAACTTCGGTTCGCGGCCACTGAACAGCCGAGCACTCGATCTGAAGACTCACACGTCTGTTTCAACCCAACAAGTTGATGAACGACGTTCATCCATCTTGACCCTTGTCCTTGTTGGGTTTCTGATTTTTTTTAACTCTTCGCGCTTGCATGGCGCTCTGCTTCCATGGCTCCGTTTAGAGCTGCTTCGATCACTCTGACAGGAGGATGGCTGTTGAGCATCCTCTAGATTGGTATCCGACTTGGAGTGATCGATGCAATGCCGGGACGATGATTTTGGAGCGGAGTCCCACACGAGGTGAAGGTGATCTCCTTTTTTTTTTGTTATTGTTCTACATTAACCTTCCCTAATTTCAACTGATGAGAGGCGAAGTGGATTTGTGGTCAATGAACGTTGTATGCGACGCATACTGTATCGAATTAAATTTCCGTCCACTTCTGTTGGTTCCAGGAAGAAGTCCGTATTATCGTTTATTTTGGAGTTACTCATTACTTTTGGGAGTGTACGAACCTGCGGTCAGGTTGTCTTACAAAATGAAGTATAGGAGAGGGTGCTAGTTGCAAAAAATAGTCAATCAGTTTCAACAAGTGTCTACTGGTACAAAAAACAATGCATACAATAATACAAAAACTTATTTATTCAAGGAACAGAAAATAATATATAAAAAAATAACAATAATTCAGTCTTTTAACTTAATACTAATACTTTGGTTTCAATCTGAAATGAGACAGAGAAAGAAAAGATTAGAATGCGTAGAAGAAAGAATCGTAAACGTTATTGCGGTTTACGGTCAATATACAAATGGATTCAATACACTTTAATGCAGTGTATAGAATTGGGGTAGATGTAATAGTAACTGTAAATGTTAGTGCGATTTACAGTCTGATATTTTCTATACACTTTAATGCGGTATATAGAAAAGTAGAGATACAATAACTGCAAACGTTAGTGCGGTTTGCAGTCTAATAATTTTTATATACCTTAATGCGGTGTATAAAAGCGGAAAGGAGCTTGGCAGTTTAATGCGCTACCAAGGATGGCTGGGAAAGGAATGGTGAATGTTAGAGCGCTGCTTCGGCTTTTATAGACACTCTCAAACGTTACATTCTCGATATATATCTCTTCGAAGTTTCGATAATATTTTGGTTGTCTGGTGCAGCGCCATCTGTTTGGTCATAGGGAAATATTTTTAGGGATAAAACTGTCTCGACAGTCCTGCTAAAGAATTTATTTTATTTTTATTATGGTTTCCTGTCAGTTTGATGTACGAATGTACATTCTCCACCTCACGAAGTGAACAGTACCAATACTTACTACGATGTTTGATGACAACTTTATAGGTGCCCTGCTTGTCCTAGTAAATTTTATATGGCGGTTATGACCCAGACTATATAAAAAGTACCCTTGTGCAGCTGATACCTTATTCCAAGGTATGTCATAATTTTGCAGCATGGTGAGCATTTCCGAGGATGTATGCAAGATATTCCTTATGTTGTCTGGAATGTGATAACCAGTGGATAGTAGTGTTTTCTGCTGCTGGTGTTGCAATGGCCTGGTTGCTGGTGGTAATGGCCTGTTTGCTGGAAGTAATGGCCTGCTTACTGGTAGTAATGGCCTGGTTGCTGGTAGTTTTCTTGAGGTAGAAGTTGTTTTTGTTGGTTGAGTAACTATTGTGTCGTATATGTCCCTTTTCCGTGGTGGAATCTTTAAATCCTCCTGGGGGCAATACAGCATACGTTTTGCCAGTTTTCTTATTGGTGATTTGGCGATTGTAGCTTCGAATGGTTTTTTTGGGGGTGTGAATGTTGATGCTTTTGATCATAATTTATGTTTGCTTGAGACAGACGTCCACCTACTCGCAACATTCCTTGATTGTCTAAAAAGGGATGTAGAGATAAAATTGGACTCTTGTTGTGGATGGGTTTATTTGCTTTTAATGAATTAATTTCCCTTTGAAATGGTTGTAATTGCGTTAATTTGATCACAGCACATCTACCAATATCAATTTCTGATAATGATAGATTGCTATTATAACATCGATTTTGTTTAGGTTTTTGGCAGTTATTAATGAATCTCAAACAATAGGCCATCACACGGATAGTTCTAGTAAATGTAGAGAATTTATTTAATAGAACCAACTCGCTGTTTGCACATGTGCTAGTAAAGTTTTCGATTTTCCTCCTTTCCAGGTCCGTATTGAAAGAATTATTTTGTTTCGGCCAAAGTTCCTTGGCTTGTCGAAACCATGACGGTCCATGCCACCATATTTCTAGATCGAGTAACTGACCTGGAAGAATTCCTCTAGATGCTGCATCTGCGGGGTTAATTTTTGATGAAATGTGATTCCATTTGGCATCTGGCAAGTTAGTATGAATTTCGAACACCCTATTGGCAATATAAGTCTTCCATTTGGATGGATGAGACTGTATCCAAGCCAGAGTGATGGTGGAATCTGTCCATGCAAATATTGGTATATTTTGTAAGTTGAGGTCGTGTTGTACTTGATGTAACGACTGTGACAACAGTACAGCACCACAGAGTTCCAGACGAGGAAGTGAGATGCATTTAGTTGGAGCTACTCTGCTTTTAGATATGATCAATTGTGTATCAATTATATCTTCCTGTATTATTTTTAAATATATTACTGCCGCGTAAGCATTTGTAGATGCATCGCAGAAACCATGTAACTCTATAGATTGGGCATTTTGAGTGAAGTTAGTCCATCTTGGAATTTTTAATTTTCGTAATTCCATTAGTTGACTCTTGAATGTTACCCATTCCGTTGCTAATTTTACTGGGACTTCATCATCCCAATCACATCCGGATAGCCATAATTTCTGAATGAGAATTTTGGCTTTAATAATAGCAGGCGCTAGCCATCCTAATGGGTCGAATAAAGTGGATATTTCTGATATTATAATCCGCTTTGTGTATTGGTTTATTGGCGATGGAAGAGTGACGGCAAAACTAAAGCAATCTGTAGCTGGATGCCAATAGATCCCAAGTGTTTTAATGCTTTCGTTTTCTGACAAATTTAAAGTATTTTTAAGTTCTCTATCAGATTTGGGAATATGTTCCAATAAAAGTGGATGACTACTTGCCCATTTACGAAGGTTGAATCCGCCTTTTTGAAACATATTTAAGAGTTCAGTCTGTAACTGTACTCCATTGCTGAGGGTATGAGTACCAGAAAGTAAATCATCGACATAAAAGTCCCTTTTAATACTTTCAGATGCGAGTGGATAATTATCTTTTTCATCCATGGCAAGTTGCTGAATCGTTCTGATAGCAAGATAAGGAGCAGGTGCAGTTCCGAAAGTGACAGTGGTTAAAACGAAATCCTGAATAGGCTTATCTGGACTACTGCGCCAAATAATTCTCTGATAGTATTGATGATGGTGGTATATATGTATCATGCGATACATTTTTTCCAAATCGGCAGATATTGCGTACTTATACTGTCGCCATCTTAAAAGTATAGTCCATAATGTTGGTTGAATTTTTGGTCCAACTAAGAGCTGTTCATTTAAAGATTTCCCGTTTGATGTCTTTGAAGAAGCATTGAATACAACTCTCATTTTCGTTGTTGAGTTCTCTTTCATTACTGCTTGGTGTGGGAGATAATAATAACTTATCTTGTCTTTATTATTTTGTTCGATTCTTACTTGCTCTGCTGGTGATAGTTTCATATGGCCAAGAGCTATGTATTCTTCAATACAAGATTTGTACATTTCAAAGTATTGAGGATTTTTTTGGAACCTTTGTTCTAATTGTTGGAATTGCCTAAGTGCCATATTTCTTGAATGTCCAAGATCTGGCGAATTTGAATCTATAAATGGTAATTTGACTTCATATTTTCCATCATCCAGGCGGACGTGGCTATTTTTATAGAAGTCTTCACATTTTTCATGCATTGGTGATAAAATGGGTTGCTTGGGAATTTCTTCTGTTTCCCAAAACTTTTTGATTTGCTTCTGTAGTGCTATGTTATCGTTAACAGATGCTGTTAGGTTCGATATTTTATAAGTGGATGTTTCAGGAATTTTGCCTATTAAAATCCATCCAAGATGAGTATTTTGAGCTACTGGAGTATTGGAAGGCGCTTTAATAATTCCATCTATTATTATTTGCGCATATATATCTGCACCAAGCAACATGTCTATGGGTCCAGGTTTGTAAAACTGTGGATCAGCCAGTTGTAAATTCTGAATGTATTTCCAATCATGAATATCAATTGTATTATGTGGCATAATACCTGATATCTTAGAAATTACTAGTGCTTCGACGTTTATAGAAAACTCTTTGTTCAATGATTTTATTGTTAGAGAGCTGTATTTGTGTGCAGAAGCTGTATGGGTATTTGCTAAGCCAGATATTTGTAAATCTATAGGAGATCCCCTTAATTTAAGGCGTTTATATGCTGACTCAGTAATAAACGATACTTGGGAGCCAGAGTCTATTAGTACTCGTAACATATCCGTAGTACCTTTTGAGTTTATTACTTCAACTATGGCTGTAGAAAGTAAGGCCTTTTTAATATTTGAATTAAAGAATGCCTTTAGCTGTGATGGTAACGTATCACTTATTTCTAAAACTGTATTAGTATGTCCATTGACTGGAAGTTTTTGTTCAGTTTCTGGTTTTAATTGGTAATGTAAAAGCGTATTGTGAAGCTTTTTACATTCAAAGCACCTTTTCTTACTAGGACAGTTGCTAGCAGTGTGACTTTTTGCTAATCAATTTATGCATGCCTTATTTTCTTTGACATATTTCAGTCGGTCATGCACATTTAAAGCCCTAAACTTTGGGCAATAGAACAATATGTGTAGCTCTTTACACATTATACAAGGTGTCATATTTCTATTTGCATTTATAGAATTGTTATGCAAACCATATGCTGTTTTCGGTATAGGTTTGGTATTGTATTGAGCTGAATTGAAGGGTTTATGAGTGCCTTGTTGGCTGGCTGAGCTCATGGCTTCGAGAGTTCTAAAACTAGAGTTCTAAGAACTCGATGAACTTTGTATATGTAGGAAAATCATTAGTTGCGCTGATTTCCTGTTCCCATAAATAATGGGTTTCGGATGGAAGTTTTAATACCAATAAATGTATTAGTATGGTGTCCCATTGCTGGATGGGTAGGTTCAGGGTTTTTAGTTCATGAAGACTTTCTTCTGTCTGGGTAAGAAGATTTTTTATAGCCGTAGGAGATTCGAATTTAATTTGTTGTTGATTTAGAAGGAGCTTTAATTGGGTTGATGCTAACACGCGCTTGTTGTCGTATCGTTTTATAAGTAGATCCCATGCCTTCTCGTAATTTGAAGTAGTTATGTCGAATTGCCTAAGCATTCGCTCGGCCTCACCAGTGACACTGGTTTTAAGGTAGTGTAATCGTTGTATGTTTGACAACGATTGGTCTTCATGTATGAGTGACCTGAATAAATCATAGAATGGTCTCCATGATTTATAGTTACCATCGAATTTTGGTATGTCAATTCGAGGTAATTTTATATCTGATGTATTCGTATGAGAATGGCTGGATTCTCTGTTTGCCGTAAGCGGGCATTCATGAAGACCATCTTTCAGTAGTGCTAAAAGTTTAATATATAGTTTTTCGGCAGTCTCGAATAGAGTTTGTGTGAAATATGGATCCTCAGTGTTTTCATATTCCTCACAAATGGATAGATGATTATCAGGGAATTCCTTCCAATAATTGCCAATTATTTCTATTTTGGCTTGATAATAACCAAGAGTGGATATATTAATTTACTCGTGGCTGGAGATAGCCGCTGTTAATTGTGTGTGAAGGGCTTTCTGCCTTTTCACAAGTTTCTTAATTGCCGCGGTCATTGTCAATGTATCAACAAACATTCCCTAAAACTGAATGACTATATATATATATATATATATGTATATATATCCGGTTTCGAAGGACCATGTACGAACCTGCGGTCAGGTTGTCTTACAAAATGAAGTATAGGAGAGGGTGCTAGTTGCAAAAAATAGTCAATCAGTTTCAACAAGTGTCTACTGGTACAAAAAACAACGCATACAATAATACAAAAACTTATTTATTCAAGGAACAGAAAATAATATATAAAAAAATAACAATAATTCAGTCTTTTAACTTAATACTAATACTTTGGTTTTAATCTGAAATGAGACAGAGAAAGAAAAGATTAGAATACGTAGAAGAAAGAATCGTAAACGTTATTGCGGTTTACGGTCAATATACAAATGGATTCAATACACTTTAATGCAGTGTATAGAATTGGGGTAGATGTAATAGTAACTGTAAATGTTAGTGCGATTTACAGTCTGATATTTTCTATACACTTTAATGCGGTATATAGAAAAGTAGAGATACAATAACTGCAAACGTTAGTGCGGTTTGCAGTCTAATAATTTTTATATACCTTAATGCGGTGTATAAAAGCGGAAAGGAGCTTGGCAGTTTAATGCGCTACCAAGGATGGCTGGGAAAGGAATGGTGAATGTTAGAGCGCTGCTTCGGCTTTTATAGACACTCTCAAACGTTACATTCTCGATATATATCTCATCGAAGTTTCGATAATATTTTGGTTGTCTGGTGCAGCGCCATCTGTTTGGTCATAGGGAAATATTCTTATGGATAAAACTGTCTGGACAGTCCTGCTAAAGAATTTATTTTATTTTTATTATGGTTTCCTGTCAGTTTGATGTACGAATGTACAGAGAGACTTTGATTATCTTTATCATTATATAACTTAGTTACCGTATCGTATCTTGGATCTTATTCTTGATTTATCGTTATAGTATTTCGGTTATCGTAGCGCATTTTAGGTATTAGTTTTCGAGTATCATTGTCTATCTCTTGAGGTTAACTACTAACCTCCATGTTAGCTTAGGTATACCTGTATCGTGTCTTAAGTTTTAGTACCTTATAGTTATCTTTATCGTATGTTAGGGTTGGTACTTTATACATATATTAGAGTTGAGTTAGAATATATGAATTTAGTTATCGTTAAGTTAGGTTAGTTATCGATACTTCATAGTCAGGGGCGCCTGCTATTTTGGTTATCTTCATATCAATTTGTTTTTTTTTATTACTCCAATTATCGCGTCGTACCTTAGCGGATATCTTGGATATCCATATCGTGTGTTAGTTTTATTGCTTAATATAGTGGTGTACCGGACAACTAACTTACTGCTATCTCCGCTAGCTTGGTAGTGTCTGGGATACCATCAGGGTATAGGTGGCATCAGTTCATCTTAATTACTCATATCTCATTTCAGATATACTGTATCTCAATCGAGCTGTTATTTCGATTATGGATGGATTCCGCCAGGGGGGGTTTCGGTTTATCCAAGCTACTTTTATCGTACCTTAGCTCACTTTAGTTTGATTGTCGGTTTTTTTTTACTATATATATTTCCTTTTTTTTTTTTGTATATCTAGTATTATGTCGTATACATCGCTTAGTCTTGCAGTTAACTTAGTATTAGTTATCTTTTGCTAAATGTAGTTAGTATATCGCATAGATATCTTTAGGCTATCTTGGGTACATCGGTAGTTGCTTTGTGATTACTTTCATAAAACCCCTTGCCTTAGCGATTATCGTGAGTAGTATTGCCTTGGATTATAGTTACTACATCCAAACTTTTGTAGCTAGTATAGTCATTAGTAGTTCTCTCCAGTCTAGCTCAGCTAGCTATGTAGGAATTTGGATAGCATCGTGGTATGACTACCATCATGTTATTTTAGTTTTTAGATTTTACCGTCGCTATTATCTTATGGTTAGGCTATTTTAGGGTTTATTTGGGTTTTGGGATATTTAGATAAGATTATTTGAAATTATGCATTTGTTAGTTTAATCTGACCATAGTTGTCTTTAGAATAGTTATCGATTTTGGGTTTTTTCTTAACGGGTTAGTTGTTTATCTAAGTATGATGAATATATCTTATACCTTGAGGTTGTTTTTTTTTAATTTATACCGTATTACATCACCCCTATGCCTTCTTACCTGAGTACCAGCAGTCATTTAGTCACCGACCTCACACCTTTCCTTGATTTGTTGACTTCGGTGCCTTGTCAAGTTGATGAACAATGTTCATCCCCCTTGATTTATATCCTTGACTAAGGGAGTACTTGTCACGATCATGCAAATGTGAGACGGAAACCTTCAAGCTCCGATCTCTGACATCGTAGTAAGGACTGACCGAGGGCTTGAGCGATTAGGCCGATTCTAAGCGTTAACACCTTAATGAATGGTCGACGGAGAGTGCATGGAGAGAGAGAGAGAGAATTTTATTTTTTTACTTTCAGCAATGGCTGAATATTGTTTTGTTTGTATAAGGAATTTTGTGTGGGGTGTCGTGCTGTCGCATTGTTCCGTCTAGCCGACACCTTTGTTTTTAATTTGAGTACCGTTGACTTATAGTTGGATTGCTTGTTCTATATATTTATTTTGTTTTTGTTGCTAACATAACAGCTGCCAATCACAGATAGCGTTGAATTTTAGTGTCTTGGATCAGCTTTTCACTGTCAATATCACCAATGTTATTGGTATTAAAATAGTCGGATTGTCAGTCGGACTAGATCGGTTTTATCTTGTGAATGGTTATTATAGGCTAAGTTTTACTTTCTTTCTCGTAGGCAGGCACGCTGCACTTCTATTCCTTTCGCATTCTTTCAAGATGTCTTTAGTAAATTTTTTTTTCAGGACAATCGTACGTGTCAGGTGAATCTCGGTAGCCCTGAAATGGCATCCGGCAAGCATCACTTGCGAACTACAGGTTATCGCAAACCTCCATACTGCTTCTTCAGTGGTGGGTGATAACCCTCTTTCACGTTGCTACTAGACCCTTCTGGATTAGACTTCATTTGAAGGATATTACTTTCCTGTCCCTTCTTCAATTTTCTTCCAATAAAAGAGTGTCCCAGCGTCAGCGAGTGGGGAGTGTAGTTTTTTTTATAGTATATTATCTCTAAACTATCAAGTTTAGATGGTCTCAGTCCTTGCTACTGACCCCTTCAGGGTTAGCCTTCATCTGAAGGATTTCACCTTCCTGTCCCTTCTTCAATTTCCTTAGAGCTTGAACCCGCTTGCTGCACCCCGCGGGATTTCCATCGTCCTGAGTGAGTTGATAGATGAATTCTATCTAGTACGAAGCGATTTCCTCGCTTGGGATTGGGGGGCTTCCGGGGTGTTGCGACCGGATTCAGCAGAAAACCGAACGATAGGTAGGGCCGTTTCATCGACTCATTCGTAGTCTCGAGCCTAACATCCCCATACGTAATAAACCGATCGCTGCACCTCTTGTTGATAGGTCTTCCCTCGTTCAAGGCGAGCTAGCTAGTTACGCTAACCTTTTCCTCCCCCTCTTCGTTTTTTTCTTTTGTTCGGCTTCTCTACCTTCTGTAGAGAAACCCCCATAATTTTCCCAGGGTACCTGAAAAGGGGTGAAAAAAGTTCAAGAAGTAGCCCTCTGCTACTTCTCCATTAAAAAGCATAAAACCTGAAAATAAGAAAAGAAATCTTTCAAAACCTAGAAGGAAGAAAAAGGAAAAAATTAAACCCTGAAATGAAAGAAAATGAAGCTAAAATGAAAGAAAAATTATACTTTTGTTCCAGCGAAAAATTTTAATTCACGCAAAACTAGCACAAATTACAATTTTTCGTTCGAATTATACATTCCGCAACGGTAATTCGCCTAGCTGTAAAGCATCACGCGATACCATTACGGCAGGCCCGCCCGAAATTCTTAGAAAGTTTCGGCTCGAATGTACACCAGCTGTGGGAAGAAATTCCGAAAAATGTGCGCCTGCCGGTGGCTGCACGCGAGAGAGAGTTTGGCAGACGGGAGTTGGAGTTTACTTCTTGAGTTGCGCGGAGGTCTAATAAAAAGTAAGAGCCGGCGGGAATTTTTGCTTGCGTAGGAGTACCTTTTCTTCGCACATAAGTGCAATGCTGCAATTGTGAAAGTATTAATTAATAAAAGTGCGTACAATATCAAACGAGATCTACTTACCACTGCGTAGGAGTACCTTTTTATTTGCGCATAAGCATAAGTGCAGTGCTGAAATTTTAAAAGTATTAATTAATAAAAGTGCGTACAATATCAAAACGAAATCTACTTACTACTGCGTAGGAGTACCTTTTCTTCGCACATAAGTGCAGTGCTAAAATGTTAAAAGAATTAATTAAGAAAATACGTACGACGATGTAGTAATACCGTTTTTTTTTGTCCACATATAAGTCGCATGCTGAAATTTTGAAAGAATTAATTAATAAAAAAAAAAAACAGAAAGAAAACAAAAGTGATTGCAATTTCAAAATCAGGAGTACTTACCATTGCGTAGAAACACCTTTTGTGCATATATCAGGGTATTGCTGAAATTTTGTGAAGTATTAATTAATATTAAAATACCTTATCCGCCGTACAAATTACCTGGAATTCAATATGCAGGAACATTCTGTGAAAGTAAGGAATTCTTGAATTTTATAGCTTCTAAATTAAAAAGAATATATTACTTAGTCCGTCGTAAACTATCGGTGATTCAATATGCAGGAACACTCTGAAAGCAAGTAAATAATGAATTAGTGAGTTTATTTATATTCTAAATTAATACAAACTATATAGTGATATCATACCTTATTCGCCGTCTAATTCAGTATGTCAGGCACATTCTGAAAGCAAGAAAATAATGATTTAGTGAGTTTATTTATACTAAATTAATACAAACTTACAGTGATGTCATACCTTATTTGCCGATTAAATTAGCACACCATATTTGTCGTAAGTTAGCTGCGTCTGTGAAAGAAGCTGAAATAATAGATCAGGGTCAATCCGTATACCAAATTCTAGAAGAGTCTTAAAGATTAGCATGAATATGTCTGTACTTGTTTGCTGAGGATCAAATGTTAAGGAGAGCAAAGCCAGGAGGAAACACTCGTGAAGAAGGTCAATAGACCGGAGTCCATTGGTAACCAGTAGCAGAAGGCGGTGTCTATGAGCACCCAGCTCATTCCCACTTTCACTTTGGCGCTTGGCAGATGTTGACTGGAAGCTATGAGGCGATCTGAAAATGATCTGTAAGTCTGGTGTTATGATGTAAGTTTTTCTTTCCTATTTCGTTTTTTTTAAATTCTCTTTATCTTGACTACTTGTATTTGCATAGACTTTACCTAGAATTATGTATTTAGATATTTATATGTATGATAGGGTGTTCGATGGTATGAGAGTTTTGTGATTAGATCTCAGTACTTATCTCTAGTTTTATGGGCAGTTTAGTAGGGCAGAGTTTTTAGCTTAAGAATACCTGACGAGAAAGGAAGAGAATATGAAAATATCAAAGAGTGCTAATAAATTTTATTATATTTTGGTTTGCTACACCTGGAGCGCAGTAGCTATAATACAATAAGGGCTTTACGTTTATTTGCCTTTCTCCGCTGGTACAAACAAATTTATTTACACGTTTCCATTGTGCGCCGTAGATGTGATACCAAAGGCAGAGTAACTGCGATGGATGATTACCTTTTTATTTAGGACCTGCGTCCGAGTCAGTTCGTCGAGGTTCCGTTTTCGCTTTCGTTTGTTTATGTTTGTCATTCAGGACTGATGTCGTCCTAAAGTACACACTGGGGAGAGTAATGATGGCAGCGGGGTAGCTCCAGACCCACAAACGCACATACAGATGAGACTAAGCAGATAGTGAAGGCTTTGGAGGCTTAGCCAAGGTGGTTAGGGGCCTCTGGGCCCAACGTATCGCAAAGCCGGAGTCTCAACAACATCGAAGACTCCTCTCAGCTCTCTCCCTCTCTCGACCGTTCGTCTTTCCAGCGTCGTAAACTCTCCGGGTGGATTAAAACTTGTTCGGCGTTGTTGAGGTCTTCCGTTTTCTTTTGCAGCATTTAATCAAATAAATTTTCTTCCTTCCAGGCTTTTAGGTTCCACCAGGAGAAGGAAGCCTGTATAAATCTCTTTTTTTTTTCTGTCTGTCTGTCCGTCTGCAGTCTCGCATACCAATTTCTTTTTATCTTTTCCGTCCGTCCGTCTGTCTGGTCAGACATTTTACTTCTTAGTGCACATCTTTACCTGCATCAAGGGATGTGGGTGGCAAGAACCACCCCAAGCCGGCTGATCGCTAGCTGTGCAGCCACCCACGCTAATCCTACGATGATTTTGTAGCAAGAAGTGTCGGATGCAGTATCATACATATACCCAGGTAGAAGTGGATATAGGTAGATCTGTCGCCTGACAAGCTCTCCGTTGGGATTAGAATCTAAAGAGCTTAAAAAACTTTTTTTTCCGAAAAATTAAACAATGTTTTACGAAATTTTCAAAATTTAAAAATTTCGCACAAACTGTCAAAATAGTTCTGAATGATTTCTCCTACAGATCACGCCTTTGTCATTCAGTGGAATCAGAGCACCCAGAATAGTTTTTTAAAAATTTTAAAAACATTTTAATAGGTTTTGTTTCTTTTCGATTCCTATCCGAACGGATTCAATTTAATTAGGCCTAAGATTGTACGAATTAACGAATGTTTTTGCTGCAGCTGCAGGACTGTCGCAGGTGTAAATGAGCTATGATTTCAGTTAATCAATTCATTCAATCTATTTCATTCAACTAATTTTCTTTAAACTCATTGATTCCTTTAAATAGCAAACTTCCAACAGACCTTCCTCCTCCACTACGCGTATTGTGTTGTACTGGGTGGCGCAAAAGTACTGGCACTATAGAAATTACTTATATTTTTTTTATATGAATTCTTCTGTCATTCTGATATTGAAAATTGTGTAGTAAACAAACGTAAAATTACCAAAAATAAATATGAACCGTTATACTCCCCAAGAACGTGGAATAATCGTGTAAATTTTTTTTGCGGAATAATTCATCAGTGATAAAAACACAACGTGAATTTCGTCGGCGATTTCCCCGCCGTCCGGCATCGGTTGGTCGAACAATGCGATGCTTTACAATACACCTCGAAGCAACTGGAGGATTGACCTAAGTCTGGCAGACCAAGAACAGGTCGTTCAGCCGAAAATATCGATGCTGTGCGCGAAGATGTGGAAGAGTGTCCAGAAACATCAACGAGGCGACGTGGCACGCAGTTGGGCATTTCCAGGCGGACTCTGTAGGGTATTTTGGTCAAAGACTTGAAGATGTTTCCGTATAAAACTCGTGAATCATCAACTGCTGCCTACTGACAACCGAGGTCGTCTAGAGTACAGTCAGCGCGTTATAAACCTCATCCTTGAAGAGGATGTTGTTTTTTTTTTCAAAACTGGTTATGAGTGACGAAGCGCATTTCCATCTCTCTGGGCATATCAATAAGCAGAATGCTCACTTCTGGAACACTGAAAATCCGCGCATTATTCAAGAAACACCTTTACACCCACTAAAAGTTACTTTATCGTGTGGCGTCTGTGCTGAAAGAGTGATCGCACTCTATTTTTTCGAAAACGCTGCAGGTAATGCGATAACTATCACTGGTAAGCGCTACAGAATCATGTTACGTGGAGCTCTCGATACCCAGTTTGCATGAATTGGGGCAGAAGCACACCTGGTTCCAACAAGATGGCGCCACGGCACACACAGCGCGCGACACTATGGACTTAGTGAGGGACGCTTTTCCAGGCCGTGTTATCTCTCGTTTTGGCAATTTGCCTTGGTCTGCAAGATCACCCGATCTGACCTGTCCAGACTTCTTTCTTTGGGGTTATTTAAAATCACTGATGTATGTGAACAAGCCATAGACTCTCGTAGCCCTAAAAGAAAACGTCCATCAAGAAATATAGAACATATCGCAGGAAGTGTTACGGCAAGTTATGGAAAATATCATAAATAGGGCTGAAATGTGCATCAATTCTGGAAGTCACCATCTTCAAATCCTAATGCGACTAAATTTCATGGCACAAATATACATATGTAAAAAACTAATTCTAGTTTTCTAAATTAGAAAAAAAGTTGTAGCTGAACCAAATAGGGTCATTACTTTTGGGCCACCCAGTACATTCTTGTGTCGTGTCCCAAAAGCAATCGAACGATAATCCAACGATTAATTCTAATGAAACTGCTTGAAAGTGACAACAATCGAAATACTCACATATAAATCTTTATTTTACTCGACACTGACCTAACTTAATACACAATTAAGACAAAGCTAACCCGAACCGAACGGTAACTTGACACCTTAAAGTTACAACGCGACTGATCACTTAACGGCACTCGCCAGACCAGTCTTTGGTCTTTTATGCCCCAATATTCGGAAGTAAACTTTCTTTGCTCACAACGCGGATGTAAACAAACGACACAACCTTGTCGTTTGCTCTACCGGTTGCAGCACCTGAGTTGCTTAGTAGTAAACAATCGCCTCACATAATAATTACCATGCGAGGTTAATTATTATTGTAATCGTCGATTGCTCCACTAAGCCCTCATCGCAGCCAGCTCTTGGGATAATCAGCCAAACAACCGACAGTTGCAGAACAATACCATGCGAGGTTATTGTTTAGCAATTGCTGATTATTTTGCTGTAATGCCTTTGGCTACTGGAAGAATCTTCCGTATATTGGTCCCATAACATCCCTCCCCCCTTTGAAAAACTAGTTTCACAGGGAACTAGATCTGGAAAGTGCAATCAATTAATTGTCCTGAAAATATCTTAATTCTCGTTCGGTTCAGATTCTTAACATTACATCATTACATTTTTACCATCTAGATTTTCTTACATTTTTGATTTTACATACAGATGTGAACATGTGAATATTTCATTTCTCTTTTTATTATTAAGTATGAGAAACTTAATTTCTTTCTTATTATCTTTTTACAACACTATACTGTCTTCCAAAAATTAATTTTACCTCTTTTTTTCTTTAAATTAAAGTTTCGTGATTTTCTATAAAAACAAATTCTTAATCAATTCAGTGCCTTATAATATTATACTTAGTATATAATCTTCTTGCACATTCAAAGTATACTCTACCGTTTTCTTCCTTACAATGTACTTCCTTATGCACTTAATATTGAACATTTTTCTAATAACTATTTATCTTTTTTTTTAGTTTCTTTCATATACCTTGTTTTTCTTAGTTTTTTCCTTTTACAATTTCTTTTGCATTCTCATTCATTGGCAAATTTTGATATACTTGACTTATCCAATAAACTTAACAATTATTTCTTTCGAAACAATTTTCCTTTCTACTTATTCATTTCTTTTCTTTACAAATTTCACTTTAACATCTTTCTTTTAATTTCCTTATTTCTCTGTTTTGATGTCTTCTATCGCTTTTTTTTGATTACATTTGTTTTATTTTCACTAATAATTTTTAGCTCTCATCTCCTGCTAAACAAAATTTTCCCTCTTTACAATATATTTCCTATTCGATTCCTATTATCTTCTAAAATCTATTGACGTTTATAATGCTCAGATTTTGAAAAGGCAAGTAATACATATTATAACCCTAATACTACTGTGATTGCTCCAGGCTGCTTCTTGATGAGTCTGGTCCGTTGCGTGCGGTCTTGACTTAAGGCTACTAAAAGCTAGACCATATCCCTGGGATAAACTAAGTCCTCTTTTCTTTGTGGGGCTGCTCTCTATGATATTGTTAAAATGTATTTCCAATAGCGGGATATTGCGTAGAACGGATGAGCAATTTACGCTTGAGCTTTTTTGTTTATACGAATGCTCATTGTACGAATGGTCATTCTTTCGTTTAGCTGTGCTGGAGGCTTCTCCTTTCCTATGCTCATTCTTATTGACCTCTGAGACTCTAACTTGTTAGATATTTTTTGTACTATTTCTAAGTGTACGATGGAGTTCTCCCGATTATATCAAGAGTGCACCCATACATAAAAAGAATTGACTTGCTCTCTCTATATGGATCTGATAATGTACTTTCTACAACTACATAGCATTCTGCATGTTTCCCAAATCTTTTGATTTATTCAGTTATATGTTGAGAATTTGATGCTATATATAACTTCAAGTTGATCTTGACTTATTTGAGTATAGTAAAATCTTGCCGTTATTTTTAACCTCTTTCATTTAAGTAGATGGTCTTGGGTTCTTAACTTCTTTCAATCCCTCAGATATCTCAATGTCGGTGTAACTGAGCAATGATGAGTATACCATTCTGAGATCTAACTTTTGATTCCTCCTGAAGTTCTTTTGCTTTTAAACTTCATCGGTGCCTTCCTGCTTTTGAAATCAATCTTCAGAATTCGGTCAATATATGCAAATAAGAAAGTCGTCGACAGTGAAAGATTCACTTTTCTCAAGTGCTCATCATTATTTTTCCACCCTTACTATTGGTCTGATGCTTGCTCCACGTAGAATATTCAGGAATAAATTGTTGTTACTTCCGTTTCCGCTTCGTCGAAGTTGTTTTACACAGTTTATAAAATTTTTTTATCAATTTCTCTGTCCTTCCATTATTCTATAGTTTTAAGCCTTAAACATTTACTTTTTTAATCTCTTATTTCTTTCATTTCACCTTCTTTTCTTTTAAATCTCTTATTTCTTTTATCTTTCCAATCTTTCCTCAACACCCTCTTTAACTTTTTTTTTTTGTACAAAACCTCTTTGTTTATAAATCTTGATTCTTAACATTTTATTTTTCTTTGCTTTCATTACTCTTTTGTTTTTTATTCTTTTTTCCTACTTTAGGTTTGATTTAAATCTTGATACATTTAATATTCTTTTAAATTTATTATTTCAGTTTTTTTTTCTTCTATTCAATCTGCTCATTCTCTGTTTTTTTTTCAACCTCTCATTTTTATTTCCAATAGACATTTGCTTACCTTTACATCTCCAAATTTACCTCACATTGGATCCACTGGGTTACTTTTATACATCCTTTTCATATCTTCCTGTCCATATCAAGCTCCGCTTATCGAATTTCTCCTGAAATTAAAAGGAATTTGTTGGACATATATTTGGTTAAATCCCCCTCCTGGGTCATAATCATTACTTACCTTGTAAGGGGTTATTGCACTTTCAGTAGAATTCCAATGTTCTGCACGACAGCAGTTTCGATGCCATAATTTCTTCTTAAATTCTGTTCTAACCGATTTATGTCTATATTCTTGAAATTTAAGCTTTTCTCTTCGCCAAAGCCCCTGAGCTTGCTTTTGTGGTGAAGAGAAACTTTTCCTACCCTCATAATTCCATGCAGCAGGTCTTTCGGAATACTTAAGCGGTTTCGAATAGTTTGGTGCTTTTACCGGACAGGCTCTTGCATTTGCAATTCTTACAAATGCAAGTCTATCCTTCAGACTATTTCCGCTGCGCTCGCCGTGTCTGTGTTGACTGGTCAATCCTTCGCTAGATTCTTCGGTTATAGGCTTGATAGGCTCCGAATTGAATCCGTATCACAAATGGCGTTAAATCTGCAGGCATACTGGCTGTTGTCGATCTGCTACTTTGCTTCACAGGTGCCTATAGAGCTCTTGGCATATCCAAAGAGTCCTCCAATTCTTATTTTCTGCTGTGTTTGTATCGGTATATTTCTTTTTATTCTATTAGCCTTAATTATGTTACATGTTGATGCAGTGTCTACTAAAAGCCTTAACTTACCTTCTAAAGCTATGTCCGACGAAACTGTGATGACAAATTTACTCCAACCCTCTAACCTTTCCCTCTTTCTCTCTGCTAAATACTTCTTTACGTAGATATCCGTATAATGGTCAGAAGCTCGGCAAAATTGGCAATAAAGCCCCTTCCTTCCTGAATGGAATTCATTTTGTATGCCAGCTGCACAGTTTGTCACTGTAACGTGATAAATTCGGCAATTTGCCACCTCGTGCCCATACTCCTGACATCCAGTACAGTAATGAGGTTGCTTTCTCTACTGGCATTCTTTAGAAAAGTGCCGAGGCTGTCCGCGTTCGAAACATTTGGCAACTCTAGATTGCTGCGTGGTCCTGCTTGAAGGTTCACAGTTCTTTGCTGATCTTTGTACTGTTTGGAGATGCCTTTGTGGTTGTTTCTGTCTTAGATTGCTAAAATTTATGAATTTCTAACTTCCCTGTGCAGTTTCGTTGGAGTGTTGTGGTGCTTTTCTCCATTTCCCTGGTGCCATAGCTTAAAGCCTTTTTAAATCTCTTTCGAAGTAAAGAGCTTCTTCTCGAACTTCTTTCAGTGCTTCAAACTTCCTCCCAGTTAGGTATACCCGGGTGGCCTGGCTGCCAACACCAGCTTTAAAAGTTGCTACATTGTCCACCTCTAGTTCTGCTAACAAGCCTCCATCCATATTTGGGTATTTGGCTGATACCGCAGACTTTATCTGGTCCAGCTGCTCCACTATCCTATCCGCAAACTCTCTAGTATCCTCACCAGGTCTCTGCTTACAAGCCAACGTTTCGGTGCGTAATTCACTGAAAGATTTCCGTGGCATGTATGCTGTTTTAATCACCCGTTGCAAAGATGCAAAGTCCTTTGGTTCATGTGAACTTATTAGGTAATAAGCGTCGTCGGATAAGCGGTACTTTATGCATTTAATAAAATTTTTTTGCTCTGATGGTTCCAGACGGTTGTGCAAGTCCTTGCTGCAGTTCAGAAATCTGTAAACTTCTTTTAAAAGTTTTGGCGATCTCTCCCCCGAGAACGTTGGTACATATTTAATTACCATGTCCATGATCTTCTCGTATGAAACTTCCATCTTGCACACAGTTCTCGATTTCCTATCTATTTTTATTCTTTTTGTTTACTGTTGGTAATAACACCTACTTCAAAATTTCACTTTTTAGACGAAATAACTCATAACGTCTATACTTTATATATAGTATGTACCTGGAACCGAAAATTTTTTAGAACTCTAACATAATTACTATGCTCAATTACTCTAAACACCTGTTTTATGCGTACCTATATACAAATCAAACATATGCTTTCTCAATATTTCTATTTTACTTATCCAGATGTACACAATAAGTAACAAAAAAAATACAATAAACCATACTTTATTTAAAATTTCTTCCTACTTAACCGCGTGCAACTCGAAAACATTTAGTCGAGCAAGTACGCCTAAATAAAGTTTTTTTTTCATGAGGATAACACGACGTTATTACGTGACGTTAAAAACTGGTAAAATTCATATTACTAACTCTCACGTAGCTAATACACATACCTCTATCACAAATTATTTACAAATATTTCACCTTATAAATTACTCCGAAATTTATCACATCTTAATTTTAACGCATTTTATCTGAAAGAATGGTGTCTGTATGGGATGTAGGAGTAGCTTGTAAAAGCACAACTCCTCGATCTCATCAATGTATGCTGGAGTAACTAATATAGCTTTGCTCCTAGTGTGTGTGTGCTGGAGTAGCTATAATATAACTTTGCTCCTAGTGTGTGTGTGCTGGAGTAGCTAATATAGCTTTGCTCCTAATGTGTGTGACACTGTGAAATTATTATTACTGATTCCTAAAATAAATCCCAAAACAAACAAAAGAACAACACCAAAAATCACTCTTACATAATTTTAAAATAAAACGACCAAAAATAAAAATCACAATACCTCACTTCACTTTTTTGGGCTGCGCCAATTGTCGTGTCCCACTAGCAATCAACCAAAGAAATTATCGAATTAATTAAAAAAAACACTTCTCGAATTATACTAGAACAATTCTTTATTTATGTACTTTATTTTTAAAACACCGCGACTTTCCCTATCTTACGTTAAGTAGACTACCTGGCGCTTAGGTAATCTGAACCGACACATGAAACTTGATGCGCTCCAAAAGCAGCTAGAACTTGACTGAACGTTAAAAGGCACTCGCCAGACCAGTCATTGGTCTTTTATGCCCCAATATTCAGAAGTAAGCTTTCCTTGCTCACAACGCGGATGTAAACAAACGACACAACCTTGTCGTTTGGTCTACCGGTTGCAGCACCTGAGTTGCTTAGTAGTAAACAATCGCCTTACATAATAACTACCATGCGAGGCTAATTATTATTGTAATCGACGATTGCTCCACTAAGCGCTCATCGCCACCAGCTGTTGGGCTAATCAGCAAAACATTCTACGGTTGCAGAACAATTCCGTGCGAGGTAATTATTTAGCAATCGCTGATTATTTTACCAGATGTGCCTTTGGCTGTTGGAAGAATCTTCCGTATATTGGGCCACAACATCCCTCCCCCCTTGGAAAAACTAGTTTACGCAGGGAACTAGGTCGGGAGAGTGCAACTGTTTTACGTTCTTCTTTGTAGATGCCTTTTGTGTTTTTGTCTATCACTGCTTGATCAGTAGCCAACACGTTCATAACCCACTGAGAACGAATAATAGCCGGACACGGCACACGTTTTGGGCGATATACCCCATAGGGTCAAGCCATTGTGAAGGCACTCCAGCTCGCATCTCGAGCCCAGTTCCAGATCATAATCAAGAGAAGAAGAAAAAGAAGAAGAAGAAATAAGGAAGATCAAGAAATTATATGTAGGAGATAATTACATCTATACAAGCACTAACTGTGCTCTTATCATATGCGAGCGCATTTGTATTTTATTCTATCCGCCTAACGGAGCTCGCTTGCAAATATTGATGATTGTGATATTGTTGCATTCCAGAAGGGAACAGTCTGTAATAAAGTGTCGTACCGTGGAGACAAAAGTTGAATTTTATTTTTCATTCCGGCCTTCCTACAAATTTTCAGAAGTGGGATTTAAATCTAATCTCCCCAGTGTATGCAAATTAAATTCGTCCGCGATTTTTTTAAAAAAAAAGAAGAAAAAATTATTGATAGTTATTTTGTACAATTTTACGAGCTATTATCTGCATAGGTGCAAGAGAAAAAAACTGTGGTGAATCATAAGCGATCACAAAATAATAACTGTCCTACAAATTAACTAAAAGCTGTGTATATTCTTTGCAATAGAAATCATCTGCGATTTCAGTTTAAAAAACAAAAAACAAAAATTTTTCGGATAATTTGTCGGATTTTTGTGAACAGCCTGATGTGAAAATTAAAACGATAAATCACATGGTGACACGTTCTAGGTACTGCAATATTTATGAGCATATTGGATTATAGGTAATCGCAATTTGCAAAAACAGTAACTGTCGATAAAAGTGGTCATAGGTGATCTTTTTATCATTTATTTGGATAATTTTTGAGCAATTTGTTAGTATCTTTTGTCTTGTTAACCGTTAATCACATGGGTGAAAGAGCAATCAGGTTTGCTGAAAAGGCTACAGCAAATCAATTGAAAGACAAACTAGTGGATTTGGGATTAGTTAAATCGATGTTAAAATCAAGATTTTTCGAAGCAATTAATAGTTTGACCGATGTACAATTCGACCAACATTTTCCTGAAAATTGACTGACTTTTAATGATGGTATAAATTCTACTGGCAACGGGGTCAATAACGGCGATGTAGCTGCAAGCGATCACAATGATATTTCTGATGATGATGACGCATTAAGTAACGAATTAGAATCTCTAAGGAATAAATTAAAGAAAAAGCAAGAAATTACTGAATTGAAAATGAAAATTGCAGATAATTCTAGAAGTGATGATACAGTTAGTGACAGCTCCCAACCATTTTTCAATTTTCGTGACGTAGAAGAGTCGTACACAATTTAATGGCGACGACAACTATTGCGTAGAAAAATGGATGCAACACTTTGAAGAGTCTGCAGAAACTCTAGGTTGGGATCACTGACTTATAACAATGGACTGAGCGTATTGTCATTTTCCTATAGGAAAGCATGGCACAAGTTTTATAGTTCTCTCTTTCGCCCTATGGCAGAGTTGGAGCAACCAACACAAATTATTGCAATCTGGAACGTTCGCTTATGCCATTTGATGTTTTTATGTTGGCTACAGATGCAATCACCGCAGAAGGAATTAGGTAAAGATAGTGTTTACCATGCTCCGTCTCTCTTGCCCATAAGCAGGATTCAGTTAAGAATAACTTTTGAAAATTAAAGTCGGAATGAGTTTAATTCCTTATAAGTGATTAAAATATCACTTGGGCACAAGAAAATATATTTTTTTAATTTAATTCGATTTTCGGATGAAAAATTTCATCTAATTGGTTGAGTTTTACATGTTTTTTATGTAATCGTTTTAAAGGGTGCTCTAACGGTAATATACAGAAACACAATATTTTTTGTGCCACATGAAATAGCAAATCGCTCAGTCCATTGTTATAAGTCAGTGGTTGGGATTCGAGAATGTGTTTCATTTATGCGAAACAGTTAATGACAGGTACCGCAAAGCTCTTTATACGCACAACCTCATTTAAATCGTGGGTAAGAATTGAAATCGTTATTATTAAAAGAATTTTGCACAAAAGTCCCAACTGCTGAGATTCATAATCAACTGCAGAATCGGAAGAAGAGAAAAGATAAGACATGGCAGCAGTACATATTCGCTATGCAAGAGCCTAGCGGCCTAGCATCACTATCCACCATCGATGAAGCTGATTTGGTTCACTATATTGTTGGTGGCATATCCGGTATAGCCGTTAATAAAATGTTGCTTTATGAGGTCAGTAAGTTAGCCGATTTAAAAGTACCTTTTAAGGGTTATGAAAAAATGAAGTCCATGCGCGACAATCATCCAGATCAACGTAAAATAAAACCTGTTCAGCTGCGAACTTGCTTGCAATGAGCTTGGGCAGATAAGCTCAAAGTGTACAAAGCCCAAAAGAGATAAAGGATCTTGTTTTCGTTGTGGAAAAATGGGCCAAAGAGTTTCAGACTGCAATGTGTCGCGACCACCTGTGATGAATGTGGAAGGTTCCTGTTCTTCAAAGGAAAAACCTATACATCTACAGCGGCCACGACAAGAACAGAGAAACCATAAACAATATTTATTTTTTGTTACTAATGCTTTTGAATTTAATATCACCTACAATTTTAGCAGAGCCGATGATGCACGTAGATTTTCTTGTCCCTTGTTGACACTTCTGGACTCAGGGAGCGCAATCAGTTTCATACAGCAGCGGTATTTACCACCCTATTTAGTTGAGGAAACAGATCCTGAGCAATACAGATTCCATGGCATCGACCAGTGCAGATTAAAAATTGAAGGTAGGTACGACACATTTAGATGTGTATTTTAGGAATAATTGTTTAAGTTTGAGTTTATTTGTTGTCGAAAATAATAGTATGCTATATCCAACTATCTTAGCACAGACAAGAAAAACCCAGATATCGACGGTAGTACTACTAAGAAAGTGATGTATGGAAGAGCTCATAGCAAACCTCAATAACTCACTGATCTCGGCTAAATATATCGTGGGTACGAACCAAACAATTTTTTTAAATATGGCAAAACTTCATTTCTTTCATAGAATTTAAATCGACCATATTTCTTCAGAATTTGTGTGCATTATTGGTGGCTGAAGACGATTCGAATAAGTTGTATCTGGACAGTCTTGGCTTCCTGGAAGTTTGATTGATTTGGTTGCTTGGGCTTATTAGCTAAAAAATTTCATGAGCGTAGATCCGGTATATCAGCGCGCCTTTATAAATTGATTTCAATATAGGAAAGAATTGATTTATTTCTTAGAATTGAAATCGACCAAATTTCTTCAGAATTTGTGTTCATTATTCATGGCTGTAGACTTTCCGAACAAATTCTGTCTGCCGCCTTGCTGGATTTTTAGTTGTGAATGGTGCGGGGGGAGATAAATAAATTAATGTTTTCAATACCTTGCGCATATTTTTTCTCTTAGTTTAAATCATGATATTTATTTTCATATTTCACGACTAGGTAGGCAGGGAAGCCGAAACCGCTGAGAGTTCTTGCAGTTATTCGTTCTTTTGGCTGAACCACAATAGAAGTGAATAACTTTACGAAATTAAACGAGACTGAGGTTTACTTACAAAAAATTGATAATTTTAGCCTAAATATTGTTGCGAGCGTGGCCTTTGGTTCGTTATTTAAAACACAATATTAAATAATTAATATATCTTTATTACACTCTAATCATATAAAAGTTCACAAACATTCATCTAATCAACTCAACTCTAATTATCGCTAATACTGTACTTTCAATTATCGCAATCTAATTACATACACTATCGCTTCTTTATTACTTTCGCTTCTTAACACTGCAACGTCTAAGACAAGACTCTTTTTCTGGCGATGACAACTGTTATATTTATACCCTAGAAACACTCCGGATAAATCTGGAGTGTTCTATTCCAAAAGCTTCTAGACTATTCTATTTGTTCTATTCCTGAACTTTCATAATCGATTCTCCGAACCTAAAGTCATTTACTCTCCGAACCTGAAGTTGTTTATTGCCAGTAGATGTCACCAGTTGTCTCTTTCTATTGCACGTAACACTGCCCCCTTCTTAAACTTGTTCGTCCCGAACAACAGGTGGTCCACGGTCTTGATGCTCGTAGTATTGACACAAGCGGTCCAAATGAACAATTTTGTGCTTGCCTCTTGTGCCACGCTGAATCCTGTATACCACGTCATTAATTCTAGTTACTACTGAATATGGTCCTTCCCAGTGTTGTTGCAATTTTGGAGAACGTCCCTTACGTCGGTTCGGGTTGTATAGCCAAACAAGATCACCTTCATTGAATCCTGCTGAATTCGCACGTAAGTCATAGCGTGCCCTCATCCGATGGGTACTTACTGCTAATTTCGCCCCCGTGGCCCTTTGTACATCAGCTCTCAGTTTCAATGGGGCTCTGACATTACACTTGTACACTTCCTTTCTGCTGCTACGTGGCGGCCCTTTGTAAAAAACACACACAGTGCATCTGCGACACAACTTCTCTACATCCTCCCGCATATGTAGCCAATAAAACTTTTCTCGTATTTTAGAAATTGTTTTATTCACTCCCAAATGTTCTCCAGATGCTCCACGATGCACTTTACCTAGAACCTCGTTGACCTTTGATGCCGGCACGACTATCTGCATTCGGAACGATTTACCGTTAGGTGCTTCCCACTTGCGTTTTAATATACCGCATTCAACATGAAGAGAATTCCATTGAGCCCAGTAGCTTTTCAGCTTTTCACTCATCCTCGAAATATCCTTCCATTCTGGTTTTTCTATGTCTACTTTCCAAGCAAGAATAGGCGATATGTCCGGATCTTCTCGTTGTGCTGTTTGCAAACTCTCGATGTCCCAACCTGTTGATGGCTCCACGGATACCAACTGTATAGTAGCTGTTTTCTCATTTCCTTTCTCCCAGCCGTAATGCTTACATTCAGGTTCCCATTGACGTTGTACCAAGGCTTCTGCATTTCCATGGATACGTCCTTCCCTATGTTGGCTCTCAAAGCCATAAGGTTGGATTCTAGTCTCCCTAAGAATAGTTTGCTCTCTAGCTCGCCAATTTGGACATTCTTCTCTCCCTTTCTTTTCTGTTGATTTCTTTCGACGGCGTTTCCTGCAGTCGCTTTGAAGGTGTCCTAATTTATTACAATCCCAACATCGAAGAACACTACGTGAAGGGGTGCTCAGTGATAACTGCAATCTATTGCAAGTCTGCTGCTCAGCTCGATATCTTTGCAATTCCACTTTCCTCTCTTCATCTAGAGATTCCACTCGTCGGCGTTTTCTGCAGTCTCTTTGTAGGTGTCCTGTTCTATTACAATTCCAGCATCGAAGGATACCATGCAAAGGTGAGCTCTGGGATGACTGCATTCTATTACAAGTACATTCGTCTACCGAAATGTCTCTCATTCGTACTGCACCCCGCGAAGCTTGTCTGGCGGATTCATACACTAATGCATAGGCTAGTGCCTCTGCTGTTGATTTCCTTCCTGCTAGCCTCAATGATTGTTGTAAATTTTGATCCGTAATAGCGTTCACAAATGCCTCCGTCGCTACTTCATTGAGAAAATCCGCATTCACGCTGGAGTATGACAGATGCGCTAATCTTTCTACATCTGCCTGCAGTTGTTGTAGTGATTCGCCATGCTTTTGAATCCTGTTGCGCAACTGTAGGCGATATACTTGCTGCATGTGCTCATCTCCGTAACGTAATTCTATCGCCTGTACTAATGAAGAGTAATTACGTTGATTTTCAATCGGTACAATTTGTAAGAGTTCTGACGCAGGACCTCGAAGTGCTAACACCAGAGCTATAGCTTTGTCTTCATCATTCCATCCATTTACCTCTGAAGCTGCCTCGAATTGTCTCTTGAAGATATGCCACGAATTTTGTCCATCAAATATGGGAGGTTTCATTCTACCTGCACCGGATATTTCAGTTGCTCCGCTTAGAGGCTGACGATGCTTTATTCTTTCCAGATCTGATTTAAAACTGTCAAGCTGCTCGGTGACTTTTTGTTGAGCTTCCGCCACTTCCTGCTCGATTCCTTCAATTTTCAAATTTTGTTCGTCTAATGAGTTTTTCAGGAAAGTCTTCTGTTCCTCCAAACGAGTTTCTAGACAATTCTCCAAAGAGATCTTTTGTTCGTCCAAACGGGTTTCCAGAGATTTCTTTTGTTCCTCAAAATCAATCTTTTGTTCATCAAAACGGGCTTCCATAGATTTCTTCTGTTCATCTAAACGTGATTCCAGAGAATTCTTTTGTTCGTCGAGAGAATTCTTTTGTTCGTCGAGAGAATTCTTTTGTTCGTCCATAGATTTCTTTTGTTCATCTAAACGTGATTCCAGAGAATTCTTTTGTTCGTCCATAGATTTCTTCTGTTCATCTAAACGTGATTCTAGAGAATTCTTTTGTTCCTCGAGAGAATTCTTTTGCTCATCAAAACGGGCTTCCATTTTACTCATTAAAGTACTCAACAGCTGTTCCATTTTCATCGCAGGCGCTTCTTCAACTTCGATTTCCTCCAAGTTCTCTTCGAAAACAAATGTTTCAGGATTCTTTCCTTCCTCTATCAAAGATTGTCTAAGTCGCTCGACTAGAACTTTCTTTGCACCTGTCGTTTGTAATGAGCGGTTCCCTAGCTCCACTTTCAAATCCTGTATTCGAAGCTCCTCCACTTTGCGCCCCATTACTGTAGTAATTCACTCACAGTTGAATATAAATTATTTTCCAGAACTTTTAAAATTTAACACAATTCCACAAAATTAATCACACTTTTAATTTTTCAGTCAATTGCCACCACTTTATTTCTCAAATATATTTCACTTCTGACACCAGTTGTTGCGAGCGTGGCCTTTGGTTCGTTATTTAAAACACAATATTAAATAATTAATATATAAGTTCTTTATTACACTCTAATCATATAAAAGTTCACAAACATTCATCTAATCAACTCAACTCTAATTATCGCTAATACTGTACTTTCAATTATCGCAATCTAATTACATACACTATCGCTTCTTTATTACTTTCGCTTCTTAACATTGCAACGTCTAAGACAAGACTCTTTTTCTGGCGATGACAACTGTTATATTTATACCCTAGAAACACTCCGGATAAATCTGGAGTGTTCTATTCCAAAAGCTTCTAGACTATTCTATTTGTTCTATTCCTGAACTTTCATAATCGATTCTCCGAACCTAAAGTCATTTACTCTCCGAACCTGAAGTTGTTTATTGCCAGTAGATGTCACCAGTTGTCTCTTTCTATTGCACGTAACAATATATATCTCATTCCGTAAGAGTTATTATCTTGATATTTAATGTTTTCAATTTTGAAAAGTGGTAAAAGTGAAAAAATTAACAAATGGATGTTGATGTAATTGAAGATCTGTGCCTTCTATTAATTCGCAGTGCCCGCATGACATTTTATGTGTTAAATTTTAAAAAGTGGTAAAAGTGAAAAAATTAACAATTGGAAGTTGATTTAATTGAAGATGTGTGCTTTCTATTAATTCACAGTACTATTTTTATTCCATTTTAAGTTTTGCATTGCACATCTAATCATTTAATAATAATTTAACTGTTTGACACATCGCGTTCTTACGGAATGTGCGATTCTTACCGCACTATACTTACTGAAAATTAGATATTTAAACTTAACGAAAGTTCCCCTCACACGAGTTAAAGTTAGTTTGTGTATGCCTGTTAAATTGAAGGGCGCGTTTGCTTTACGTAAATAAATGTACTTACGTATATTTCTATTGTGGTTCCGCTTTTTGGCTGTACTTAAGTACATACGCACTGTCGTTCTTTGCATCCACGAACTGAATTTATTAAAGTAAGTTGAAATTTCACTGTGCATCGATTTGCATTAACTTCCTACTAATCGTTCTACTGGTATGCCGTACATTTTCCCTACTTGCAATTTTAATGCAATTTCAATGAAATTTTTAACTCAATAAGTGCTTTATCATATTCAAAACATTTCTGATGTGCGAAACAATAGCTGTGTTCGTTTTTGTACCTTCTTCTAAAACTCCCAAATACTGGAGAGCACAAATTGTTCTGTCGATTGAAGCGAACTTTTTGTACTGTTCGCTTAATTTAAATCGTTTCTATGAAATTGAATGAGACGTTCTTTTTGTATCTTTTGCTCTGACCTGTACTGTGGACACAAAAGAACATAGCTAATATCTTTCGAGTCTATTTTGTGTTTATTAAAATTTTTAATTTTCTTAATGGGGGTTACCACTGAAATCTTAAAAAACACGAAAAGTTAATACAAATTTGCTGCAAATCTGTGCGTACTATCATGATAAAAATTGCACATGGTTAGAGAAAATGCATAAACTTAGTTAATGACGTGTCAAAAATAAAAATTTCGGGGTTTTATATGTATTTAATTAGCTTTAGAAAACTCTAGAATTCATGAAATTTGCAAAGTTTAGTACATCAAAACGTAATAATGGTATATTAAATAGATAAATTTGTACTTGAGTATGGAAGATCTTGGGCTGGAAGAGGCAGTGACGGAAAAAAAACCAGACAAAAACTTTTGGTTACTAATATATTTTCGTTTGAAAGTTGCTATTTTCCAAGACAAAAACTATCAAAATTATGTTGTCTTGTTGTATTGTAAAAAAGATCGAGTCTTTTTCTGTTAATTTTGAAAAACCCAAATTGTTTAGTGCAATGGATAAAGGAAATAAAGTCAATAATGTTAATCATGGTAACGGCAAAAATTTCTTATTTTATTATATTTTGCGTACAATTTGGCGTTTTCAATTCATTCTATCATCGTCAGATGGAGTAATGTGCTTTTGGAAGGCTTTCATTTGTCTTGAAAGCTCAGCGGCTCTAGCTGCATGCTTGGAGAGTGTGTGCCGTTTCTGCATTAGGAATATGTATGTGTGTAGATTTCCCGGAATATTTTAATTTTTATCATTGGTAATTTGTTCATTTTTTCTTCTGAGGCGAGAAATTTTTTGCCAGTTTATGGTTATAGGTAACGAATTGTGAGTAACTATTATTTAATCATGAGACGTATTAGTAAAATTCGGGCCAATAATTATGGAATAAAGAAGAGAAAACTGAATATTGTGGTATGTAAATCTGTGTATATGAAAAGGAAATAATCCTATAAATGTGCAAATTTGTGAAATTGTAACGGCTATAAATTTTCTTGTTGCAAGTAAAGAAAATCTAATTCTCTTCTTGGGGTACGAGGGATTATTCCCTCAGCATTGGGCAGTTCATTTTTTTTTTAAATCCAGACTGGGTAAACGTCCAATGAATTTCTTCTTTTTGCTGCAGATGCATATGGGAAAGAGAAATTTTATTTCTTCTTCGCAAGGAAAAGGCAATAAATTGAGTCCAAGCGGAAATTAAGCTCGAGACACTCAATAAAAATAAACCGCACGCTTAACGTTTTTTTTAAACAAAAAACTAGAAATGTAATTTGAGCATTTCCGATCACCCCAATAAAGGTGCTGACCGATAAGGTGCAATGGACTTGGGTAATTTTCCCTCATATCGTTTTTTCGGTATGTGGCGATCGAAACTCCACTTTGTAAAGCAATTCGATGGAAGAAAGATCTTCCGCGGGAGCTCGTCCAGTTTTGTGTTTTGTTTTTCGAGTCTTGTGCGCCCTTACAGAATTTGAAAAAAAAAAAAATCAAATCAGAAGTGACTATAATATTTCCATAAATAAAGACTGGGCATCGAGCAATTGTGCGTGCATGCGGTAATATTGAAACGTTTATACGAGAAGTTTACATTTTTTTTCTTTTATCTTTAAATTTGATTGTGGATGTGACTCGATAGTTACTGAGTGACGGCATAAGCTTTTTTTTTCTGCCCTCAAAGAAGGGAATTTTGGATAAATCTAAGGTGAGGTGTGATTACTTGTTCATTGCCGGGAAAAATTTATTTAGTGAGGTTTCTTCTTTCTGTTGGTCTGAGTACAGATATCAGGTGACAGTCTTTGGCCTGCACGGCGTGGATCAGTGCCGGAGGGAAAGGACAAAGTAACAAAGAAACAAAAGTACAGAAATCGGCCAGTGAAGTTTGCGCAGCATCGATAGGGCTGAGCCTGGCGCCTCCTAGAGCGCCCAAAAAAATTTTCTTGGGGTTAAACATCATCCAAAATCATCGTCGGAGCTTGACAGCGGAACGGAGGAGAAACCAGCAAAATCTACTGATAGGAGAGAAAAGAAAAAAAAACCCAAGAGCAAGCAGGAGAAATTTCTTATCTTTTTGTCCGTATTTTTTTTTTGTTGTTGATTTGTTTTCACAGCGTTAGTCACCAGGCCGCTGAAGCGCTTCATCGCCGGGAGATTGACAAGTAAGTAAATTTGCGACAAATTAATTGTAATGTGAGTAGATTGTTTTATTTTTTTTTCTTCTCCTTGTCTTCTCGGGGTTATAGGCTAATTCTATATTTCTTCCTCTGTTCGTTTATTTCATTTTTTTTTTATATATATATATATATATTAGCAATGAATTCGGAACTTGGCGATTTTTTTTTTTTGTTGTTTTTCTTTTCCCCATAGAAATCTAAATTAGTACATTAGTATATTAACGTAGTTTTTTTTTGTCTTGCGGAATATTATATTATAATGAAGTAGTTTTTTTTGTCTTGCGGAATATTATATTATAATGAAGTAGTTTTTTTGTGTTGCGGAATAGTATATTATAATGAAGTAGTTTTTTTTTGTTTTGCGAAGTATTTCCGGATAGTTAGTACTTATATATACATATATTTGTATACATGTAAGCTACCATCATACTTCCACTTAGCGATCTTTATTTTTTTTTTGTTTTTTTTTAATTTTAGATTCCTAGAATAGTCCACTAATGTAAGGGTTAATTCGGATTAGCGAATTCTCTCATAGCGATTTTTTTTTCTGCTTTTTTTTAATGTTTCTTTGACATATTCTTATACATATATACATACTCACGTATTAGCTTGAATATTAATATATATACGCTAGTATAGTGACGTAGTTTCTTTTACTTTATATCTACATATATATACGCGTCATGATTATTAATATATAGGCTAGTGCAGTAACTTAATGTTTTTTTTTTTCTTAATATATCTATACCTATATACCCGCTGATGGTTCATGAATTGATTTACAAATACCCATATATTACCTGTTTGACTAAATGTGTGACCATTTATACTATTGTGCGTGTTCGGGGAAATAAATAAATAATAATGGCCATGTGCTAAGTTTCATGTTCTCGTTTGGTGTCGGGTTTGGTTAGGGTTTTGGGGAAGCTCGAGATGCCGGGAGGATAAAGTAACTGGCCGGCACACCGAGGAGTATGAGGAGGGCAGTGGCGGGTGATGCAAGTAGCCAGAGTGTCCCACCATTCTGGGTGGTGTTCCCTTTCCTATCTTAAGCCTTTTCTTTTTTTTATTTTTTTTTATTTTTGTGTTTTTATTTGTGTCCACCTCTTTCTATCTTCCAGCGGTACAGTAATAGGTGGTTGAACAGCGAGCAAGAACCTAACCCAGCCCTGAGCTTGAGCCGGCAAAAAGCCTGTACCGTGCTCGCCTAAAGATCAACCTCCATTGTCCCTCAACAACCTTAAAAGGGACATAAAGTAGCCATGACCAGTCATCTGCCTCGCTGAGTTGAGTGGTCGAGAAGCGGCCACGCTGAGAGGTATATATGACTGGCCGGAAGGTTACAAATATGGCGCCGAAACTTAAGCATAATATTCTACAGCTTACAAACGAATGTTTTTTTTTGTTTTGTTGCTGTTTACTTTTACGAGTTAAGATATCACCTAAATATAGTTGCGCTATAATCACAGCGTCAATTTATTAGGTTTGTTCGTTTATAGATTAACTCTGGCTTCTTTAACACTTTTGCATTCCTAAGTGCTCGTGTCAATGCTTTCGCTAAGTGGTTAGGATATTCCGCACTGCAGGTTTCGCCCTTAGGTTCGATTGGTATTAGCGACTCTTAGTGATTTTGTAAAAACCTCGTTAGAGAAGGCTATTCTTATTTTTCATGTATTACACCCTTTTCTAATTTGATTGTCGACAACATTTCCGTCAAGTAGTTGATATGTGGCCTTTGAAGGGTTCCCTGCTTGATGTTTGATATGTGTTGTCATTTGTTAAATAATTATCTCTGTAAAAATTATCCAATCGCTTACTCCGCATGGCGGGCTGTTAGATTGAGCAGATTAGTATTCTCTATTAGCCCCGCTGGTGCAGATGATAGCGATTATAGAATCTTTTTTCTTACATAGGAGAAACCTTGGACCACTCGCCACTGACTCATCAAACCCTTAAAACCTGAACTAAATGAGCCGGTCACCAAACGAAGAAATATTAACCACTATTCAGTTCAGAAATTTTTTTTTAGTTTATCGAATTTTCCTTATATATACATATAAATAGGTATATATAAATATACCAGTACACAATTTGTTGGAAGCTGAAGAGCCAGGACATCTATTTTATTGGCTCAGAATCTGCAGTCATAATTTTATTATTTTACAATATCTTGGTACGTTTTTATCTCTAATTAACTGTACTTATATGCGCATTTTTATTGGAATTTAATTTTTTTCCTCTAAGTTATTTGATTGTTTTTTTCTCTTTTGCCTTTCGTTCAACGCACTAATATATCTCTTTTCCTACCAGTAGTTAAGCCGAAGCTTACTCTGCTGGCGTTCTAAGCATTATATTCTTCTTATTTTTTGTTTTTTTTTATATGGATATCTTTAGTCTTTATTGGTTATTCGGTATAGTTATAGTCTCATCGTATCTGTATGGTAACAAGATTAGACAATCTTAATACAGTCGAAAACAACGAATACATTATTGTATCTTATCTTACTTCTACTGGTTTTATTTTAGTATACACATATATATATATATTTTTTTTCTCTCTCCATTAACTTCAACTGCATTCCTTGGTAGCCTAAATATCTCATATTCACCTCATATTGTAATATATATCTTTATATCCGTAACTCGTTTCTCTTTCGCATTTACTAATAATGGATCCCAAATTCCTATTAGAAGACGAACGCAATGTGGAGTATAAGGTCAGGGGCCTAGATATAGCTGATCCCGATGCCTCTACCAAACTTAGAGAATTATTGGATTTAGAGGCATCGTTTCCTGGTCGAGCACCAACGGTTATGCACGATCCTTCCGAAGCGAGAAGTGAGCTTGAGATTTGTCAAGAAAAGCTCGACTTGCTAACTCGTCTAATTAAAGAGAATAAAGTCCAAACTTATGACGACTATCAACGCGTGAGATGTCGATTGAGTCATCTAAGTGGGCGTGCTATACGCTTAGCTAGCTCATCGACAGATCATTCAGAAGAGGCCACTGAACAAGTATCGGCAATGTCCGAGCTTATTAAGGAATTCATGAAAATTAAGATTCCTCCTCGTAGGGATGCCTCTGAGAACCAAAAGCCCCAAGCCCTTGCAGGAGCAACTAGTACTCCAGCACCACCTAGCTTTGAGACAAATGTTGAAGGAGATGAGGCCGCGAATGTTGGAACAGGTGCAGTCCGTCGACGAATTCAGTTCCCAAGAAGTGTGACACTTCCATCTTTGTCGATAATCGGAAATACAGCTGGGGATCTAGGAAGGTCTCCTAATCAGTTTTTGAGCACAACCACGAATCCATTAAATTATACAACCCTGACGCCGCGCATGGGCAATCAGAGTGATCCCTTGTCAACAACTCTTCTCCCTACTGAACAAAATCGCGGAACACACCCTAGCGGGAATCAACCCAATGCCCACTTTCAGTATAGTGGCCGCCCAGAATCTTCAAGTTCTCCTAATTGGCAGCCAAGGCTACCAAAATGGAAATTATCTTTTAACGGGTCCCCAGAGGGACTTGACGTCACCGAATTTGTCTTCCGAATAGAAATGCTTTCCAAGGACGATAACTATCCGCTGGATCGTTTAAATGGCATTTTGCCTAACTTCCTCTCAGGTACGGCTGAAAGCTGGTTCTGGGTTTACAAGCGGAAGTATCCCGATACGAGTTGGCAGGGTATGAAGACAGCCCTACTCGAGCGATTCGGGAGCTATGTCTCAGAAAGAGAAACGCGAAGGGCCATTGAAACAAGAAGACAAGGCCCGAAAGAAACATTCAATAACTTCCTGCTGGACGTAGAACGACTTAACGGTCGGCTTCGAAGACCATTCCCTGACAGAGAGCTACTCGAAATTGTCCGAGAAAACATGGACCCAGCTCTGCAGAGTGCCACTACCACGACAATATTCAGATCAACGGAAGAGGTGAGAATTATCTGCCAGAGGCTAGAGAAATTGTGGGCTAGATCTGGGCACGATCCTCGACAGCTGACTATGGCTCGTACTTTCCGAAATAGAGCGCAGGTCGAAGAACTAGAAGAGGTAATACCCTTGTCAGAATACGTTGATAATGTCATTGACCCACAAGTAGCAGCGCTTACGCCAGTGCTAAGGAGAAATACTGCTAACCGCGCTTCGTTTGATATATGTTGGAACTGCCGAGACTTAGGCCACAGATATCAAGACTGTTCAAAGGGTCATCTTGGGATATTCTGTTACGGTTGCGGACGTCCTGGCGTACTGAAGCCAAACTGTGGGACCTGTTTAGGCCGCGCGGTAAACAAGACCCCGAACGCAGAACGAGCTGGGGTCATGCGTTCGGGCCATACGACCAGTTACCCCAGTGCCAGGAGAGTGGAAGCAGCCACCAATACCGAGCCTGCAGCTCATCGCTAGAGAATGTGCACACTTTACCAACATTGCTACCCACTTCATCCCTTTCCCACTTAACATCAACCCAATCAACACTAACTCCCCAATCTTACATAGACACATCCAAAACAACTTCGGAGGAATCCATTCGCTCTCGATATATCGCCTCAAGTCGAGGTCGGCGGCGTCAGCTTAGAACTCGGAAGTACTTTACATCCAAAAAGCTGCTTCGTAAAGCAGTATCCGCCGCTATTCAGCGTGATGGAGAAGACCATCGCCCATACGTCACAGTAAAAATAGCCGAAGAAAATATAGTTGGTTTGCTCGACAGTGGAGCTTCTGTAAGCATATTGGGAAAACACTCTCTGGAATTTCTGCGTAAGAATAATCTTAGTTACAACCAGAGTCATTCTTATGTTCGGACAGCGGATGGCTCACGGAATTCTATCATTGGTCACGTAAAGTTGCCCGTCCGTTATGCTGAGAAAACAGAAACCATCCATTTTCACTTAGTGCCCAGCTTACAACAGGAACTTTACTTAGGAATTGATTTTTGGGATGCTTTTGGCATTACCCCTGCTGTAATAGACTCCCTGGATATTGATAAGACCACAAAGATCCATCCTCCGCAACACACCCTCACACCAGAGCAAAATGCCCAACTGGAAGATCTCAAACATCAATTTCCTTCCTTTTCGAAGCATGGCCTCGGCCGTACAAAACTGTTGGAACACAGCATCGACGTAGGAGATACTCCACCAATAAAGCAACGTCATTACCCGGTATCCCCAGCGGTTCAAAAGTTGTTATATGAAGAACTGGACCGAATGTTAGCCATGGACGTTATCGAAGAGAGTCAGAGCTCCTGGAGCTCTCCAGTGGTTCTCGTGAAAAAATCTAATGGGAAGGTGCGACTATGTTTAGATTCTCGCAAGGTCAATTCTGTTACCAAGAAAGATGCTTATCCACTACCATTGATAGATGGACTCTTAGGTCGCCTCCGAGAAACCAGATATATCTCAAGCTTAGATCTGAAAGACGCATTCTGGCAGATACCACTCGCAGAGTCCGCTCGTGATAAGACTGCATTCACAGTTCCTGGAAGGCCTTTATATCAATTTAAAGTCATGCCGTTTGGTCTATGCAATGCTCCACAAACTATGTGTCGCCTTATGGACCGGGTCGTGCCTCATCAATTCCACGATCGAGTATTTGTCTACTTAGATGACTTACTCATTACTTCCACTACGTTCGAGGAACATTTGGACTTACTGAGGGAAGTCGCTTCCCTGCTTCGTCAGGCAGGACTGACCATAAACGTTGAGAAGAGTAAGTTCGTTCTTCGAGAAATTAAATACCTTGGCTATGTGGTTGGTGAAGGAGGTCTGAGGGTCGATCCTGAAAAGGTGTCTGCAATTGTAAATTTTCCTAGCCCATCAACAGTTCGGCAAACACGCAGACTACTGGGCATGGCTGGATGGTACAGGAGATTTATCCCAAACTTTTCGAGCATCGCTGCTCCGATCACAGAGCTTCTGAAGAAGGGTGCGAAGTTTCAGTGGACTTCGGAGGCTCAAGAAGCCTTTAAACAACTAAAAGAACACTTATGTTCGGCCCCACTGCTAGCTAATCCAGATTATACGAAGCCCTTCTATATAAGATGTGATGCCAGCACTATGGGAGTAGGCAGTGTCTTATTTCAAAAGTCGGAGGATGATTCCGAAAGGCCAATTGCATTTATGTCCCAAAAGTTGAATTCTGCCCAGAGAAATTATAGTATCACTGAACTAGAATGCTTCGCTGCGGTACTGAGCGTAAAGAAGTTTAGAGCGTACATCGAAGGTTTCCACTTCACAGTCATCACCGACCACCAGAGTTTGAAATGGCTAATGACTCAAAAGGAACTTACGGGGCGACTTGCGCGATGGAGCTTAAAACTACAGTCATTCGACTTTGAGATCGAGCACGTAAAAGGAAGCCAAAATGTAGTGCCGGATGCGTTATCTCGAATGTATCTTGATTCGGCAGAGGCGACTATCTCTGACCTTAGCAAGCTAGATTACCTGGTAGACCTGAAATCAGCACACTTCTCTGACCCTGCTTACGTAGGTTGGAAAGACAAAATCTCGGCTACACCAGCTCAGTATCCTAATCTGCAAGTCACTGAACTGCACATTTTCATTCGTATTGAGGGCGGTGGTGATAACGATCTATCCGATATCCCCAGTTGGAAACTCTGGATTCCTCAAGGGCTCACCAAAGATTTAATTAGAAGGGAACACGAGAGCTCCACTGCAGCCCATGGCGGAATTCATAAAACCCTTGATAGACTGCGAAGATATTATTTTTGGCCAGGCATGCGCCAACAAGTCCGCGCATATATCTTACAATGCGATGTCTGCAAACAAACCAAAGCTCCAAACTGCAGGCTAAGGCCCAAAATGGGAAACCAGATTGAGGTAGAAAGGCCTTGGCAGAGATTGCATATTGACTATATTGGACCCCTCCCAAGAAGTAAACGCGGGAATACCACCATCCTAGTCATTGTGGACCAGTTTACCAAATTTGTCCTACTAAAGGCTTTTCCCCAAGCTAAAACTAAGCAACTCATAGAATATCTAGAGGAAAATATATTCCACTGTTACGGGGTACCTGAGATTATACATACTGATAATGGGCCACAATTTATCTCAACAGAGTTTGCTCGCATGATAGAACGCTTCGGTATTCGCCACACAAAGACTGCAGGATATTCGCCACAGTCCAATGCTGCAGAGAGAGTTAATCGCTCCATCGTGGCAGCAATTAGGTCGTATGTGCAAGAGGAACATACCAACTGGGATTCCCAGCTAAGTGATGTGGCTTGCGCTTTGCGAAACGCAACACACCAGTCGACCAAATTTTCCCCTTATTTCTTACTTTACGGATACCACATGATCTTACATGGAGGTACATACAATCTTCTCCGCCAGATTGATGGCTTGGCAGAAGGTAACTTCGAAGTATTACCAAGTAACTACAGAATTCCACTAGTACATGAGCGAGTGAAAGACCATCTCCGGGAAGCTTACGAGAGAAACGCTCACACCTATAACCTTCGCGCGCGGCAGATAATTTATAAACCAGGGCAAATTGTCTATGTCCGGAATTTCGTACAGAGCAAGGCCGCAGACAAGTTCGCGGCCAAACTGGCCAACAAGTTCATCAAGGCTCGCATACGAAAGAAGAATGGTAATGTGAACTACGAAGTAGAAAGTATGGATGGTAAGTTTATTGGCGTCTATCACGCGAGCAACATTCGCCAGTAACATCCCAAATCGCAATCAAATATTCTAAATCATTTTATAAAATAAATATCGGTATTCCTTTTTTTTTTTTATAATCGCTGCCTATTGATCATACAGGGTAACCATATCATCCTTTCGTAAGACTTATGCCCGGCTAGCTCAGTCGGTAGAGCATGAGACTCTTTGATCTCAGGGTGTGGGGCGTCCCCGCGTTGGGCCTTATTTATGCGATTGGACCATAGCCGTAGTCTTCTCTCAGCCTCGGAGAATTCCTCTTTGGAATTGGAACTTCCGAACCTGACCTGTAACGGCTATAAATTTTCTTGTTGCAAGTAAAGAAAATCTAATTCTCTTCTTGGGGTACGAGGGATTATTCCCTCAGCATTGGGCAGTTCATTTTTTTTTTAAATCCAGACTGGGTAAACGTCCAATGAATTTCTTCTTTTTGCTGCAGATGCATATGGGAAAGAGAAATTTTATTTCTTCTTCGCAAGGAAAAGGCAATAAATTGAGTCCAAGCGGAAATTAAGCTCGAGACACTCAATAAAAATAAACCGCACGCTTAACGTTTTTTTTAAACAAAAAACTAGAAATGTAATTCGAGCATTTCCGATCACCCCAATAAAGGTGCTGACCGATAAGGTGCAATGGACTTGGGTAATTTTCCCTCATATCGTTTTTTCGGTATGTGGCGATCGAAACTCCACTTTGTAAAGCAATTCGATGGAAGAAAGATCTTCCGCGGGAGCTCGTCCAGTTTTGTGTTTTGTTTTTCGAGTCTTGTGCGCCCTTACAGAATTTGAAAAAAAAAAAAATCAAATCAGAAGTGACTATAATATTTCCTTAAATAAAGACTGGGCATCGAGCAATTGTGCGTGCATGCGGTAATATTGAAACGTTTATACGAGAAGTTTACATTTTTTTTCTTTTATCTTTAAATTTGATTGTGGATGTGACTCGATAGTTACTGAGTGACGGCATAAGCTTTTTTTTTCTGCCCTCAAAGAAGGGAATTTTGGATAAATCTAAGGTGAGGTGTGATTACTTGTTCATTGCCGGGAAAAATTTATTTAGTGAGGTTTCTTCTTTCTGTTGGTCTGAGTACAGATATCAGGTGACAGTCTTTGGCCTGCACGGCGTGGATCAGTGCCGGAGGGAAAGGACAAAGTAACAAAGAAACAAAAGTACAGAAATCGGCCAGTGAAGTTTGCGCAGCATCGATAGGGCTGAACCTGGCGCCTCCTAGAGCGCCCAAAAAAATTTTCTTGGGGTTAAACATCATCCAAAATCATCGTCGGAGCTTGACAGCGGAACGGAGGAGAAACCAGCAAAATCTACTGATAGGAGAGAAAAGAAAAAAAAAACCCAAGAGCAAGCAGAAGAAATTTCTTATCTTTTTGTCCGTATTTTTTTTTTGTTGTTGATTTGTTTTCACAGCGTTAGTCACCAGGCCGCTGAAGCGCTTCATCGCCGGGAGATTGACAAGTAAGTAAATTTGCGACAAATTAATTGTAATGTGAGTAGATTGTTTTATTTTTTTTTCTTCTCCTTGTCTTCTCGGGGTTATAGGCTAATTCTATATTTCTTCCTCTGTTCGTTTATTTCATTTTTTTTTTATATATATATATATATATTAGCAATGAATTCGGAACTTGGCGATTTTTTTTTTTTGTTGTTTTTCTTTTCCCCATAGAAATCTAAATTAGTACATTAGTATATTAACGTAGTTTTTTTTTGTCTTGCGGAATATTATATTATAATGAAGTAGTTTTTTTTGTCTTGCGGAATATTATATTATAATGAAGTAGTTTTTTTGTGTTGCGGAATAGTATATTATAATGAAGTAGTTTTTTTTTGTTTTGCGAAGTATTTCCGGATAGTTAGTACTTATATATACATATATTTGTATACATGTAAGCTACCATCATACTTCCACTTAGCGATCTTTATTTTTTTTTTGTTTTTTTTTAATTTTAGATTCCTAGAATAGTCCACTAATGTAAGGGTTAATTCGGATTAGCGAATTCTCTCATAGCGATTTTTTTTTCTGCTTTTTTTTAATGTTTCTTTGACATATTCTTATACATATATACATACTCACGTATTAGCTTGAATATTAATATATATACGCTAGTATAGTGACGTAGTTTCTTTTACTTTATATCTACATATATATACGCGTCATGATTATTAATATATAGGCTAGTGCAGTAACTTAATGTTTTTTTTTTTCTTAATATATCTATACCTATATACCCGCTGATGGTTCATGAATTGATTTACAAATACCCATATATTACCTGTTTGACTAAATGTGTGACCATTTATACTATTGTGCGTGTTCGGGGAAATAAATAAATAATAATGGCCATGTGCTAAGTTTCATGTTCTCGTTTGGTGTCGGGTTTGGTTAGGGTTTTGGGGAAGCTCGAGATGCCGGGAGGATAAAGTAACTGGCCGGCACACCGAGGAGTATGAGGAGGGCAGTGGCGGGTGATGCAAGTAGCCAGAGTGTCCCACCATTCTGGGTGGTGTTCCCTTTCCTATCTTAAGCCTTTTCTTTTTTTTATTTTTTTTTATTTTTGTGTTTTTATTTGTGTCCACCTCTTTCTATCTTCCAGCGGTACAGTAATAGGTGGTTGAACAGCGAGCAAGAACCTAACCCAGCCCTGAGCTTGAGCCGGCAAAAAGCCTGTACCGTGCTCGCCTAAAGATCAACCTCCATTGTCCCTCAACAACCTTAAAAGGGACATAAAGTAGCCATGACCAGTCATCTGCCTCGCTGAGTTGAGTGGTCGAGAAGCGGCCACGCTGAGAGGTATATATGACTGGCCGGAAGGTTACAAAATGTGAATTTGAATTTGTGAAATGTGAATGATTTTGATGAAATTTTGGAAGAAGGTTGGCTAAATTATAAATAGTTATTTTTGGTTGCAATCCATTTATGACCGCGTTTTAGTGAAGCTGTAGAAAGGAAAAAATGGAACTTTTTAAAGTTTTGAAGAGTTGTTTTTCGAATATATGTATGTATGTAATTAAAAAAACTGAATGAAAATTGATGAGGTGTAGTGAGTTGTCAGATTAAATATAGTGTGAACCAATTTATTGACTACAATCGATTATCTTTCTAGCGACTATAATTACTACTACTATTAATTTATGTATGAATTGTTTTCAAAATGCGATTTTCGACGATGAAGCATTTTTACAAATTACAAAGAACTTGTGTCGACCAATACAAGTATCGACTTTGTACTAATGACATCTTTCTTTTGAAATTATTTTTTTAATTCTTTTTTATCTAAGAGGGAATCTGCTGAAGAATATTTACGTGATTTAATGCATATTTCAGTCAAAAGCAACTTCTTTCTTACAAATGTTTTAATTGAGCTCATTGCACGAAAATTATTATGCGGATTACATGGAACGCTCTCAGGTACTTGCAATGCCCATTTAATCGGGTTAATCGTCCTCTTTGTATACCGATTATACCTTTCGATTAGCCCGTCCCCTCTAAAAATTCGAGCTGCGGTCATTATGTGATGAATCTTTTTATCAATGCAATATCGGTATCGCCTAAATTCATTTAAAGAAAGATCAGTTTTTCTGTAAGTACCGAAATAAATAGCTAATTCATCCAAAGCCTTTATAACGGGACCAATTTATACTCCCTTTAGAATGGGCTCGCCCCTTGCTTCACAGAGCTGTTTTTGGTAGATTTTTCCCCGTATTTTACGCATTCTTTGAAGTAATTTTTAACACTACTGCCTGCTTGAATAGGTAAACTAGCTGACCTTTCTGGCAACCAAAGATCTTCATGGAGTAACTCTAGCATTTTTTCGAAATCGACTACTGTGGCTCTCACAGCGAATTTCTGCCGGAAAGAATCAATTAATTTTTTGAATACCACGTCCCGCGTCCTATTTTAAGTGAATAGAACTATGAAATGGGCAGAAATAAGAACTTTGTGGACCAGAGCAAAAATTTGCCTTTGGGAGACACCTTCTCAAGAAGAAGACTGTCGAAGATTTTTCAATCTAATTGATTTCTCTATTTACTGTACCTACGCTTAGTGGTACTACCCATCGCGAATTTCTATGAAATATCTCCTAGCGGTTTGATGGTTTGTTTTGGTCTTCTCTTCGTCTCTCTATCTGCACGATATATTTAGACTGCATTGACATAGCGACTACGACAGCACTTTTTTTTATTCTATTATTGTGTTTCAGATCTCTACAGGAAAGCACAAAAGAAAATTTAACCGCACAGCAAAGAAATTTTGCTAATATAAATGAAGAAAGATATGAAGCAGGTAAAATGAATGCCAGCCCAAATATGGAGGATTATAGCGAAATAGATTCGTTCACAATTCTGATAGAAAAAGAAAATAAGGAAGAGATATGAACGAAAATACCATGGAGGGATTTAGATTGGTAGATTTAACGTACTTTTGGAATGAATTGAAAATCCTAAATGAACATTGCAATGCACAATAAGCAATTTGGGACCAATAAAGGAAGACAAAAAGGGGTTTATTTCAGAAATTTACTTTAGATGTAACATGTGCAATGCGGTCACTTGGAAATACTGCTTTACATTTATTTTTAATTTTTTTTTTAATTGATATCGTTGCACACACTTATCTTTTAGTGAATTCTTTTCTGCGACTCGGTATAACCACCGCCACCGAATCTGCCACCACACACCAGTAGGGAAGAAAAGAGAACGAGAAACGAGGTCAGTAGAGAAGAAAAGAGCACGAGAATGGCACATTTGATGGCAGTGTCAACATCGAGTCGCAGAAAAGAATTCACTATTTGCTATATTGCTAATCTTTCCCAGTTACAGTAACTCCGACTAGGCTAATCTGGTTGAATTGCGTTTCTAGAAACATGCAAATTTTTTTGCGAACAAAATTGAGGAATTAGATAGAGATAAATTTGTATATACTAAAATTGGATTAGAAAATCTACCAGACATAGCTCAACCTGAAAATTGTGTTGTTGGTAAATTCAAATCTCTAAAGTAGTTCTTTGCATATCTAGTTAATAAAATGGTAATCTGACAACGTGCGAACATTGCAAAAATTATATGGTATATTACACCTCAGAATTCTCGGAAGAGTTTTATTTGATGACCAGCTTCAGTAAAATAAAATTGCCCAAGCAATAAATAGTGCCAGACAAATTACACGGAAAAGTGTATGATCAACAGCACAGGGCGCATACATTTCATTCGCTCCTTGCCTGCTCCTCAAGAGCCAAATTTAAGATCTCGCCATGCCTATGCAATTTTATCTACTGACTTATAAGGCAGTGATTCTACCCTACTGCTGTACAGATGCCCGACATGCTTTGGAGTACAATACAGACGAATATCACAGCATCATATAGCTTTGCATGTACATATAGTGATTTGTTTCAATTTTCAAATGGCATACTTTTATGCGTGAGCTTTTTTTTGGTGGTAGCCAAAAAATGCAAAATCTACCTAATTTGGTTGTGGCGATTAGTAATAGCCGCAGGCGTTATTTCCCTAAATCTGCGATTTGTACCCATGCCAATCAATTTCGCCAAAGTGTGTAATTTTGAATGCTTATCCAACTTAACCCACCCACCTACCACCCCTCTCAACCAACTCAACTCGCAAGACGACAGACAGAATTTGTTCGGACCGTCTACAGCCACCAATAATGCAAACGAATTCTGAAGAAATATAGTCGATTTCATTCTAAGAAATAAATTAATTCTTTCCTACATTGAAATCAATTTATAAATAAATCAATCCAACTTCCAGGAAGCCGAGACTGTCCAGACACTACTTATTCGAATCGTCTTCAGCCACCAATAATCCACACGAATTCTGAAGAAAAAATTCAATTTTTGCCTATACCGCTTCGAAAAGGTTGCCGTTAAGCGACATTGTAGTTGGAGCGTCAATATTACTTCAGCCACACCAAAATGTCATTGGAGAAGCAGCAAAGTTCACGTGAAAGAGCAGAAAGTCATCCCTTTCTTTAATCAAGAGTTTAGCAGAGAAGAAAGTAATCCACAAGAGGAATGCACAGAGATTAATAGTTATGCTGCGCTCATGTGATGCATAGATTCTAAAGAGGTAAGGCTAGATTTTAAAAGTAGTAAATTAAATTGGTGGAAAAGTTTCCAGTTGTGTCAAATCATATTGACAAACTGAAATTATATTGAATTTTAAGTTTCTATTTGAGGTAAAGTACATTAAATTGGTGGAAAAGTTTCCAGTTGTGTCAAATCATATTGACAAACTGAAATTATATTGAATTTCACTAGTAATAAGAGGAATTATTAATCATAAAGTAGTTCCACCAACAACTTGGTGACGTTATTACTACACATCGCAATTATTCAAGTTAACATACGTTTTGTTGATATTATAAGCGAATTTATCTGCGAATTAAAATAAATATAGTACACGTAAAAATTTTCTAGTGGTCTGTAATTTTTATTAGTTTTATCAAGTGAAATATATAAATACATAAATTTTCTAATAATAAAATTGGAAGTGTCAAGTATTGTAAAAGAACACTCGCGTCATGGAGAGAAACCAAATATCAAAATTAAAAGTTTCAGAATTGAAAAATAGACTCTCACAATTAGGATTGCCAACTTCAGGCAATAAGAACGATTTAAAAGATACATAGACTGTTCCTACATTTTAATCCCCAAAATGACGAAACCAATTATGATAATACAGTTGTACATCAGGAACTCCCTGATCAAATCCATTCACAAGACGATGGAAATGGAAGTTCGAGACTAAGTGAAAGTAACGAACGAGATTTCGATGGTGTCACTCCCATCACCAGTCGGTTACAAAGATTACCTACAGGCACGTCAACCCCTAAAATTCAGGAAATGACAGCCGCGTTTAGCTTTCGAGACATCCGTTTTTAGGGGATAATAACCAATCCATCAAGAGATGGATTGGCGAATTTGAGGATATAAGTTCCCTAGTGGGATGGAATAGCTTACAGAAATATATTTACGCGAAACGTCTAATTATAAGCTCAGGCAGGCTGTTCATGAATGGAACACCCACTATTAAAAATTGGATCACTCTTAAAGAGGCATTATTGAGGAAATCTAGCACTCCGGTGAACTCAGTTGAAATACATAGACAGCTACGAGATCGTCGTAAACATCCCAATGAAACATTACGGGAGTATTTGTATAAGATGATTGATATAGCGAACCCAATTGATTTAGATGAGGAATAACTAATTGAATATATCATTGATGGAATAAAAGATGAAAAAGTTAACAAGATAGTATTGTATGAAGCGACAACTATCGAAGAATTTAAAAATAGGCTTAAAATATACGAAAAATTGAGAGGTAGCCATCAAGCTCACGATCCTCAGTTTAGACAAGCTACGACTATGTTCAAGCGGGAGAAGCAGAAACGTTGCTTCAAATGCGGAGACCCGTCCCATTTCTCAAACAACTGTCCCAGTATGTCGAGGAGTTATAAATGCTTCAAATGGCATACATTTGGTCATCGATCTTTCGAATGTGGAAAACAAGTTATACATAAAGAAAAGTCGAAGATAGAACCAACAGTGAATTTTGCGTATAATAGGAACAACATGATAAAAAATATTGTTATGCAGAGGAAAATGTCGACGCCCCCATTGATACGGGATGTGACTTAACAATTTGTAGACTCGACATCTTTAACGAATTAGACGGAATTGAACTTGTGTCATCACTAACAATGCTGAATAGTTGAGGAAATCATAAGATATCAACTTTGGGGTTTTTTAATGCTAAGATACATGTTGATGGAGTTCAATATAAGGTAAATTGTCATGTTGTCGCTGAAAAAGATATGATGTTTTCAGTTATAATTGGCAATGATATGATATAGCAGGTAACGCTATTAATTGATCAAACTATCGTCCATGTACGTAAGCGCAAGTTCGTTGTTCAAGATGAAAATGCTATCCAACACAACCCGAAAAACTTTGAGGTACAGTCCATGGAATCCATAACAAATTCTAATAGGCGTCAGCCGAATACAGAGCAAGCCCATCAAGGCGAGATAGGTCAGCTCCAGACTGAATTTGACACTATATGCTGTTTGGCTGAATTGAAAGATAGCTTCGAATCCACACCAGGGGGAAATTGTGATCATTTTCCACTAAGTAAACGAAAAATAGTGTTTAACTCAATTGATAGCTACAAACCACAACAGAATACCAAATCTCCGGTCGAAATGTCAATTATAGTGAAAGACGAGACGCCAATCTTCGAGAGACCTCGCCGAATGGCCATCGAGGATAAAAGAGAAATAGAACGCCAAATAGAAATATGGCTTCGGGATGGAATAATACAATCCAGCGATTCCGAGTTTCAAAAATGGATGGTTCAAAGCGTTTATGTTGTGACTTTAGGAAAATTAACTCACAGATCATGAAAGACCGGTTTCCATTACCGTTAATTGATGACGTACTCGATCAACTACAGACGGCCAAGATATTTACAACACTTGATCTTGTCAATGGATTTTTTCATGTGCCCGTAGTACCTGCCTCTAGGAAATATACATCGTTTATTGTACATAACGGACAATACGAGTTCATGAAGGTACCGTTTTCTATTTGTAATTCGCCTTCAGTATTTACCCGATTTATCACAGTTGTCTTTAGACAACTGGTAAATGAAGGCATTTTGCTCATATATATGGATGACTTAGTAATTCTAGCTGAAAATTATGATCAGGCGAAAGAAAGATTAGAGAAGGTGTTAGAAGTAGCGAGTAAAAGTGGACTGAAGATCAAGTGGGAAAAGTCCCAAATAATGCGAAACAAGATAGACTACTTGGGGTATCGTATTGAAGATGGTACTATACGACCATCGCTGGACAAAACTAAAGCTGTTTGCGAAATTCCTATTCCACGAGATAGGAAATCCTTGCAAAGATTTCTCGGATTAACGTCATATTTTCGAAGATTCATAGCAAATTATGCGACTATAGCGAAACCATTAAGTGATTTGTTAAAAAAAGATGTGGAAATTAAGATGGGAAGTGAGCAAGAACACGCATTTCAAATATTGAAGGAAGTATTAATTAGATCTCCAGTCCTCAAACTGTTTGATCAAAATGCTTATACAGAAGTTCATGCTGACGCTAGTAAAGATGGCTATGGAGCTATATTGTTTCAAAGGGAAAACGATGATCAAGAGCTACACCCCGTGCAATTCATGAGTCGTAAGACTAGCCCCCCAGAACAACGCTATCATTCATATGAGCTAGAGGTACTCGCTATAGTACAAGCTCTTAAGAAATGGAGAATATATCTGCTGGGCAAAAGAGTTAAAATTGTAACTGACTGCAATGCATTCGCGATGACGATGAAAAAACAAGATGTCCAGCTGAGAGTAGCAAGATGGGCTATGTTTTTTTAGGATTTCGACTACGAAATCGAACATAGGTCAGGTTCAAAGATGAGATATGTGGACGCCCTAAGTAGAAATGCAATGACAATTATAGATACGATGACTCACCGCATTAGGGAAGCGCAGCTAAAAGATGAATATTTGGAGGCAATTAGAAAGATTTTATAAAGCTCCGAATACAAGGTTTTTTTATATCAAAAATAACATTTTGTTTAAAGACTCGACAAAGCATTCCTGCTTTGATGGAAGGGGAAATTATCAGATGTGCACATCAACAAGGACACTTTTCATCGGCAAAAACACAAGAGTTGGCCGAGAAAAACTACTTTATACCTAACTTAAAACCAAAGGTAATAAGATTGGTTAAGAGCTGTATACAATGCATAATGGCCGAGCGTAAGGTGGGTAAACAGGAAGGGATTTTAGAGCCCATTGACAAGGAAGATAGACCACTACAGACCTATCATATAGATCATATTGGTGCCATGGGGGAGACGAGGAAGAGATATAATCACATTTTGGTGGTCGTGGATGCTTTTTCTAAGCTTACGTGGCTGTACCCAACGAAAAGCACATCCAGCGAAGAAGTTGTGAACCGGTTAAGGAAACAAGCAGCGGTTTTCGGAAATCCAAGAAGAATTATTTCAGATCGAGGAACAGCATACACGTCCAACTTCTTCAAGAGTTTTTGCGAGGAAGAAGGAATTCAACATTTGTTCATTACTACAGGGCTTTAATAGATAAAACTGATGTTTTTTTAAGCACTTGGTAGAACACTTTGGTAATCATCTTTTTTAAAAAATTTTTTTTTTCAAAAAATATTCAAAATAAAAACACATGTAATTCTGTTCTACAATAATTTATTTTATTTGAGTCGCGACGCGTTTCGCCTTCTACCAAGAGGTAATGGTCAAGTGGAGAGGCTTAACCGCGTCTTAATAAGCCTACTTACAAAAATATCACTTGAGAAGCCTCAGGTTTGGTACAAACATGTCGATCAAGTACAGCAGTTCATAAATAATACGCGGACAAGGAGTACCAAATTCTCTCCCTTCCAGATATTAACTGGACTTGAAATGAAAACGAGTACTCTACCAGACCTCCGGGAAATATTGGATGAAGAGAATTTATGTGAGATAGATAAACAACACGGGATGCTATCCAAGGAGAAGCTAGGGTTAACATAGCCAAGATCCAACGAGTAAATTATCGAACTTATAATAAAAAAAGGAAGGCACCAACCGTTTACAAATTGAACGACTTGGTTGCAATAAGGAGGACTCAATTTGGCGCAGGGTTGAAGTTGAAACCGAAATTCCTTGGACCATATAAGGTGACCAAAGCTCATAAGCATGCCCGATTCCAGGTAGAGAAAGTCGGCAACCATGAGGGCCCGAGAACTACTACCTCCGTAGCTGATGGAATGAAGAAGTGGGATGTATCATTCGAGGCGAATGAACCGTCAGGAGGGCCGAATGTGGGATCAGTGTCGGACCATTTGCTTCGATCTGGCAATTCCTATAGCTGGCGCTAGTGTTCTTCTCTTGCTGTCAATATACTTGTGAGGGGCTTGAAAATTGTAAGCGATGGTAGAGGCGGGATGTGAGTAGTCAATAGTATAAGACGTGTAAAATAGTAGTAGACAAGATTGTGAGGCTTTATGTTGGCCGCTTAAGAGTATTCAAATTGGAATTAATTAATAAAGTGAAACCGTAGAAGAAGAAGAATATCAGAGTTTAATTTAAATCGATTTGTTGGTGAAATCCTACATAACTGAACACGGTTTACAGTTTACAGTTGACAAATGTAAACTTCTTTATGAAGAAATCGAGTACTTAGCATATGTTGTCAACAATAAAGGGATGCGTCCAAATTCACAGAATCTTCGTGCTATCAATGAATTTCCACTTTCCAAATGTGTGAAGGATGTCCATAGTTTTCATATTTCAGAAGGTTTATAAACATTTTGCTACCTTGGCTAAACCTCTTTACGATCTCTTGAAGAAAGACATAGTTTTTAAATTTGGCCTTTAAGAAATAGAAGCGTTTGAGACTATAAAATCAAAATTAACGAGCTCGCATGTTCTACCAATTTACAGTCCATTGAAAGAAACAGAGTTGCACTGCGATGCAAGTAGTATAGGCTATGGTGCCATATTACTACAGCGTCAAGCTGATGGAAAACTTTATTCTGTGTTCTATTTTTCTAAGAGAACTACTGAGGTGGAATCGAAATATCATTCCTACGAGCTGGAGACTTTGTCTATAATATATGCTCTCAGAAGATTCCGTATATACCTTACCGGAATTACTTTTAAGATTGTCACTGACTGCCAATCATTGACTTTGACTTTGAATAAAAAATCAATAAATCCTCGAATATCACGATGGGCCTTAGAGCTGCAAAACTTCGATTACAAAATTGAACACCGGTCATGTTGACGCTTTAAGTCGCTTTACTGAGATTTTGGTTGTTCAGGAAGGAACGTTTGACTTTGCACTAGTAGCGGCCCAGGGACGTGATCCCGATATTGTTAAGTTAATATCTGAATTGCAGAAAAGCGAAAGCTCAAATTTTGCCCTAATAAATGGTCTAGTGTACCGAAAAAATAAAGATGATGTTCAATTCTACGTTCCTAAGCAAATGGAAGAACGCGTTATATAAACACATAACGAATCCCTTTGTCACTCGGGTGTGAATAAATGCTACGAATATCTCAAAAAGTCGTACTGGTTTCCTGACTAGAAACGTAAAATCAAAGATTATATTGTTAGCTGCTTAAAATGCGTGTATTTTTCACCTGTAAGCGGAAAACTAGAAAGAATACTTCACAATATTCTAAAGGGAAATATGTGCCTTTCGAAGTGCTTCATATAGATCATTATGGCCCATTACCGACTACAAAGTCAAGAAAGAAATATATATTTCTTGTTATTGACGGGTTTTCAAAATTTGCTAAATTATATTCCGCAGTTAGTACCCGGCTTTAGTTTGGGTAATACCTTGTTTAGAATCATATTTTAGCACTTATAGCAGACCATTAAAAATTATTTCTGACCGAGGCTTCACTTCAAACGAATTCGCTCAGTTTCTTTCAGACAATAATGCTCTACATCATAAAGTGGCTACGCATTCGCCACAATTAAATGGTCAAGTATAATTGGTAATTGGTATAAGTTCTTAGTCAAAATTGAGTTCGCTCTTAATAATGCTGTAAACAGAAGCACAGGTTTCTCTCCAAGCGAACTGTTATTTGGTATAAAGCAGAAAGGTGAATTATGTGACAAAATATTAGAGCATATTCAGGGTTCTGTCCAAAATACTGAACGAGATTTGAATAAAATTAGGAATCAGGCTTCTGAACCGATTACGAAAAATCAAAATTACAATAAATTATAGTTTGATAGATGAGATAAACCGCAGCGTATATACGAAGAAGGTGACTTTGTTATGGTCAAAAATATAGTGAGCTTACCAGGAATCAATAAGAAGTTATTGGCTAAATACCGCTGGCCTTACGAGATAAAGAAAATTTAAAAAAACGATAGGTACATCCTGAGTAGGGGTGGCCGTTACCGATACGATATTCAATATAACGATATTTATCCCCATACGATACAGGTAATTCGTATCGATATTTTTATAATTTAAATATCGTTGTATCGATATTTCAATAGCTGTATCGCAAAAAAAAATTTGTTCGAATGCCCACTCTTCATACAAATTTAGGCCCCACATGAACAGACATGAGAGATGCCTTAAGCGTCGCATTACGATACTTTGAGAACATTTTATTAATAACATTTTTTGTATTAACCGGGGGAAAGCTTTGGCGATCGGATTTATTTTGAGAGCGACTTTCTTGGATGAAAAAGTGGATTTTTTGTTCTCGTGATTGTGCGAAACTAGTGCCACAGTATATTCTACAGTAGCCCAACTTAGAACATGCAACTGAAAACCCTTGATTGGCATAAAATTGAACATAACCTAAAACTTTTTCACATAACCTCAAATATTTTTTTTTAAATAAGAGGAAAATGGAAGGAAACATTGGGAAACATATGTGCCAAAAGTAGATAGCATGCTCTCTAAAATCAACAATAAATGCTTGCGATCTAGTTTTGTAGCAAGCATGTATGCCTCGTAAGCCATATAAAATTTGAGGTCTTTTGATAGTGTGGCTCGTATCTAAATAAAAATGCTTGCCAGCATTTGATTTCAGGTTATGTCAATTTTGCATTGAGAAATTTGTTAATCAATCTTTGGATGTTGAATAAATAACTTTGCAAAAAGCTACTTATTAATAATTAGTTAATAGTTATTTATCAACGGTTGTTCTACGATTATTATTATTATTTTTGAGTACACGAAATAAGGAGTAAATCCAACTGAAAGTGATGTAAATTGGTGTTTAATTGAAAGTTATCCAGGTGTTATCACGAAACTTATTCGAGAATTTGCAGAATTTGGCGGAGTTAAAGTGGAAGACTTATGGACAATGGTTGATTCTTTTGTTATTTTGGAACTCTGTTATACTCTAAGAATCAAAATAAAGAGGACTATGTCTTTCATTTCATCAGATATATACCCATTGAAGGAATCCAGAAGTAACAAAAGCTACTTAGAACTTTAATAGTAGACTTATCATATTACGTCACTTAGGCTATAACTGGAATGAATTCTCTCAACACATTAGCTGCAGGAGAAGTTAAGGAACTTAAAATTAGCGCTGATATGGAAATGGGAACAATAATTCAAGATGATGTTGTAATTAAAGGAAGGAAGGTATAATGAAATAAATTCATTGAACTCCCTTAACTGAAGTTAGGTGGAATTAAATATCTATCATATGGCGATTACGGAAGCAACAAAATTTGAAAAAAACCTCCGCGGAGAAGGAGAAACGCATAGGAGTATCTGAAGGTAATCTCGTCGGTCATCTTTACCATTTCATTAATTCTAGTTACTACTGAATATGGTCCTTCCCAGTGTTGTTGCAATTTTGGAGAACGTCCCTTACGTCGTTTCGGGTTGTACAGCCAAACAAGATCACCTTCGTTAAATCCTGCGGAATTAGCGCGTAAGTCATAGCGGGTCTTCATCCGATCAGTATTTGTTGCTAATTTCGTCCTCGTGGCCTCGTGTACATCGGCTAATTGTTGTTTGAGCTCCGATACGTAGTCTTCTGGTAACTTTTGTTCACCTCTGGGGGTACCGAATTTGAGGTCGCTAGGTAAACGCATCTCTCTTCCGAATATGACCTTAGCTGGGGTTTGTCCGGTAGTACTATGAACGGCTGATCTATAAGCCATTAGGAATACAGGAATATGTTGATCCCAATCGCGTTGATGATAGTCAACTACTTTCTTTAGATACTCGATCAATGTTCTGTTGAAGCGCTCTACCATACCATCAGATTGTGGGTGTAGAGGAGTTGTTCTAGTTTTTCTTATTCCCAACATTTTACACATCTCCTGGAAAGTCCGCGATTCGAAGTTCCGTCCTTGGTCCGAATGAAGTTCGTGAGGCACACCAAACATACTGACCCAATTCGCTATTATTTGTTCCGCAACTGTGGTTGCCTCTTGATTAGGGATTGCATAAACTTCAGGCCATTTACTAAAATAGTCAATGGCAACTAATATATAACGGTTACCGCCATCCGTTTCTGGAAAAGGTCCAGCGATGTCTATAGCTATCCTTTCAAAGGGGGCTCCGACATTATACTTATGCATTTCTCCTCTGCTTCTGTGTTGCGGCCCTTTGCAAGCAGCACAGACAGTGCATCTGCGGCTCCACTCCTCCACATCTTCTCGCATATGTAACCAATAAAACTTTTCTCGTATTTTGGAAATGGTTTTGTTCACTCACAAATGTCCTCCAGAGGTTCCACCGTGCATTTCTTCTAGAACATCTTCGACGTTTGATGCCGGCACGACTATCTGCATTCGGAAAGATTCTCCATTAGGTGCTTCCCACTTGCGTTTTAATATACCACATTCAACATGAAGAGAGTTCCATTGAGCCCAGTAACTTTTCAGCTTCTCACTCCGTTCCGAAATATCCTTCCAGTCTGGTCTTTCCATGTCTTCTTTCCAACCAAGAATAGGTGAAATGTCCGGATCTTCTCGTTGTGCTGTTCGCAGGTCCTCGTTGTCCCAACCTATAGATGGTTCCACGGTTACCAACTGTATAGTTGCTGTTGTTTCTTTTTCTTCTATCCGGGCGCAATGTTTGCATTCAAGTTTACATGGACGTCCTGAAAGGGCGTCTGCATTTCCATGGATACGACCTCTTCGGTGTTGTATTTCAAAATTATAAGCCTGGAGTCGCTCTATCCATCTCGCCACTTGTCCCTCAGGATTCTTAAACTGCAAAAGCCATTTAAGTGCTGCATGGTCGGTGCGAAGGATGAATTTCTGCCCATAGAGATATTTATGAAAATGCTTTGTTGAACTTACAATGGCAAGTAGCTCCTTTCTTGTAGCACAATAATTTTTCTCTGACTTTGAAAGTGCCTTGCTATAGTAAGCTACTGGAACTTCTTGACCATTCTCCTCCTGCGAAAGCACTGCACCAATACCTTCATTGCTGGCATCCGTGTCTAATATAAATGTTTTTCCCAGCTTTGGGTAGTGAAGTACTGGAGCTTCACAGAGTTGTTGCTTCAAATTTTCAAAACTTTCGTTGCATTTATCCGACCATATGAACGGCTTTCCCTTTTCGGTAAGTTGATGTAGGCTTCTTGCTATATCTGCAAAACCTTTCACGAATCGCCTGTAGTAGGTAGCTAAACCAAGAAAACTCCGTAATTGATGTTTGTCCTTTGGTGCTGGCCAACTTTTGACGGCTTCTATCTTCTCTGGATCGGTTCTTACACCTTGTGATGAAACTATGTGCCCTAAATATTTAACTTCTTTTTTAAATAGAGCACATTTACTCGCACTGAGCTTTAATTTTGCATCTTTGAGTCTTTGAAGTACATCTCGTAAGTTGTTTTTATGTTCCATGAATGTCCTTCCGATTACTATTATTTCATCCAAATAGACAAGACATGTTTTCCAGGGTAAACCTCGTAGAACACATTCCATTAGTCGTTCGAATGTGGCTGGAGCAATACATAACCCAAATGGCATTACTTTGAATTGCCATAAGCCACTGCCAACTGAGAAAGCAGTTTTCTCTCGGTCCTCGGGATGTATTTCCACTTGCCAGTAACCACTCTTCAAATCCAGCGTGGAAAACCATTGCGCTCCGGAAAGGGTATCCAATGTGTCATCAATCCTTGGTAATGGATAGCTATCTTTTCTCGTCACGTTATTTAGTTGGCGGTAGTCTACACAGAATCGGGTGCTACCATCCTTCTTCCTAACCAGAACAACCGGCGATGTTCAAGGGCTGTTACATTCCTCTATGATGCCTTGTTTCTTCATGGAGTTCATCATGTCTGCAACTTCTGGTTGTTTGGCTAATGGCAATCTTCGTGGTGTCTGTCGAATGGGTCTGGAATCTCCTGTATCGATTCGATGCTGGACAAGATTTGTTTTAGCATAGTCATCATCATTCATTGCAAATAATTCCGAAAATTCATCGATCACCTCTTTGGCATCGTTGTGTTGTTGTTCACTTAAGGCACTTGACGAAAGAAGTTTCTGAACCTGTTGGGTAGTAGCTGGTATAGTTTTTGTCTCCTTGACATTACTACCATTATCTAAATTGACGATTTGGTAAACGGGTTCACAATTTCCAATTATAGCACCTTCTTTTAGTTGTCCCTCGTTTTCGGATGTGTTAAGCACTCTGACTGGAATTAATGTTGCACCTTCTGCCTTCACTAAAGTCTTGCCAACGATGATGTTCGATGTAACTTTTGTGGGGTTAGGCTCCACCAGATAGAATCGGCAGGTCCCGATGTCATCAGTAAGCTTTGTCCATATTAGTGTCTCGGAGCATGGCGAAAGAGTAATATTTTCGCAAACCATCGTCCTTACTTTCGCAGGATGATCTGCTTCTTCTCCTAGTTTCATAGGAATTTCTATGTTGCCATATTTGAGAATCCGCTCTCCGACATCCAGATTTATTTTGTACGTGGTCATGAAGTCTATTCCAAGAATGCAGTCATCCATTATGTCTGAAACCAGGAAAGTGTGAGGAAATAGTAGTTCGCCTAGTTGAACATCTAAAGTTATTTCTCCAAACACCTGTGCTGCCGCTCCAGTTGCTGTTCTTAGTAGATATTTGGTAGTGTTGTGAAGCCATTTGTTCTTAACAAGATCTGCTCTAATAATTGATCTTGAAGCTCCAGTATCGATAGTAACTGCGCAGTCATTTTTCCCTACACTTCCATATATAACAAGACTGCTATTATTTCTCTGTAACTGACTTACTTGGATGATGACTTCGGGGCTGTCGATTCCACCAACCAACTTCTGCCCCACGAAGTTGGTTTTTATTAGTTTTCCGACTGCTCAAGCGGAGAGACGATGCGACTAGTCGCTGTTTGATATCTAGTCTCTCCACGAATAGCTTGTTCCCTGGCTCGACATCTTTGGCATTCTTCTTTCCCCTCTTCTTCTGGTGATTCCAATTGGCGACGTTTTCTGCAGTCTCTTTGAAGGTGCCCTGGTTTATTACAATTCCAGCATCGAGGGACACCACGTGAAGGCGGTCTCTGTGATGATTGCACTCTATTACAAATACATTCTTCCACTGAAATTTCTCTCACTCGTACTGCACTCCGTGAAGCTTGTTTGGCGGATTCGTATGCTAATGCATAGGCTAGTGCTTCTGCTGTTGATTTCTTTCCTGCTAGCCTTAACGCTTGTTGTAAATTTTGATCTATAATAGCGTTCACAAATGCCTCCGTCGCCACTTCATTGAGAAAATCCGCATTCACGCTGGAGTATGACAGATGCGCTAATCTTTCTACATCTGCCTGCAGTTGTTGTAGTGATTCGCCATGTTTTTGAGTCCTGTTGCGCAACTGTAGGCGATGTACTTGCTGCATGTGCTCATCTCCGTAACGTAATTCTATCGCCTGTACTAATGAAGAGTAATTACGTTGATTTTCAATCGGTACAGTTTGTAAGAGTTCTGACGCAGGACCTCGAAGTGCTAACACCAGAGCTATAGCTTTGTCTTCATCATTCCATCCATTTACCTCTGAAGCTGCCTCGAATTGTCTCTTGAAGATATGCCACGAATTTTGTCCATCAAATATGGGAGGTTTCATTCTACGTGCACCGGATATTTCAGTTGCTACGCTTAGAGGCTGACGATGCTTTATTCTTTCCAGATCTGATTTAAAACTGTCAAGCTGCTCGGTGACTTTTTGTTGAGCTTCCGCCACTTCCTGCTCGATTCCTTCAATTTTCAAATTTTGTTCGTCTAATGAGTTTTTCAGGAAAGTCTTCTGTTCCTCCAAACGAGTTTCTAGACAATTCTCCAGAGAGATCTTTTGTTCGTCCAAACGGGTTTCCAGAGATTTCTTTTGTTCCTCAAAATCAATCTTTTGTTCATCAAAACGGGCTTCCATAGATTTCTTTTGTTCGTCCATAGATTTCTTCTGTTCATCTAAACGTGATTCCAGAGAATTCTTTTGTTCCTCGAGAGAATTCTTTTGTTCATCTAGACGTGATTCTAGAGAATTCTTTTGTTCCTCGAGAGAATTCTTTTGCTCATCAAAAGGGGCTTCCATTTTACTCGTTAAAGTTCTCAAAAACTGTTCCATTTTCATCTCAGGCTCTTCTTCAAATTCGGTTCCCTCCAAGTTCTCTTCGAAAACAAATGTCTCAGGATTCTTTCCTTCCGCTATCAAAGCTTGTCTAAGTCGCTCGACTAGAACTCTCTCTGCACCTGTCGTTTGTAATGAACGGTTCCCTAGCTCCACTTTCAAATCCTGTATTCGAAGCTCCTCCACTTTGCGCCCCATTACTGTAGTAATTCACTCACAGTTGAATATAAATTATTTTCCAGAACTTTTAAAATTTAACCCAATTCCACAAAATTAATCACACTTTTAATTTTTCAGTCAATTGCCACCACTTTATTTCTCAAATATATTTCACTTCTGACACCAGTTGTTGCGACCGTGGCCTTTGGTTCGTTATTTAAAGCACAATATTAAATAATTAATATATAAGTTCTTTATTACACTTAAATCATATAAAGTTCACAAACATTTATTTAATCAACTCAACTCTAATTATCGCTAACACTGTACTTTGAATTATCGCAATCTAATTACACACTATCGCTTCTTTATTACTTTCGCTTCTTAACACTGCAACGTCTAAAACAAGACTCTTTTTTCTGGCGATGACAACTGTTATATTTATACCCTAGAAACACTCCGGATTATTCTGGAGTGTTCTATTCCAAAAGCTTCTTGACTATTCTATTTGTTCTATTCCTGAACTTTCCTGTAGATTTCATAATCGATTCTCCGAACCTGAAGTCATTTACTCTCCGAACCTGAAGTTGTTTATTGCGAGCAGATGTCACCAGTTGTCTCTTTCTATTGCACGTAACAATATAATAGAAAGACATAATTACTTTTTTTCAGACTCAAGTGGGAAGAACAAAATTCACTTTATTTCATCCATTCGAAGGTGATAAAGGAGTTCTTTTCAAAGATATTGCTGGCCTACAAGTAACAAAACAAGAATTTATGGATTTTGTTGATTATATAAAAAATCTAGATAAGTATCAAAAACTAGAAGCAAAAGCTCCAAAATGAGCTCTTCTTCTAGGTCCTCCAGGTTGTGGAGAAACATTGCTCGCTAATGCTGTATAGCTACTAAACACAATGCCGGACTTGATATGATTAAATTAATGCTATTTGCTGCTCAGGAGAATCTGAACAAACATTAAATCAATTACTAGTTGAGATGAATGGGATGACTTCAAAGAAAGGTGTATTAATACATGCAAGTACTAATAGAGCTGATATTTTGGATAAGGTAAGGTAGACAGTCTACTTTTACTGCAGTAAAAAACATTTTTTAATTAACAAAGGCATTGTTGCGTAGAGGGCGATTCAATCGACATATTCTAATTGATTTGCCCACCTTAGAAGAAAGGATAGTAATATGTCATCGATAGCTCTGAAAAAAGACCTTCCCGATTGGCAAAATTAACTTCAGGATTTTCTGGAGCAGATATAGCAAATGTATGTAATGAGGCAGCTTTGCATGCTGCAATAAATGCCCAAACACATGTGACAGAAATAAATTATGAATATGTTGTAGAAAGGCTTTGTGGTACATTTTTTTTTGTTCAATTGGTATCCAAAATTAATTACTTCATTTTAGGTGGAACTGAAAGACGGCCGCATGCCTTCCATGAATCCAGAACATGCTTGGGTTGGATGGCTTTTGCCATGCTCAGTTGGTCTTTTAAAAGTAACAATTGTTCCGCGGACAAGTCTTGCTCTGGAATTCGCGCAATAACTCTTAGTGAGCAAAAATTATTTACTAAGGTAGAACTTTTTGATAGAATTACTGGAGCTCAAAGTAATTTGCTAAAAGTCACAAAAATTGACATGTTCAGGTAGAGACGCAAAACAGAGTTGAAAAATATATGGCAGCTGTAGTATAATCATAACCACAGTGTCTGAACACATCCCACACATTAGAAAGTAAGAACACCTCACAGTTGTCACTTAGACATTGTACATAGTCATACATTCTGAAGTAAATTAAAGTATTAAGTCTGAACTGAACAACGAGTTTCTTTCTATACCCAAATCTAATCTATCATCATATCCGCAACCCCATTACATTACATACTGGCGACGAGGATACAAGTTGTTAAAAACAACAATAAACATGGAGGCAGAACAATTTCAGCAATTAAACACTTCCGTTGTGAAAAATACGATATCAGTACACCAGCAGAGGCTTACATGGATTATTTTGAGGCACAATGTCGTATGTGGGGTATAGAAAAGGATACCACGCCCTTCAAACAAGGAAAAAGGAATTTGTTTTGGAACATTTACGGCCAGAGACATACGCTGAATTAAAAGTAGCATTTGCAGATTCTCAAAGTAAATTCAAGGAACAAGACTACGCTACACTAACAAGTAAGTTCGTACATTTATACCAAATTAAAATTACTAGATTTAAGGCATTAACAAATTATTGGAATTGTGTTCAAGGCCAAAACCAATCTTTTGAAACATATGCTAACAAATTAAAGAAAATTAGTCGTGATTGCGGGTATGAAGGCGAATTATTAGACAGACAACTACGTGACAGATTTGCTACAGGTTTAAGGCATAAAAAACTGGAAATTGAGCTTAAGCAAAAGTGATCAGGGAACCAACCAATTAAACATTAATCGAATAAAACATTCAAAGACAAACAAACAGAAAGTCGTAGGTTCAGAAAACAATCATAATAAACGCAGGGAGTTGCGTATGTTGACTATAGACCACTGCAAAAGATGTGGCAAATTAAGTAAATTACACAAAAATGGTTGCACAGCAATAAATCACACGTGTGAGGAGTGCGGCATAAGAGGACATTATGGTTCATGCTGCATTAAAAAGCATAAAACAGTAATACAACAGCACGTCCGACAGTTTTCACAACAAAATACGCAACACAAACGAAAGTGATACGTTTGACGAGCAAATTTTTCATATAAATACGTCTAAAAAAATTTATGTTAAAATAAATGGCATTCCATGCACAATGGATTGGGATCCAGGTGCAGCGTATTCACCAGGTTTTGGAGAAAATTGGGAGCACCTAAATTGATTAAAGGCCCAATACTTAAAGCGTATGGGAATTTTAAGCTACATTCGAGGGGCAAGACTAAAGTAAGCGTTACGCTTAACAAGCGTACACATACATTAACAGTTGTAGTGCTTGATAACGCATCGCCAATGTTATTTGGATTGCCGTGGAGTGAATCGTTTGGAATGAGTTTTCTAACAGATATTCATTACAAAACTCACAAGTGCATAATTACACAAAAACAAAAACAACAAATAAACTACATAACGCTGAAACAAAGCTAACGAAAATCATAGATGATTACGGTCATCTTTTTAACGACGCTTTGGGAACAATAAAAGATTATAAAGTACAATTGCACATAAAACAAGATGCAACGCCGGTACATATCTCAGCTCGTCCAATAAAATTTGGAATACAAAACAATGTTGAGAGGGAATTAGATAGGCTGCTGGAAAAGGGGATCTTATCACCAGTGGATCCGAACATAACACCAGTAGAATGGGCAACGCCCACTGTTAACGTACCGAAGAAGGATGATACCATACGAATTTGTGGAGATTTTAAAACGACTTTAAATCCTTCGTTAATATTAGAGAAATATCCAGTTCCACTCTTCGATCAACTCAGGAGACAGCTTGCAAATGGAGAAAAGTATACAAAAATTGATTTAAAGGATGCTTACCTACAATTTGAAGTAGCATCGGAATCAAAAAAATATCTTGTTATATCCACACACAAAGGGTATTACCACCACGAATAAAACAGAGTTGCGAGCATTTCTGGGACTTGTAAATGTCTTCGAAAAATTCGTTCCAAATTTACATGCAATTTGTTCACAGTTACACACACTTACAGGAACCAAACGACCATGGAAATGGACAGAACAACATAATTCAGAATTTTCAGAAATTAAAAAGAAAATTCTACAGTCAAAAGTAATAATTGCTTACGACGATTCGAAAGAATTACATTTAGCCTGTGACGCTTCAGAAAAAGGAATTGGAGCTGTCCTGTTTCACAAGGATAAACATAACAACGAAAAACCCATCACTTTTGCATCAAGGAAATTAACAGAGTCGGAGCAGAAGTATTCAGTTATTGACAGACAAGCACTGTCAATATTCTTTGCAATACGAAAATTCGATCAGTATTTACGAGGTAATAAATTCAAATTAATAACAGATCATAAACCTTTAAAACATCTATTTGGTGAAGAACGAAATTTACAAAAACTTGTGAATAATAGATTAACAAGGTGGGCCTTGTACGTCAATCAGTATAACTATACTATTGAATACAGAAAAGGTAAGACTAATACGATAGCTGATTGTTTGTCACGCCTTCCCGACAACTCACAAAAACTTTCGAAAGAAGAAGAAATGATATGTCACATCGAAGAGAATCGTACACAAGATAAATTTGGAGATGTTGGATTATCCGAAAAAATTTTACGTCAAAGCACAGATGCTGACACGACACTTAAAAAGGTAAAGTGGTATACACGAACACAATGGCCAACATACACTATTACTAATGAAATCAATCCATATTACGACAAACGAAGTAAAATTTCATTAAGGGAAGGCATTCTCATGTGGCTGGGAAGAATTATAGTTCCCAAGAATTTACGATATAGTGTCCTTAAGCAGTTACACAAAGGACATCCTGGAATCGTCGCAATGAGAGCTTTGTCACGATTTTACGTTTGGTATCCAAACATTGACACAGACGTTGCAGAATTTACAAAAAAATGTGATGAGTGTCGAGAGCACAGACAATAGGAACCTACATTACCAGTTTATTCCTGGTCTATTCCGGATAGAGCATGGGAGCGAATTCATGTAGATTTCGCGGGACCTTTCGAAGGAAAAATATGGCTAATTTTAGTAGACGCATTATCTAAATGGATAGAGATTAGACCACTTAAACTAATGACAACAGCATGCTTATGCGAAGCATTGGAAGAAATATATACAACATTTGGTATACCAAAAATAATGGTATCACATAATGGTACACAGTTTACGTCAGAAGCATTTGCATTATACTGTACACAGCGAGCAATTAAGCATATCATATCATCACCGTATCAGCAAAGAACAAACGGATTAGCAGAGAGATTAGTACGAACATTCAAAACAAGAATGCGAGCGAGTCAAGGTGAAGATAGTCAGGATCAACGACCAAGGAACTTTTTGTTCACTTATCGAAATACAACACATCCAGCTGCAGGTAAAACTCTAGCAGAACTTATGTTCGGAAGATGTTTAACAACAATATTTGACAATATAAGACCAGATAGAAACAGAGACCTACGTTACACAAACATAAGAAATCAGATCGAAAAGGAATCACAGACTAGATCGTTTCAACGTAATCAAAGAGTATATACACGAACACACAACTTGGAAACCAGCTAGAATTCTACAACGCACCAACAGATACTCTTACATAATTGAAACGGAAGATGGAGTTTCGAGAAGACGCCATGCAGATCATCTTAGAGACTCAACTAACGACAGTGCTTTCAAGCCAAATAATAACAGGAACAGTGAGGAACCTTTTCAAACAATTACGAATGATGAGACTGTGCGAAGGTCAAAGGATAGGACTTCAGAGGAGCAGACAGTTCATGAACCTGTTGAGGTCAGTCGAGCGTCAACAGATGGGGTCTATCAGAGACGGGAAACAACGGGACAGGACAGAGAACAGACGCAGTGCAATCCGAGAGTTGAAGAACAACTAACAAGTACGTTAGAGACAAGTCAACGACACCAAGTAGTTGTAAGGAAAAGTAACAGGGAACGCCGTACACCAAAACGTTTTGCGGTTTACGAAGTAAACAAATGTAACTAGTTAACTATTGCTATCTCTTGTTTTGTTAATGTAAATATCGTTCAATTTGTAAAACGGGAGAAATGTAGTGTAATCATAACCACAGTGTCTGAACACATCCCACACATCACTTCACTTCACAGTTGTTACTTAGACATTGTACATTATAGTCATACATTCTGAAGTAACATTAAAGTATTAAAGGGCTAACCACAATGTGCATAAGCGACCATATGCAAAGTTGACGAATGCTTCCATATGCATGACTGACATTTGTAGTCATATGGTTAATGACATTTCGCGAATTACTTGGCATTTCAAAAGCATTAAACGATATTGTTAAATATTGTAGTAAAAAAGTGAAATTATGGAAAATTTAAATAACTTAAAGGACTTGATTTTATTATTAAGGAAGTTAAACGATTTGAAAAAAATAAAGGAAAAACTAGACCTAAAAAAAGCGTTCCTGTTGGGTGCGCAAAATTAATTTAAACCGTGAAACGCATGGGTATTTCTTAGCAACTTTCCTAAAAATTAAAGATGTGAATCCGCAGCAATATGCATTCTAGAATAAATGTCGCATCATTTAACACATTACTAAACTTGGTAAGCCCATTCTTTATGAAACATTCTATACGAAAAGCCATTGAACCTGAATGTCAAGTAGTTCTCACTTTATTGTAAGTAAAATCTATACTCCCATGTAACCTTAAAATGCATACAACTGATCCTTGCAGGTTTCTTTCACAAGGAGTGACGAATCAAAGTTTAGCATGGAGTTTTAAGTTAGGAAAGGAAACTGTGCGTAAAATTATTTTAAAATGCTGTGAAGTCCTATGGAATTGCTTGTCTCCTGCTTATGTATCAGAACCAAATCGAAATGATTTTGAGCAAATTCGGAATGATTTTTGGACACTATGGAATATGCCAAATTGCGTCGGCAGCATTGATGGCAAGCATATTGCTATAAAATGTCCAGCAAATTCGAAAAGCGAGTTTTATTGTTATAAACATTTTTTCAGCATTGTTTTACTGGCAGTAAGTGATGCAAAATATGCTTTTACTTATGTGGATGTTGGTGCCTATGGAAGCCAGAGTGACGGAGGTAAGGTTGAATATGTCAACGAAAAATTCAATAATGACAGCCATTTAATTATTTTACAGGTATATTTCAAGCAAGCAGCTGTGGAAAAAGATTAATTAATAAAGAGCTTCCACTTCCACCACCGAAAGCTTTACCTGGAACGGATAAATTTATTCCAAACTATTTTGTGGGGGATGCAGCTTTCCCCCTAGGTGAAAATTTAATGAGACCATATCCTGGTCGTCAATTAACAATTGAAAAAGAAATTTTTAATAAGAGACTCTCTCGAGCACGTCGTGTCATTGAAAACTCGTTTGGTATCCTCGCCGCTCGCTGGAGAATATTATTCACAACAATACATCTGACACCAACAAATGTTTAAAAAGTGGTGTTAGCGTGCATCGCGCTACACAATTTCCTCCAGTTAAACAAAGATAGCGTTAGAACATACTGCCCAGAATATTATGTTGACTGGGAAGACGAATATGGCACAGTTCATCCAGGACTATGGAGAGATGAAGTAGACAGAAATATATATTCCATTCGTCCCTCTCGCAACCAACACAGATTTGGAGGACAACGAGCAACTGGAATAACGAAAACAGACTGTTTGATCAAAATATTTAATAAAGTTTTTAATAAATTATAAAGTTAGTATTTGTTTTTATTAAAAACATGAACATAAAAATAAAGCACTTCGTGGCGTCTTAATAGCTACCTCTGACAAAACATGAAATAAAAATAAAGCACTTCGTGGCGTCTTAAATGCTACCTCTGACAAAACATGAAATAAAAATAAAGCACTTCGTGGCGTCTTAAAAACTAGTTTGGAGTAACGCAAATAACGCAAAATATTTTTAAAATGTACATATATTAGCTTCTTAAGTCTATTAATAAATTAAATGTTCGCCTACGGGCCACATCTTTGATGTTTTCCGGCAAATCCCTCATCAAACTAACAACTGCATTCATAAATGCAGCCTCCGTGCTGTGCTTTTTATTGGAGCCCTGCAAACTTTCTTCAAATTTATCCAAAGTTTCCGCGAATTTACTGCATACTGCATACTGCAACAAAAGGATTCTTCCTTTTTCTCTTCTCTGCTGCAGTTGAATTCATATACCTAGTTTCACAGTTGGAAGTATTGGTGTTGTTAGAAACTTCATCGTCGTCTTCATCTTCGCAAATTAAATTGCTGTATGGATCATTGCTTCTTGTTCTAAATTTGAAATAACATAGTATTCAATAAACTGTTATACATTAAATGTAAACTTATACTCACTCTCGTGGCCGTACATGATCCGTTAAGAACAGGAGACTTTCGTAATACTTCCAGTAGCTCCCGTCTCCTGAAGCACTCCCAGATGGCAAATTTATTTTTCTTAATTCCTTGGAAAATCTCTCACGCAACAACTTCCACCGGTTTTTTGCATACATCAACTGCAATCAATATTTATTAATAACTTAATTAATACTATTGGCAAAAAATTCCTCAAATTACCTGATTTTCCCGTTTCTGCACTAATTTCCACCCAGATTTTTTCTTTTTGATACTTATTGTGGGTGCTTCTTGTCATACAGTTACTTAAAATTTCTCACAGAATTAATTAATAAGTCGCAAAATATTTCGTACTCTGTTTCCATTTTCCGGCTTGTTAATACTTGTTTACACAAAATGTTAATTTTGCTTATGCAAAGTACGATCATGAGCGTACAGACAGAAGTTGACGAAAGAAAATGAAACTTAACGAACGGCTTCTTATTCCTATTGTGAGTTGTTATTAGGAAACGCCACTGCTCGTGTGTTTGCATATGCTAGCATATGCACATTGTGGTTAGGCCTTAAGTCTGAACTGAACAACCAGTTTCTCTTTATACCCAAATCTAATCTATCATCATATCCGCAACCCCATTACATTACAGCAGCAATATTCCCTGGATTTTAAATTGTGTGTAATGATATTACCACTTTACTCTGCTCGGTTCGTATGCATGTCAGACAGTGTAGTGTGCATGCAGCCAGCGAAGTCGATTATGCTGTTCGATGTAGGCCGGCAGATGGTTTCCGTACCCCAAGTAGGTACGCAGTGGTTATTATATTGTGTACTAACTACTGGTCGCTTAATATCATCGAATGAGCTCTGTATGTGTTGCTTTCAGACTAGCCATGTGCTATTAGAAGTAGATTAGGGGCACTTGAGCAAAAGCTCTGAAACAAAATTCTACTCTGATACTGTTCTCTCTATGATTTTATATAGTAAAGTATCAAAAATTTGATAATTCTACTTATTTCTTCTAGATAAAAAAATTGGTCCTAAGTATACACTGGATGAGAATGAAGTACACCGTATTTCCAGTTGAGAAACTGTTTTCGTAGTCATTAGAATCCTTAATTCCTCATTGAGGAACAACGACTATTTTAGTTAATTATGCAGAATCATAGTCATAAAAAGAAACAATTAATTCAGTGAAAGAATTATTGAAATCGGATAAAAAATTACGAAGTTATAGCTATTTTAGCGCCGCATTCTCAAAAACGCGCTCTAACATGATGACGTCATGATACACAATACAATTCGCGGTCTAACGCAGCGCGAGTGTACATAGTGGCTGCGCCGCCGTGTAAAAAGTGCTCGGGATTGGATTTGTTTTGGATTTATTTCATAAAATATCGTCTTATAAATATTATATTGTGCAAACTGGCATCGTGCGTGTTGTGTACCGTGACTTCAATAACTTAGTCATTTTTTGACGGATTTGAGTAATTCAAAAAGACATATACTCAGAAATGTATATTGCTTTCGATCTGATATATTAAATTTGAATATCTTGTAGTAAGATTGTTCTCCATTAGTCACTTTAGCAAAACTGAGGTTTTGAAGGAGAACAAAGATAAATTGAGCAAGGTATATTATGCCTTTATTTTCATGGCTATTTTTATTTCTAGTTAGCAGAAACTCTTTTGGAGATGGAAACTAACCTATGAAGAAGCCGTTCATTTGATTGGACCACCAATCCACGAATTGACTAAGCGTAAAATCGAACCTGTGGATTTCGAAGTTTATTAGAAATCTATCTAGAGTACCTAAATAGTAGTTTTGATCTAAATATTTATAATTGAAAAATGTGTGCATGAAAATAGATTTAAAAAAAAAGTAAAGCACGTTTTTTTATGTTCTTTCGTTATCTCTCTTAAATGGATTTCTTTTCGTGTTTTTTTCGTGTTTTTTTGATAGATGGATTAAATGAATTCACCAAAATTCAGTCAATGTACGGCGTAAAAAGTGAATAAGAGACTTCTACAAAATAATGATGACTGAATTAAATCCTATAGGCTTGCTGAAAATCGACGGTCGGAAAATTATGGTAATTTAAAAAATCTATTTGCAAATTTCCAATCCACCTTTTGAGGTACTGCATATGGATCGTTAACCATTTATTTTCGATGGCTGGTTTCCCCAAGAGGCATATCCACCATCAGTCTAAACTTAATAAAGGCTTTTGTTAGCCCTAGCACCAATTGAATGAGAAGAAAAAGTATTTGGTATTTTATTGCATATTACTTGAGAAGACAGGAAGAAAATATAATAAACTAATATTTTCAATGGAAAGAAATTAGCAGTTGTTATCATTCTGAATTACAAACAGAAGAAAAACACCACCGCAAAACGTCCCGATATGGATGCGCGGTAGCTTCTTCTTTTGTTTATAATTTAGAATTGTTACAAGTCCTTATTTCTTTCCGTCGAAAAATTTTAATTGAATTTGTTTGGGTCCCTACAAACCAATATTGGTTTATTTGAGTAATAAGGTATAACTGCGCTATGAACCACGGTCGGCCATTTTGTGCGTCACGGTATCATACGATTTTACTACAGACATTATATATATAAAAAAATAAGAACATGACAAAATTCAGAAACGACAAAATACCTAAATGCCAAAATCCGGAAATTGTAAAAATGATTATAATGACATTCTACAAATATATAAATTATTTAAAATTTACAAATTGTTAAATATATGTACTGTTTGGTACATGTGATTTTATGATGGTAGATTTACATCTGATGGAAATCTGTCATCCAGAATGAAGCTCTGGTGCAACCCAACTGTGCCCAGTTTATATGCATATGAAGAAAGGTGTAGCTCAAGGACTCCCTTAAATGTGTCCGTAACTAACGATTGTTAAGTTGTAAAAAATGATTTTTAAGCCACATCTTTCTTTATATGCATATGTCGTAGACATTTGACGGAACTCAGCATTTCAGGAAAAATCTAGACACATCATGAAAAGTAGGTAGATAGTGTACCGGCTTTGACTTAAGGCACTTTCACATCAAAAACAAGAACAGAAAAATGTAAACCGAAAAACTCAATTTATTCCACTTAAAAACAAGATTTTTGTTCTAATGATTAATAAAGTTCAGAGAAATAGGATAAACTAAGAATTTTACTGAGAAAATAGTTATATTTATTTCAGATTTTGAAGAAAAACACAACTTTTATGTTTTATCGGCCGAAAAACTTTTTCGGTGTAAAAATTCGTCCGATAAATCATAAAAGTTGTGTTTTCTTAAAAATTCTAAGATAAATATACTATTTTATTAGTAAAATTATTAGTTTATCCTATTTCCCATGATTTTATTAATCATTGGAGCAAAAATCTTGTTTTAAAGTGGAATAAATTGAGTTTTTCGGTTTATATTTTTTCGATTCTCGTGTTTGATGTGAAAGTGCCATTAGCCACTTTTTACATTATGTGGCTGAAATTTTTAGTCAATTCATGAAATGCTAAAAGCGTTTACGCCGATACTGTAATACCACCCTCTATAACCAAATACTAGTAGTGGGAGAAGGGTGGTAGAGGGGGAGGTCGCACCCAGCCTGTGACACCCACACCCACACCCACACACCACACATATACACCCCCCACATACATACACATATGCACACATACACATACACGCGACGCGCGTGTATGTGTGAGTATGTGTGCATATGTGTGCGTATGTGGGCCTGTGTGTATATGTCTGGTGTGTGTGTGTGTGTGTGTGTGTGTGTGTGTGTGTGTATAAGTGTGGTGTGTGGGTGGGGGTGTGTCACAGGATTTTGTATAGAACTTATTACTTGAAGTTCACCGGAATAAAGTGTTAAACCAAAGAGACAACTATAGAAAAGTGATCCCATGATAATGTAAGGAATTCCAGCAGTATCAGCGGTCCATGTTATACAAGTCAATGGCCTATCAATACGACCCATTAGGAGTTTAAATGAGATAATGATAATGAGTACACAAGGAAGAAGTCTGCTTATTTGAGAATTTAATTGATGTGATAGCCGGAATAATGTGCAAAAATGTATTTTACGCAATAGTAAACTCAACAATGCGTTAGTGACAAAATTTTGTTGCGTTTATCAGTAGTTTTTATTGTTCGATTAAAAAACTTAATATATAAAAAAATACGGATTCGAATAAAAAATAAAATTAATTTTTCCTTCGAGAAATTAACGCAACATTCATATGCAGGAACTCCATTAAGGATTTCAAGCTAAATGCCATTTATACCCCGTTGGGCGATTATTTCATCGAAAATGCTGGATAACTTCTTATCAAGACGTTTAATGTAAGAATAAAATCCTTCCGGAGGAACCTCCAAATGACAATAGCAAAAAACATATAACATATAGATGTTCTTTGATTATAGTCAGTATTTTCATCAATACGAGTACACTGATGAAATCCGCGACTTTTTTTGTATAACATAAAAAAGTGCATTTTCTTCATCAAAACTTAATTGTTTGTAATCGCCTGTTTTGAGAACAAGAAGATACCGCTGTATCCATTATTTTCTTAACCAAATGGTTCGAACTCATGACAGGGAAATGAAACTCTTCCTCTTGTTCACAGTTACCAGTTTGTAGAAGTTCCATGAATTGGATCCCAAATAATTTTTTATAGCCCATTATAAATTGGTTGGGAGTAGGACGTAAGGAATTCCCAAATTGCTGGCGTATCCATCCAAAGAAATTCTTCAAGCAGTCTTGATTTAACCGTCTGGTTAACAAATATTTGATATTTCCCTGAACTTTAATGGTAGACCATATCTCTTTTAAGCTTTGTATGGTAATCAACCAGCCGTTGAGGCATTTTATTCCACCAGTTACATCTTTCCGTCTTTAGTAATATATTTTAGATTACTTAAAATTCTATATATATCATTCAAGAAGAGCAACTGTCTTTCATCGCCAACAAAGGGCCTCTTTGAATCTTTCAGCTCAAAGGCAGATGATGAATTGAGGATATCAAACAGCTTGCCAAAAATACTAATTAATTCTGCGGTATTCACAGCCGTTGTGCTCCATGCACTTTCTTTCGTTTCGGATAGAATACCTGTGGAAACAGTGTGACTGAAAGTTTGTGTAGTAAACTTAACTTTCATTTTCTGGAAGTTGTTTGGATATGCGTGCGCGTCAGTCAACTTTAGAGCTTTACGGAAATGTCTCCCTTTATCTCGTTCATAAAACATTTTCACATCCCTCCAGCTTGCTGTCTTGTGTTCATAAATAATATAATATTTTATGAAATTATTTCGCAAGCTTTTTATGAGGTGGCAACGGTCGAACATGAAGAAGATTGGCTTAAAGTCTACTAAGAATGCTGTATTAGCTTTCTTTATCTCCAGCAGACTTTCCAAAGCTTGGAAATTGGACCCTTGGTCACAAATAACAGCAATCGGCTGGAATTCCATTTCACGAAGGCGAATCACTGCATCAAATATTAAACGCTTCACTTCAAAAGCAGAACTAGTAGATTGCACGAATATGTAGCCCAGCGGGTGCTTTCAATTTTCTGTTATCCCGTGGGCCATTAAAACCAAAACGTTCTTGGCAATACGGTTCCTTCTCATGGTGCCGTTATCCTCTAACCGTATGATAACACTACTTTTGGAGTCATAAAATAGGTTACATTTCAGAGACATTTCATCAAAAGTTATTGTGCAATATTGCGACATGTGCGAAGCGTTTTGTGCCTTTAATTTAAGTGATAATAAATGCCTGTCGCTAAGGCCTGGCTTATGAGGCCACGTTTCCATATATTTCCTCAGAGAAGATTGCTGGACAAAATTCATAGTCTCTGATAAGCGTTTATATATCTTCGGAGCACGGCAGAATATTTCAAGGGCGAACAATTTTATTTCTTTTGGATATCTTCTTCCTTGTGACTTTCTGTTTTTGTTTTTCAAGTAATTTCTTACTAAAACTGCAAGGCCTTTTGGTAACTGTTGTGTAACGGCATTTAGAATTTTTTTAGGGTACTGTCGAAGCCTCAATTTTTTATTTTCCTTTTTAAGTTTTTTATTCTCTTCGCGCAGTACTGACATTACTTCATGAACTTTTATTTTTCTTGGTGTATTAAGAGAAAGGGTTTTGTTCGTTTGAACAAAGGCTTCACAACCAGAAGTGGGATTCGCATAAGCGAATAATAGTTTATGAGCCTTATTTTTGGCGTGCTTTGGGGAGATATGAATTTTCGCTGTCCTGCCGAAGATGACCTTTTCTTAGTGCGATCAACTTCAGTCACTTTATCAATACCATCTTGTAGCATATAATCTGGAGATATGTACTGATTCAAATGACGACTATATGTCTGTACTGGCGAAACAGTAGCTTCTTCCTGGGATTTCTCTGCACTACAATCAAATGAAATTCCTGAATCGATGAAGCAATATGTATGATCATGAGCCTGAATACCTGCAAGATCTGAGCCGACAGCATCTTGCGAGGGCGCTTCAGGAGATGATTCTAAACCCTCAAAGCATCCTCTGTCTTCCCGGGATTTCTCTGCATGGCGCGCAAGCGAAATTCCGGGATCGGTGAAACAGTATGTATGATCATGACCGTGAATACCAGCAATATCTGAATCGATAGCATTGTGCGTGAGTGCTTCACGGAATGATTCTAAAGCCTCAAGGCATCCGTTATCTTCTTGGGATTTCTTTGCACTGTATGCAAGTGAAATCGCAGAACCGATGAAGCAAGTATGATCATGAGCCTGAATGCCGGCAAGATCTAGATCGACAGCATCTTGCGATGGCGCTTCAGGAGATGATTCTAGACCCTCAATACCTCCTATTTCTTCGCAAGATAATGATGGCTCAACAACTTTCCTCACTTGAGTCCTTCCAAAGTTCTACATTATGATATAAAAGGGGCAACAAAAATAAGGAAAAGGTTGCGGATAAAATAAAAAAATAAATGAAAAGGAAAGAAAAGAAGAAAAGAAAATAATAAATAATAAATTAGAAATGAAGAGAATAAAAGAAAAATAGAAAGAACAAGTAAAAAGCTAGAATTTGTGTAAGACCAAATCTTATGATACCCTAGATGAATGCCCGTATATAATTTCGTATGGTTCGTCGGGATTAAAAATGATTACAGGCAATTTCATAGGATTTCATATACTGAAGAACTTTTCAGTACAATAAAAATGTCTAGGACTGATCGTTTTCTTTCACAGTATATCAAAGTTTATTTATCACGCAGAACCGTTAGAACTAAGAAAAATGGAGCACTCAGTACTTCCTTACCATTTCGCACGGACGTAAGTCAAGGTTCTATAATTTATTACGCAGCAAATGAGCAAGAGTTGGAAAACAAACTAAAAATAGAACTAAAACAAGGTACACAAAAGAACACAGCTTATGTTGCACATGGACTCATCAAAACAAATATACGAATAGACACGCACATAAGTATACATAACCATTGGACCAGGAATAGTAAAAAACTAAGAGTACCGCAACCTAAAACAAACAGAATTAGAAAAGGACTTACATCCATGGCGACCAAAATCCCGTGTATAAAACTTCAGCTCTCTAAGTGAACGCGTTCTCGAGTTATCGAGAGGACAGACAGATAGACAGAGGAACGGATAAAGATACGGACGGACATAATTTCATCTAGGGTATGATAATTTAAAATATAATAATAATAATAATAAAAATAATATTTAAATCTCAAAACAATTTTAGGTAGGTAAAAAAATACCTCTTCCAATTTGGCACGGCATGTTTTTTTAACATACCAGTCCTGGTAAGCATATCTTTTGAGAAATGCTTCTTGCAAAGGATGACGGTACCTAAGTGGCTCCAAATCTTCTTTAAGTCGGCTCTACCGGACCTTTCAAGCCATAAGAAAGCACTAAAAAGCAAAATAAGACTTCTTTGAAGACAATATTGTTTTCAATTTAAAAGAGGTATGCTGTCTATGCAGTCTACAGGAACCAACTAGAAGCTGCGACATGTTTAACTATTTTATGTCTTTAGTCCAAGTTTGGGAACAAGGTAAAGGTGATTAATTACGTTAACGCCTACCAGGGAAGGACCTTGCCATGCAAGGCACTCTGTCAAGACCGTCCGTACGTGACGAAGAGTCACATCCTGCCCGAGCTGTTCCTGCACAGGCAGCTGGTGGGCATCCCCTGGGGTGCAGCTGGCTACCTGACTGAATACGGCGGATCTGGAGAGGAAAACTCGATAAAACCCGCAATCCCAGGTGTAAACAATCATGCCTATGGGATGAATGGCCCTGCGTGAGTGTGTCTTATAACGATGGACTCCGGATACCAGGCGACCTCCGGTTTCAACCTTAGCCTTATCTCGGCATGCCGGCTCTGCTGAGATGGACCAACCTTTCCGAGCATACTCGTGGGACCAAAATAGATAAGCCCGTTTTTTCTGAGGGAGGTGCACCTCTAAATGTACCAAAAACCCAATCCGGGGCTCTTAACGAACCCGAAAATTTCCAGGACATTACACGGCTATGCGATGGATACACTCCCCCTAGACGAGGGGGATCTCCTTAGATCACCAGACCATAGCCAACAGGACAGCGGGAATACTGAAGTTCCCACATCCAAAAAGCGCAAGCCAAAGCTCAGTGGCGCGGCCAAAAAAAGGTTTAAATGGCTTTTAAAACATGGCCACACAGAGGCAGAGGCTAGAAGGATTGCTGCACTTCAGATAGAACAGCGGAATGAGGAGAGTCTTAAAAAACGGACTCGCTCTGACGACTCTTCTCCTAAAGTGGAGCAACCTAGCGCCAAACGCAGCAAGGCAGCAACGGAGAATCCTTCAAAGAAGCACGTCTCCCAGCCTTTTCGTAAGCAGCCCTCCTATAAAGAGGTTGCAGAGAGCGTTCGGGTGGGTATTCTTCCCGTCGGTTATCCTGAGGTGGCACTCAACATGGATCAATTAAAGTCCGTACAGAGTGCTATCTTGAGAGAGATCGCGGCTAGAAAAAAAAGCCCCCTGAAGCCAAGATTCCTGGGCTCCACATTTAGACCAGGGTGGATGGTCATCAACTGCGCCAATCAGGACACCGTGACGTGGCTAAAAGATGTAGTTGGGGAGCTAAAACCCTGGGAAGGAGCCAACCTTGTCATGGTCGAGGAAAGTGAAATTCCTCGCCCACAAGTTCTTGTGGGATACTTTCCCAACAGCGCTGAGGACCCTACGGACTTGATTCTCGACTACATCAAGGGTCAGAACGCGGGGTTAAAGGTGTCAGAGTGGATTGTGTTACGCAAGACACAAAAACCACACGTAACAGAGCTAACCTTCTCCGTGGACCATACGTCCATGGAGGAGCTAAAAAAGGCTCATTACACGATTGGGTACAAGTTCGGCTCAGTCCAACTTAGGCCCAAGGGTGGGGCAGAAAAGACTGTGGCGGAGGCTGGGGATGGCCAAGGTCAGATTAAAACTCTGACTGATGAGCCTCAGCCATCGACATCAGGAACCAGCAGGCCTAAACTTTCTGTCAAGGCTAAGGCTGGCCCCGGTAAAGCAGTCGGAACTGCAGAGGCTAAGCCGGGGACTTCCGCAAAGAAGTCCGAAGGCACTAAGAAGAAGCCTCCTCCTGCCCGTGCGAAGCAGGGCAAAAAAGGAAATCCGAAAGGATCTCCTATCAAGGCTGCTAGCGGCCATAAAAAGTCATCCTAGTCATGACTAATCATCATCTAAGTTGCCTCCAGATAAATCTCCATCATGCCAAAGCGGCATCAGACGTGCTTAGCAGGAGATTTGTCTCGGAGAAACTTAGTCTGGCGCTCATACAGGAGCCCTGGGTACATCAAGGCCGCATTAAAGAACTTCCCACAAAATCATGTAAGTTAATTTACAGTAATGAGCATGAATATCCCAGGGCAGCATTGCTGCCCAACACTAATCTAAATTTTATTCCTCTTTCGCAGTTCATTTCGAGGGACGTAGTTGCAGTAGCTCTCGAGGTACCAACTCCGGGAGGTAGTCACGAGGTAGTAGTGACCTCAGTCTATTTTCCTGGAGATGCGGATACACTACCTCCTACAGAGCTAAAAAGACTCATCAGCTACTGCAAACGAAGAGGAAAGCAATTTATCGTTGGATGCGATGCGAACGCACATCACACGCTATGGGGCAGCACGGATATCAACATCAGGGGTGAGTACCTCCACGATTTTATAATATCTAATAATTTAGAGATACTAAATCGAGGTAATAAGCCAACCTTTATGAACACTATCAGACAAGAGGTCCTGGACCTAACACTTGCCAGTATGTTCATAAGCACAAAAATAAGCAGGTGGCACGTATCGAACGAGATTTCCATGTCCGATCACAGACATATCAGGTTCGATATAGAAGCCGCACTTAACTCAAGTCTAGAGTACCGAATCCCTAAATTAACTAACTGGGAACTCTATCGACAACATCTTAAGGCTGTAGTTAACTCTCCCGGTAGTAGCATTAGCACAACGGAGGAGTTGGACTCAGCCACTACGCAGCTACAAACGGCTGTACTTTTTTTTTTTTTTTTTTTATATTATTAAGCCAAGCTCAGGGATACCCTATGATGCAAAGCACAGCATGGCAGGAAGGAGATAGGGAAAGGATTAGGGGATGTGAGGAGAGTGGCGGAGGTGCCGATGTGTGTCGCCCTTAAACTTTCGCAGATTGTATGCCGGAGGAAAAACAGAAGATGGTAAGCTGTTCCACATTCGCACTGTTCGGGATAAAAAAGCATCTCGGAATTTTACTGTACGGCCGAAAGTAATTTGAAGGGTTAAAGGATGTGCGCGGTTTGCAGCGCGAGTATTGCGTGCAGGAATCATTCTACAAGGGATTAGACTAGATATTTCATCAGAACATTGACCATGCATATAGCGATAAAGGCGAAAGGCATCCAACATTGCGGCGGTGCTCGAGTGAGTCGATATGACAAGTTATTGCCAAATCGCCAATGAGCTTGAAGGCTCTCTTTTGGACAATATCCAATGAAGCTAAGGCTGTGCGACCAGCCTCGGCCCATATATGGGAGTTGTATTCCATTCTAGGTCTAATGTAGGACTTGTAGAGGAGCGATTTGACGGGCTGAAATATTTCTTACACCTTTTCAGAAATCCAAGACATTTCGATGCTTCTTTGGCAACAGAGAAGATGTGATCTGTCCAGTTTAACTTACTGGAAATATTAATGCCAAGAATGCTTAGTGACAGAAATTAATGCTCCATCAAAAGAAACGGGTGTGGTTAAGTTATGATCTTGTTTTAATGAGATGAGACAGCTTTGAGTCTTAGATGCATTGAATTCGACGCGATTCGCTTTGCCCCAAGCGAGGATACTGTTAAGATCGTTATTCAATGATCTAGTCATGCAATCTCGTTTAACACATGCGGCATTCCCCCTGGATTCCGCAAGAGTGTCAAAGGAGTAAGCGAAATCAAGAGTACTGTCATCTGCGAAACTATGGATGGGATTGAAAGTAAGGGAAAGCAGATCATTAATGAAAACTAAAAAGAGAGTTGGAGAGATAACAGAGCCTTGAGGCACACCGGCATTTATGGGATGCGGTTCAGATGTAACGCCATCTAATACAACACGTATTTGGCGACTAGATAGGAAACTTTCAATCCATAATAGAAGAGGAGGGGAGAGACCAAGTGCTTTAAGTTTGGCTAAAAGGGCTGGATGCCAGACTCTATCAAAGGCTTTTGAAATATCTAGAGCAACGATTTTAGACTCACCAAAATTGTGAAGACTACGGTTCCAACGTTCCGTAAGAAAGGTCAGCAAGTCTCCAGATGAGCGTCCAGCTCGGAAGCCATATTGGCGATCGTTGATGAGATGATTAGTTTCTAGATACTTCATTAATTTTGAGTTAATGATAGAATCAAAAACCTTTGAAAGAATCGAAGTGATGGCAATTGGTCGATAATTTGAGGGATCGCTACCCTCTCCTTTCTTAGGAATAGGCTGAACGTGAGCTAGCTTCCAAGCAGTTGGAAATTTTCCTGTCGAATAAGACAAGTAGAAGAGTTTGCGCAGAGGTTTAGCCAAGGATGAGGCGCAGCTTTTAATTAACAGGGGCGAAAAACCATCAGGACCTGCGGCTTTGGAGACGTTGATATCCTTAAGGACCCTGAACACATCCCTCGTACGAACGTGTATTGGCTCTTGTACACATTCACACGGGCGATGCAAAACAGGTGTTTGTGAAGCTGGTGGAAGACGAGAATTTGAAGCGAATCTAGCAGCTAAAATATTAGCTTTATCCAGGGAGTCAACAATCACTTCTCCATTATTAAGTAGTGAAGGTATAGAGGAACTGGTGAAATTGTTCCTGATGGTTTTGACCAGGGACCAGAAACCTTTGCTACCTTTGCGGCTTGTCAAGATTCTTTGTCTAATATTCTGGTCAAAAAGAAATTTTTCTCTCTGGATAATGGACTTGCAGGTGTTCCGTGCAGTCTTGTAGACTTGTTTCATTTCCGGACATGGATGCAATTGATAGGCGCGAAAAGCAGACTCTTTCGCTTTTATAGCTTGGTTACACTTATCGTTAAACCAGGAGCGATCATGCTGTTGTTGAGACCTGCTGTAAGAATACGGAATGTATTCACGCATGCCAAGATTTAGTATGTTACTAAATTGTAATGTGCATTCATCAACATCCCTCGAAGCAAAACAAACCGACCAATCAATTTCTTTAAGATACTTATTGAGACTTTCCCAATCAGCATTCTTATAGTGCCAAAGAAGCCTACTTGTAGGTGGAGCAGTTGGGCGGCACAGGTTTGAGGTGGTAAATTGAGCCGTGATTAAACAATGGTCTGAATTTCCAAGAGGGGAACCGACTGAAATGGAATATTTGTCAGGATGAGATGTTAGAAACAAGTCGAGTAAATTAGCTTTATCTCCAGCTGCATCAGGAATTCGCGTTGGTGCATCCACTAGCTGTTGCAAATTAAATGATTCACAGAAGAGTTCAACGAAACGACCCGCAGGACTTGTGGTAGAAGAATGTCTGAGCCACGGTATATTATGAACATTAAAATCGCCTGCCAGGACGATTTCGGAAGAGGGGGAAACAGAAAGCAAATGATCAATAATGTTGGAGATATTGTCAAATACGGATACCGTGTCGTCATCAGACATATTTGGGCTGCGATAAAGGAAACAGAAGTATATGATGTGCTTGTGAAGTTTGAACCTAATCCAGATATAATTAAACTCTGGATTAGCAGAAGGAAAATCTTGAAGAATAGTAAAGGCCACATCATATATACTGCGATCCCTCTATGCTGAGAAAAAAGAGGCAGCATCAGAAACGACCTTGGTTTCACTTAGCGCAAATATTGCCGGATTTTTTGAGTTAAGGTGGCAGTACACCGAAAACCGATTTGCTCTTAATCCGCGAATGTTGCAGAAATCTAAAATAAAATTCTGCATGCTGAAGGCAAAAACAAAAAAGCAAAAAAGAAAAAAAGCGACACACAACAACACAAAAATTTGGGCGCCACCAGCCGCAGTCAACGACACAGCGAGGTAAAAAAAAAAAAACAACAATAGTGTTATGCCTATTGCTGCTTTCAATACCTCAGACTGTGCAGTTCAATGACCACAGCTGGGGACACCCGTATTGCTGATCAGTGACAAGTGCTAATGCATTTGTACTGACTTCATTCGAACACAGCTGCCCTCTGAAGTAAAAGACTTGTAATCGGCAGGTACCTTGGTGGAATAGGGAACTGAGTTTGAAAAGAAAAGAAGTCAGAAAACTATTTAACAGAGCCAAGCTCTCTGGTACCTGGGGAGAATACAAAAAGGCTCTAACGGAATATAACATAGAATTAAGAAGATCTAAAAGAAGAACCTGGCGGACCTTCTGCGATGGCATAGATCAACTGCCCGCAGCTACCAGGCTCCATAAGGTACTTTCGAAGGATCACACGAATGGTATATGCTCACTTCAAAAAGAAGATGGGAACTATACCGAGAGTTGTGAGGAAACAGTCAGGCTCTTATTAGAAACTCACTTCCCCGACTCTACCAGTCCCGTTCAAGGAATAGTAGCTCCAGACCCAATTGAGGTGGGCAATTACAGGGTCTCTAACAGGAGTAAGAGCCTTGCGGGAAGAATCTTCACTCCTAACAAGGTTAGATGGGCCGTTGGTACGTTTAAACCCTTTAAATCTGCTGGAGGGGACGGCATCTTTCCTGCCTTACTACAGCAAGGGGTTGAAGAAATACTTGTTCCACTACAAAACATTTTTCGAGCCAGTTACGCTCTGGGGTATATTCCCCAATGCTGGAGAGACGTCAGGGTGGTATTTATACCCAAAGCAGGAAAAAGAGCTAGCTCTCTAGCCAAATCGTTCCGACCCATTAGTCTCTCGTCATTTTTACTTAAATCCATGGAAAAAATCCTAGACCTACATATTCGAAGTGAAGTTTTGATTAAATCACCACTTCATTCTAAGCAATTCGCTTATCAAGCAGGCAAGTCTACCGAGACTGCCATCCACACTTTGGTTAAAGACCTCGAAAAAGCTCTTGAAGCAAAAGAGGTGGCCTTATGTGCATTTGCAGACATAGAAGGTGCTTTTGATAACACCTCCTTCGAAGCAATTAAATCAGCTGCCGAGGACAAGGGCTCCGAGCCCCCCACGGTTAATTGGATAGACTCCATGCTTAGAAGCAGGAGGATAACTACTACTCTAGGAAACTGTTCAGTCACGATCACTGCAGCTAAAGGCTGCCCACAAGGAGGAGTTCTCTCTCCACTCCTATGGTCGATCGTGATTGATGATCTCTTAGAGAAGCTGACCAGTTCGGGTTTTACCGTACAAGGCTACGCGGATGACCTAGTAGTCACGATACGGGGCAAGCATGACCAAGTCATATCCTACCTCATGCAAAAAGCCCTTTCTAAAGTCCACACTTGGTGCTTAACCAAAGGCCTCAGTGTAAACCCAAACAAAACGGTTATCGTTCCGTTCACGAGAAGATCAAAGCTTTCACTAAAGGCTCCTCTTCTCGATAACACGGAATTGATATTTTCAGAAGAAGTCAAATATCTGGGGGTCACCTTAGATAAGAAACTTTCCTGGAATTCGCATCTGTCTAGAGTGACGGAAAGAGCGATAGGATCTCTCTACACGTGCCGTCGCTTCATTGGCAGAACATGGGGTCTGAAGCCAAAAATGATGTACTGGATGTACACCACGGTTGTTAGACCCATGGTCACCTATGCGGCCCTCGCATGGTGGCCAAAAACTAATGAAAAGAAGGCTGAGGCTCTGCTTCAAAAAACACAACGGTTTGCCTGTCTAGGAATAACTGGTGCCATGAGGACCTGTCCTACAGCAGCCATGGAAGCCTTACTAAACCTTCCACCCCTATATCTGCAGGTGAAAAAGGAAGCAATCTCCAGTGCTATTAGACTGCAAAAGGAGAAACAGTTAAAACCAGGGAATCTGGTTGGTCATTTAAGTATCTTAAAACAGATACGCTTTGAGCAAATGACGACAATATCTGATATAATCACACCCAAGGTGGATTTTGTAAGACCATTCGATGTGGTTTTAGGAAACCGACAGCAATGGCGTTCCACTAAACCGTCCTTTCAACAAGGATCGATGGTGTGGTATACAGACGGTTCAAAAACGAACAGTGGAGTCGGACTGGGCGTATACGGCCCCAGATGCCATATATCAAAGGCCCTGGGCTCTACCCCTACCGTATTCCAGGCCGAGGTATTGTCCATAGAAGAATGCGCCAATACCTGCATTAAAAGAGCCATAAATGGCTCAACTATTAATATTCTCTCGGACAGTCAAGGCCTTAAAGTCCTACACCATCAAGTCAGGGATATTTTGGGAGTGTCTACAAACCCTAACAGATTTATCAAGAGGAAACAAAGTTATCCTCATGTGGGTACCTGGACATGAGGGCCATAAAGGTAACGAAATTGCTGATGGCCTAGCCAAAAGAGGAGCGGAAACTCCCTTTGTCGGACCGGAGCCATTCTGTGGCACCTCAAAGTGCTACCTCAAAGCTGCCCTAAATAACTGGGAGAACAAACAAAAATCCCTATACTGGGAAAGGCTACAAGGACTTCGTCAGGCAAAAAAGTTTATCGACACCTCTGGAGGAAAAACAAAAGAACTATTACTTCTCAAGAAAACAGAGCTCAAAATAATTACAGAACTCTTCTCAGGCCATTGCCCCTTGAGGTATCACCTTAACAAGATGGGCTTGGCTGAGACTTCATCCTGCCGCTTTTGCCAGGATGCTCATGAAACCTCGGAGCACCTGCTCTGCAACTGCGAAGCATTGACCAGGCGGAGACTACTCCATCTCGAACATGCTTTTCCTACACCTAACTACGTACTGAACCTCAATCCCAGAAGGATCCTAGACTTTATTAACAGTCTGAACCTAGAAAGGGAATAAATTCAACGGGGACTCACAATAGATCTTTTAGGTCGCGGTGATTGCGAGGCTGACGCCTACATACCCCTCCACGAATCTAATCTAATCTAATCTAGTCCAAGTTTTTAGCTACTTTAGAATTCAATTAGTTACGTTTATGGAGGTCAAATGCTGTATACTTTTATTTTGATATTTCTTTTCTTTGAATTCATGCACTAATGTAAATATACTTTTCTTGGGATGTAATCTTATTGTTGTGTAATGTTGAATCGTAAGTTTTATTCGATTTGATAACTTAATCAACTAAGTTACTTAATACAATAACTCGCTGCATTCAACGTTTGTAACATAGCATTTAAGCTGGGGTTGTATAGTAAACAGAGCCTTTCCAGTTTAAAATGACATATTGTTAAAGGTTGAATGTATAAATAAATAAATCAATAAATAAAATTAGCCTATACACACAGGGTAAAACAAAATCAAATCCTAAAAGCGATATTCTTCACCAAAGGAACTATTTTATATTACGTATTTAAACAAGTTACAATTGGTCATTGTCGTTTCCACCTCATTTAATATCCAATCCGAGATCTCATTTTGGCTTCTCCCAAACTGCTTGCAGGATTATTGTCAGCTACTTGTCTGAAAGACTGTTAATGCTCAGGTCTGGTAAGAATCAATCATCGTTTAGATCACTGAGCGGGAGTACCCCAGGGTGCTATTCTGACTCCCCTACTATTCTCATTGCACATTAAGGACGTCAACGATGCCCTGAACGGCGTAGGTTCTCATATATATGCCGATGACATCCAGATCTAGGCAGGTGCGTCGGCAGGATTGTAAGAATTAATGTCAACCATTAATGGGGTCCTAGACGGAGTTGTAAGATCGGCCACCTGGTGTTGAATCCATCCAAAACTCAAGTGCATGTATGAAGTGAACGCTCTATCTTTCATACATAAGGCTAGACTGGGTTTTCTACCTGGTTATGTGCGGAACCGGTTCTTGTGGAGCATAAGGGACAACAAACGAATGATTTACCCGCGCGTAAGTACACAATTCAGTAGTAGGAATATTTTCCCACGTGTCGTAACATGTTGGAACCGACTGCCGGGTGAAATTAGGGAAATCATCTTACCCAAGGAATTTAGAAAGAAAACCTTAAGCTATCTTAGACCCAAGTGAGTGACAACTTGGATGCTGCATCTGGAACCACGAACGAGTTAAATCATCAAAACTTCAAAACACCTCAGTGGAACTCAAGGAAGACACTGGAATCATCGTATAACTAACCCAGCCACGTTATACAACTTATACAACTTATCATCTCGGTAAACGTTTCAGGAACAGTTACGGGTGGTCATGACACTGATACCTCTAGCAACAATGGACAAACCACTAATCAATTGACTGTTTGGTCTTGTCATTCATTGTTTCTTTATACCTTTATATTTTCATGATCTGTAATGTGTGTGCTATGTAGATCGGGTTCCGGTTCTGAGTGTGATACTGGGGGAAGTTTGAATGGATCCAGTCTGGTCTGCTTCGACATCTACTATCTGGCCTTAATACTGTACACGGACTGTGTAACAGATGTATATTATTCCCGTGAAATCTAATCCAATTTTAACGCTGGTAATAATTCAAGATGACCTTATAAACTATATAATAGGTCGGATCTGTTTAATCTGATTAATCTGTAATCTCATATACCTTGTCCATTGGTCCCGGCAGTAACAAATTAGTGGGTGAAGATATGTGAGACTGGCGTTTTAGTATAAAAGCATAGCGCAGGCAGGCCTTGAATGTACGTTCTAGCTTTACTAAGGCTGTACAATTCAGCGGATACATTGCCACATCCGCATAAAACAACAAGGGTATATATCCAGGACAAATAATGCTTCTAATTATGTTAGCCCATATTATCTGGTTATTCGACGTATCCGTTAGTTAATCTGTATACTCGATATATTCAACTGTCTCCGTAAACCTAACTATTTTTATTTTTATATGTTTAGAATGCTGTATCCAAATCTATAATGTTATAAAATCTGTTTACTAGATTTAATTTAATTTTTGTTTATTTTGCTGTGTAATAACTAATCTAAGAACCAAACTGTTGATTGTCGTAGAGCCCAACGTTCTACGTTGCTTTAAGCAGGGGACTCAGAAATAAATGCATTGACTTTGATTTAAACTTAGACTAGTATTAGAGACTGGTTTTTGTTATGGTCGTAGCGTATTGCATATAGCAAAATGCTACAAGAATTACTGAAGCGTGTAGGACGGCTGCGTCAAGCATAAAAAAATGAACGCACCCCGACCGAGAGAAATGCGGTTCCTCGGTCTCGGTGTGACACGTCGATATGACAGAAAAGAAGAAGAAGAGTTTTACTCGTCGTCAAAGTAAAAAGTCATCGGTGAACAACCAGAAAAAATTTGTAAAAAGGGTGGACATCCGACGTGGAAAAATTAAGAAGGAGCAACCCCAAGAAATATTATACTTTTACCTGGTCGATACACGACGGAGAAGGGATATTGGCACTCTCCTTGTAAGACTGAATATAAATATTCCTGCCAAAATTTAAAAGGAAAAAAAAATTTCAACTCTAAGGAGGCCAAAGAGAATGGCCCAGCACATGTGATTTTTACTTGGCGAGGTCAAAGAGATAAGGATCGCTGATTCATGTATATATATATAGCTACATAAAAATAAGGATAAATTGATCTTTTGTTGACCCGACCATCTCACCATCGAAATATTGGGAAAATTCTCCCCGACATCTTGCCCGAAAGTGTGATTGGTTTGGAGGCAAAGGAGTTGGATTGTGTAAAGTCTTAGTCAATAATCAATTGATTAATATTTATATTGCTCACCTTCATGCTGAGTATGATAATGAAAATGATGATTATAACGCACATCGCATTATTCAGGCCTTTGATGCGGCTCAATTTATAAAAAAAAAATACCAGAGATAATGCAGTCTTGCAGATTTTAGCTGGTGATTTAAATACAGAACCAAATGATATATCATATAGAATACTGACGCAATCTTTTGAATTGAAAGACTCTTGTAATGATATGTTTTCAGGAACTAGCGATTGTGAAAAAAAATTCTTATACAGCTGCATCTATTGCTAAGTAAAATTCATTAGGAAAGAGAATTGATCATATTTTAATAAGACCAAGAGATGATTACGAGGTATCAATCTCTGAATATGGACTTCCATTGAAAGAACGTGTACCAGGACATTTATTTAGTTATTCAGGTCAGGAAGCAGTTTATGTTAAAGTAAAACTAAGGAAAAAAAAAAAAAACAAAAAAAATACCAGCAGATAACATCTGTGATGCAAACGATTCATTTAATGAGGACCAACTGCAAACAAAATTGGCATTAGAGAAATGTGTTGTTATTTGTAATGAAAGTCTACAAGAATTGAAGACGGATTGTATGATATACTTTGGCATGGCTATGCTTCTTGCATCTCTTCTATTAGCTGTAATGGATATTCTTCCACCTTATAGCCTACACACGCTATAATTAATACTGAAATTTTGTTGACCGGTATCAGTCTAATTTCTGTTTTTTTATGGCCACATTATGGAATGCAATGGAACGTCATGGTATACTGTCTGGAAAACTATCAATGGAAATAGCTCTAGTTTTTTTAAGAAATGAACTTAATTAAGCGATAAATTGTGAAAAGGATATATTTTTTTCTATTTACTCATATTTAAGAGTAATTGGTGATTTTAGATATTCGTATTCAGAAGTTTGTAGTTTTAAGCACTATTTTGAGCTCTATCTAATGAAAAAAAAATAATTTCGTTCAAGTGTAGTTACGAGTGCCGCTGGGCAATATTATTTCAACTCAACAGAAATTCGTTTTGCGATAAAGCATACAGACAGCAAGTCGAAGCATTAACATTTTCTTTTGGTATACGCATACTTCGGCTTCGGTAGTGACTTGCACTGTAGAGCCTTCTTTATCGATATGGTTTTCATATATTTATATACAAACGTTTTCAACTTGGAACTATACTTGTACATATATTTATAATTTAATACTATACCTACATATTTTATTTATTATTTCATGGTATACTTACCTATATACCTTTTCAACTTGGAACTATACTTGTACATATATTTATAATTTAATACTATACCTGCATATATTATTTATAATTTCATGGTATACTTACATATATACCTTTTCAACTTGGAACTATACTTGTACATATAATTATAATTTAATACGATACCTGCCTATTTGATCGATATTCGTTTTCACATATTTATATACATATGTTTTGAATTGATGAGGTTTTTTTTTCTCTGAAATTATAACGTAAATATGAAATTCTGAAAGATTTAATTCTTCCTTCACCATCCTGAAGCCCTCTCGCATAGGAAGAAGGTCGTCTAGGCTCGCCTAGTCTCTCTCTCTCTTTACAGGTCAACTAGGGACTCTGAAGAATTATGCCCCTCAGAGTCAGATGGGAGGATGGGGCAGGCAAGGAAGGCAGAACATCTGCGCCTTCGTTTGTAAGTGACGTAAGGGTCCCTTCAGGACCGAATGTGTGCCGGCTTTTTGTGTTAGGTAGGCACGAATTTTTTTGATTATGGCTGACGGCAGTGGCAGGTATTTTGTGGAACCCCCCCACACTCTCCCCAATAGTTGAGGCGAACTAGCGTGCCGCCCTGCAGTCAACGCTGTCCGTCGAGTGATCTGTCAGCTCATGCTGGCAGTCGGGACTTTACGTCCCAAGCAAATCACTCATCATAGTTCCATAACATTTTATATAACTTTATTATAAAAAAAAATGGATTATCAGTTGATGAGTTGTATTTTTATTTGTTCTTTTAAGTTTGAAATCTTGTTATCTACTGTCAGCTGTTACTTTACCTTTACTTTTTTACTTTTTCATTTGTTAATTGGTGTTTGCCATTCTACTTTAAGTGGTTTAGGCTCTCTATTGTTTGACTTCATTATTTGACTATATTACTGTAATTGCTTTCTGCCGCAATGAATCTGTTCATTGCTCCTTTTTTGGTTTGCTAAACAACTTTGTATTTTATCGATTATACCTACTAGCTATTACTTACTTGATGTACATAACCTTGTAACGTAGCGTAACCTGAGGTTCTTTAATAAATGATTTTTCTATTCTATTCTATTTCTTTGCTACAATGTATTCCTATTATACTAATTCTACTTGAGTTAACGAGTTGTCCAACGTTGTATTATATTACGTAGCTTAAGCTGGGACATATCAAAACATGCTTTTGGTCAGATTTGATTATATTTTCAGTTTAATAAAAATAAATAACTAACCTACCTTTCTTCGTTCTTCGGCAAGGGATATACCCTCGAATAGGATCCCACATCGCATCCTTTAATGCATTTCCTGTGTGTGCCTTGGTACACTGAAAATGAAAATATTGTGCATAAAAAAGCAATAAACGTTGAATTATACTTACTCGTTATTGTTTTTGGTTATCCACTGCCATTCACGGTCTTCAAAGAAGTGACTGTTATTGCGCCCAAATTGTTAAGGGCGCCAAAATTATTCACCACTTGTGGTAACTATGACCACACTACGACACTATTTAAAATTTTATACATATTGGGATGATCAAAACTTTCAATAAATTATATATGGAGTGAAATAAGATGATATTGATTGAAAAGTAGAAAAAAACCTAAGGTGACTTTGTAGATTATAATACAAGCCGCCAATAGAATTTCTCCTAATCAACAATCAAGAATTATGAAAAATTTCGAATATTATTATGTTATGTAAATTTTAAACAATAATTAAAATTATGCAAATGTCAATATCAATTGAGAGTTCCAACCAGGCAGCTTCTTAAAATAGTTTAACTTACGCAATTTTTCAATGAATTTACGTTAATCATTGACGATCACTTTTCAACTTTTTACAAAAATTATTTCTTGAAAAATTTAAGCCACGCTAACTATAAATTATAATATTATTTGTTTAACTTAAACACAACACTTCTAGTGGGTAAAAGATGACGTTTCGAATTGTCATATATATTGGCGTTGATCACTCATCCAGTTCTCTCTTTCTTGTTCACAAGAGATTTTGCATATTGAAAATCTCTTTTTCCCACTTATTATTTAAATACACATCTTTGTGTTCGTTGAGGACTTTTTCCCACCTTTTTTCTTCAATGGCATGTCTCCTACCGGTGGATCAAGCCGTTTTGACATTTTGACAGAGCTGTTCTACTGTAGAATATATATGTATATACTGTGCTAGTGCGTCGTGGAAAATAACTTCCTATGAGAAAAATGTTTATAACAGAGCACTGACAGAAAGTACGGACGAAATATCTGCGAAATATGGTAACTGGGGTGTATGTTACCCGAGTGCGATACTGATAGTACTCGGCGAGACCACTTTTCCGCTCGTGATTGTGCGAAATCGGTGCCGTCTTGGAAAAAGACTTCCTATGAGAAAAATGTTCATAACAGATGAATAATGTCCCTGAAAGAAAGAACGGAAAAAATATATGCGAAATGTAGTAATTGGGGTGTATGTTACCCATGAAAGAGGGTTTTTCGGCGACAAAAACGTCCCGAGAAAGTTTTCTGAATCTGATAGTACTCGGCGAAACCTTTAATTTGATATGCAACAACAAACTATGCATTGCATAGTACTATATTTATACATATAAAACAAGTATCGTATCAACGATACTAAGCATATCGATATTTTAAGATTTTTAATGTAATCAACAGATTTTTTTGTTGGCACTTGGTGAAACCTCATTTTCAATTAAGGCAAAATAAAACACTTATTACGTTTCACAGAAAATATATAAAATAGTTTATTTAAATTTAATTTAATTTATGCCTAACGCGTTTCGATCTCAAAGATGATGACCTCTGGTGATGATCTTTGAGATCGAAACGCGTTAGGCATAAATTAAATTAAATTTAAATAAACTATTTTATATATTTTCTGTGAAACGTAACAAGTGTTTTATTTTTCCTTAATTGATATTTTAAGAGCCAATATATTGGTGTATCGATATTTTGAAAAAAAAATTGGATATATCGGTGTATCGATATTTTCCCAACTATTGGCCTTATGTAGAGGGAATACAATTGACACGTATACTATATAAGGGTGTCTGCTCAACTGCTAATACATTCTTTGTATTGAAGATTGACTATGGTTGAAAAAATTAAAAACGAATTTATAAGATAGAATTTTAGCAAATTAATGATATCAAACTTATAACTGTATTAACGACGAAAGAATTTTAAAATGTATTATAGATAATCTTAAAGGAACGATAAAACTAATGTTGTTATTTTGTTCATTGTATTCATGTATTGTCATAAAGAAGAAAAGAATAGACAATTTTTATATATTATTCCATATCATTTAATGATTCTCTATTGATGAAAATTAAAGCATAATATGTTGATCGTTCATCAGATATTAATTTAGTGAGTATTTAGTGCATCAATAATGTTGAATTGCAATTTTTAACATATGGAATTATATATGTATAGTTTATATAATTACGTGACTTTTGAAATTTTAGCTAATATTAGCTTTCGTACATGTAGACATATGGTATGTGTATCATACTAGATGTTCGGCCTGTTAGAAATATTTTTAGTAATTTTTGTAAAATAAATGTAATTTTTGTAGCATTTCTTAGTAATCGAGGCGATTATATGTCAGTCTGGCCGAATTGTAGGAGATCATTACATCTACAAGCACTAATTGTGCTCTTATCACATGCGAGCGCATTTGTGTTGTATTCTATCCGCCTAACGGACTTCGCTTGCAAATATTGATGTTTGTGATCTTGTTACATTCCAGAAGGGAACAGTCTGTAATCAAGTGTCGTACCGTTGAGATCAAAGTTGAGTTTTTATTTTTCATGCCGGCCTGCCTACATATAATTCCTCAAAGTAGCCCTACCACCTTACTGTAAAATTTTTAATTTCGCTTATGCTTGGAATAGAATGCATCGCAGCCAAGCCTCCATGCACAAATGAGGTGATGAAGTGTCAAAATTGTAGCCACCAACATGGTGAACACAATGGCCATTGGTGACTGTGTCAAGATGAAATTTCAATGAATTTTGTTAACTGTATTAAAAATAAATTGGGACCACAATATTATAATTTTTAAAATTTTTCACCACCATAATTAAATTTTCTTTGATACTCATGATGTTCAGCATGATGGCTACTTTCCTCCATGATGGCTACTTTCATTCTGTTCCCGGGGTTCACAGTATAATGAGAGTTTCGTTGTGTCATATTTCACAACCACACATGGAGAAGTTGACGAGTAAAATTTAAAATGAATTAACGCAAATTTGAACTCCATTATGTATATTGCACTTAGGGCCGTATTCACCAAGCCATTTAGGTAATACAAATTTAATATGAATTATTATTGAGGGACCACAATTAAATTTTTGTAGCTATTCACCAACCTTAATAAAATAAATAATTTCGGACATTCGGAATATCAGCTGCAAGATTTCCGAATTTGGCAAGTGGCTGTTCATGTTATTTAAATATTACTTAAAAAGTTAGTAGAATTTTTTATGAATTATTTAAATAAAGAAGTTTTTATGTATTATTAAAAATAATTTAAAATACATGTACAATTCGTTTTAATTAAAAATAGCCCATATTTCACACATTAAAAATGATTTAAAAAAAAATCGCAATCACTGAATTACGCACAGAAAAATCGGTCTGAGTATCCCTTATATTCATTTGAGGTTGCTGTAGGTTGTCAAATTCAATTTCGATTGGTGGAACTTTCCTGTCTCTTAAAAAATTGTTTAAACCAGATGTCGCAACAATTACTATTACCGCTATTGTGGGAGCTACTCGCATTTCTAGAAAAGGAAAATCAAATCAAAATCGATTCATATATGATTTCCACTGACATGTATATAAATGGACTGCTCATTGAACCAAAAATCCATAGCAGTAATTAAGATTAAATTAATTTGTATTTACTTTTTAATGCACTTGAAACTAAAAACCGTGGTTCTATTCACTGATATCGTAATATATCTAGACAGTTAAATTGTTGCTTCTTCAAACTTTTAACAGCGCTATTAAAAATATGACATTTGACTGCATGACACTTCAATCAGCTGATATCGAAATCAAATTTATTTAAGAGAGGGTAAGGCCTCACTTAACATTAAATTAAAATTAAAAGTGTTGATGAATAGCTTTAATTGAACATTTTTTAAATTTTGCTTGGTGAATACTTCCCTTAATAGTGCTAGAGTGAGTTTTCCAGTGATGGTGGTCCTACAAGTCATCCATTTATATATATATATTATATTATATTTTTACGAATAAAATTGATCATATTTGAACATATTTAAGTTTTATGAAAACGCAATTTTTTCAAGCCTCTTTTATTGGTAATGTTTATTTCACGTATAACATTCAGAATCAGTTTCTTCATACATTTATATAATAATAATAATAATAATAGTAGTTAAGGGTACAACTATTTTATATTGGTTAATGATGATACTAACGTAATATTTTGACATGTTTCTTGAGGTTCTGTTAAACATATTTAACTTTACTTAAACGATAGTCATCTTTTAATAATACGATTTAACGACTAAATTGAAAATAAGACACTATCAACAGAAATAAAGAGTATAAATTACTAAACATACGATCTAAATTCGGGAGAAGTTTTAAATAATTTAGAAAGAAATGTAATACTAATAGAATATGAATCACACAGTTGGATTTCCAATTAAAATCTTTTCGAAATGTAAAATTGCATTCTTTGCTCCTGACTGAGAACTTTTAAGAGCTGAGGCGTAAACTCGATTTGAGATAGCCTCAGATTGCCTAGATACCACGGATATCTATATATTGTGTGTTAATTTGAGTAAAAAAAAACAATTTATTTTAAATCACAAAAACGCCTTCATAATAATCATGAAACCAAATGTGAGGTACAAAATGAAATACCCGAAAATGTAACTAACTTACGGTAATTAAAGAGAGTTACGTTAACTGAAAGACCTAGAACAATTCTCAACCATAACTTAAAATAGTAGTGCAGTTGTCGAAGTAATAAAAATATTAAGAAAAAAGCCATGACAAATTGTGATGATGCGGAGCTGCATAAGGGATTTACAAAAGCCAAGAGTGAGCCTAATGCCTTGCTAAATATTATGTTGGTGGGATCTTTAGCTTTTAATGGGAGATGAGGGGAAAATCTGCAACAATGTTCTAATAATGCTGATGAGAAAATGTTTTCAAACACCGAAAGTTCAGATTTCCTCCGAAATGCTTTACGGTGACGATGATATAAGTGATACTGATAAAATACATTGAAGCATACGATAACGTCCATAATCTCAGATATACCAATAAAATCGGCATTTATGTAGTCTTTACAATTTTTGTTCATTACATGAATGTTGAATTTACTCAACTGCAATTGCTTTCCAATAAAATATTTTAAATTTATGTTGTGTTCACGCCGAAGAAGAGCGATCGTATTGAATTTGCTGCAAATCGTATGTTGTCCCAAATATGTTGCTCTTTCTTCGACATTGGTAAAATACTTGCTCTGATGGCCCTCTAGTTATTTTTTCTTTTGTGCCTTCTCGGCGGCTTTTGTGACTTTACCCGAGGTCGTCTCCTTAAAGTTCACAGACTTTATAACACCCACTGCGACCGTCTGTCGCATATCACGTACAGCAAAACGTCCAAGCGGTGGAAATTCTTGGAAACTTTCCACACACAACGGTTTAGTTGGCACCAAATTTATAATAGCTGCATCACCAGATTTAATAGATTTTGGATCCATTTCGGTGGTCTTTCCAGTACGGCGATCACACTTTTCCTTAATTTCAGCGAACTTGCAAGCAATGTGAGCTGTATGACAATCAAGTACTGGTGTATAACCGTTGGCAATTTGTCCAGGATGATTCAGCACAATAACCTGGAATATACGAAAGGAATTATTTGGTTTTATTTGGACAAATTCATAAAGATATTTTCCACTTTTTAGTGTTTTGTTTTAATTTAGAGTAAAGAAAGTTGCTAATAAAAAGTTTTTTTGGACAATGAATATTTAAGTAAGTTATATTATACAAATAATTTAATACGACAAACTTACATATTTTTTTTGTTATATATTACTAAGTCAAGCTCAGGGGATACCCTATGATACAAAGCACAGCATGGCAGGAAGGAGATAGGGAAAGGATTAGGGGATATGAGGAGAGTGGCGGAGGTGCCAATGTATGTCGCCCCTAAACTTTCGCAGATTGTATACCGGAGGAAAAACAGAAGATGGTAAGCTGTTCCACATTCGCACTGTTCGGGATAAAAAAGCATCACGGGATTTTACTGTATGGCCGAAAGTAATTTGATGGGTTAAAGGATGTGCGCGGTTTGCAACGCGAGTATTGCGTCCAGGAATCATTCTGCAAGGGATTAGACAAGATATTTCATCAGAACATTGACCATGCATATAGCGATAAAGGAGCGAAAGACATCCAACATTGCGGCGGTGCTCGAGTGAGTCAATATGACAAGTTATTTCCAAATCGCCAATGAGCTTAAAGGGTCTCTTTTGGACAATATCCAATGAAGCTAAGGCTGTGCGACCAGCCCCGGCGCATATATGGGAGTTGTATTCCATTCTAGGTTTAATGTAGGACTTGTAGAGGAGCGCTAGATTTGACGTGAATATATAAACTGACATTTCTAATCATAAGCCAGGAGTGTTCATAATTATAATTTATATTGAAAGTGGTTCGGCCAGTTGTGAGCTTTTGAGTTTTAATGGCAGAGTTTCTCACTAGGCAGGCCGCTTAGGCGCTTACTAGAAGAAATTAAACGTTCATAACGTGTTGGCAACGAAATTTACTTATAATTTGCTGTTGTAAGAAATTTACCTCAATTTTTTCGAATATATTTTAGTTAACGTTATAAAAGCTGTTTTTCTCCAATACCATAATAATTTCTAACAATGTTATATTGCAGAATGTTTACCATTTCCATAATTGCTTTCAGGGGGCTTTATTACCAGAGCTTGCCGTTTTGATTAGATTTTGATATTCTTGAATTCGATCGAGTGCTTTAAAAAGTGTTAACTCAGGTTAGAAAAATATAATTTCGAATTAATCTACCTGGGTGATTCTGAAGATAATCTGGAAGTAGCACTTAGCAAATCATTGTCATATAGGGTAAAGCACGGATAGTTGCCAACGTTTTCAGTATCCACCTCCCAATTCGTTATATACTTTTATATCTAAACAATTAAATATATGTCCATACACTACTGTTATCTTTGATCTTTATTATATTTGACATTCACCCCTAATCTCAACAGTTAATGAAACAGTACAAGAATTAGAAAGATCTCAATTTGGGCATCTATCCCGCTGGGGTGGGCTAGATGCCTTAGAATGAACTGATAGATGCCCTAAGGGAAACTGGATGAAATTGTTATCAATTTATTTAAAAAAACTCAATTTCAAATCTTGCAAAATTAACAAAAGTAGATTTAACAGAAATATATCATTTAAAGAATTAGTATTTAACAAAAAATATAGTTTTTTTAAATTTAGTCTCGTAACGAAAAATAACATTTCAAATCAAAATTAATCAAATTGCATCGTGATGTAGCATAGCTTGTTGTAATATAAATATTATATACATTAAATAAAAGAAACTAAAAAAACTTGTAAAATATAACGATTATCAGAAAGGTATCTAGCCATATCAACATTGCGACCCAGTGGACGTCTATCCTCTATAGGCGTCTATCCGGCACCTAACCTAGGGCAACTATCCTTTTTGGTAAGGATAGATGCCTTCTCATATTTTAATAAAACTGTCACAAAGAGAGGTTAGAAAATAATGGAATACATATTGTTACACACAACAAAGTGTCACAAGCGACATCTGTTGGAAATGGAAACAACTGATGGTTAGTGACATCTTAGTAAACTTTGGGTTCGGAGAACGGAATATTCAGGAAGGTTATAGTATAATTTGTAGAGTATAAATACGGCGCTTCTCACATCAATAAGGCGAGTCTTATTTCAGACAGTAAAGTGAACGAAGTAAACTATTTGAAGAATGAAAGAATTTTAAGAACTATTATTTTTAACGATTCCAAATCAAATCATAAATACAAGAGGAAAAATCAACCACCTCGTCCGGGGTTTGAAACCGGGACCTTCCGCTTGTGAAAAGAAGAACTTGTTAAAGATATCTGAAATATTGTGCTTTTATTAACGAAATAAGGCCACGCTCGGAACAACTGGTGTTAGAAGTGAAATTAATTCGTAAAATAAAGTGGTGGCATTTGACTTAAACAAAGTGTAAAATTTAGTGAAATTTTGTGCTCTACGTGAAAGCTCTGGAAGGTAATCTAAAGCAATGGAACGCAAGCTGGAGGAGCTTCGAGTGCAGGAATTGAAATTGGAGTTGGGCAAACGGTCATTACAAACGGCTGGCACAAAGAATGTTTTAGTCGAGTGACTTAGACAAGCCTTGGAAATAGAAGGGACGAGTTCTGACACATTTATTTTCGAAGACACTTCGCAATACTCTAGAAACTAAATTTACGAAGGTGAGTAATTACAAACACGACCACATAATTATTGTAAAAAAGGATCAAAGTAAGGTTATCTTCTTTTCTTTTTCTGTCAAGACTATTCGTTAACACTAGGTTTACAGGACCCGTGCAAAGTTACAAAAAACATTACAATTTTTTATGCTGACTTTTACGGATGGAATGATATGAATATATTGTTACAATTTTCTGTACGCTCAATAAAGTCGAGAGGGAGATTTGATAAATTTTCAACGAAACGCTGGCCAGAGGCAGAAATTGCAACACTTGCTTTCCTGTAGCAGCAGATGTAGCGAGAGCAAAGTATTAATAAATATAAGTAGAGACAGAGGCGAACAAAATTAGAAATTTTCCGTGTTTTTTAGACTGAAAGACGTAATCTCATATACTTTTGGCTTTTGCATGAATGGGGGGAAAGAACTTGGCTTTGGCTATGCATTATTGTAGTGCGACTGAGACAACGAGTTGAAAACAAAAATCGAGAGAACGTAGGATTACCCGAACGACAAAATCTTATAGAATTCCTCAAAATCCTATCAAACTATTCATAGTAATGTACATTGGGTAACCCTACCTCCATTTGGCAAGAATGGGATAAATTTCGCATTGAACAACGCACTAAAAGGAGATGTGAAATATGTGTAAAATAAAATTCCCCGAATCCAGCATGAGATTCCCCCACTTAATCTCTTTCGAGCAAAACAAATGTAAACAGAAAAACGTGCTGTTCACATATCATAGGATTACACTAACAAACATTAGAATTCCTGCGAAAAACTTTGGAACAATTTCTGAAAATCGTGTTTTTATAAAAACGCGGGAGCATTTTATGAGCGTAAAATCAGAAAACTCCTCCCATTCTCAGAGGATACAATGTTGAAAAAACGAGCCGAGCACTCTACCTCGAAGGTGAGGTGGAAATGTCTGCAGTAGTAATATCTATATCATTATATCATATTTACTGATCTTAGACATGTTATTTTTTCGAAGTTCACCCGATTCGCTACCTAAAATGTATCCTTACTAAAAATTTTAAATCATGTGCCAATGGGGGAGTATTCCCTATCCAACCAAAAAAGAATCATCCAAATCGGTCCACGCCTTACGATACTATGCGTGAGTATAGAAAAGATATCCAACCAAAAAAGAATCAACCAAATCGGTCCACGCCTTACGATATTATGCGTGAGTATAGAAAAGAAATGTTGGTCAAAAATTAAAGTCGAAAGAAGAAAAATTTCAAGAGATGTAGGTATGAAATAGTTAAACAAGAAAATTCACCAGAATTCCCGATCATTATTCGTCAAGGGCCGAATCACCCGAGCGATCTCAATGAGCTGTCTGTCTACCTATATCTATATAGTATATCACGAAATTTATGGAGAACAAAGATTTCCTGCACATCACACTCCTCTCAGCGTTCAAACAATCGAGCTTAATTCATTTCCATTACTTCTAGCCTGTAGTCAAGGTCTAGGTTAATTTTGTATGTCAGTATATGCTTGTCTTGAGAGAGGATACAAACTTACGTTACTATACGTGCTATTACCTACAGATTTCGCTTGCATCTGAATTGAAAATTTTGCTGACTATACTGACTCCTATTAAAGGTGTGCAAGCTTAAATCTTGGTGGTGGAATGTCTTAAAATACGATAGATACCAAGTGACGGTGTTACCAAAGACTTACCAATAAAGTTTTAAAGACCAGTATTAAAGACGAATTGCCCACACTCAAAAGACAATGAGGTTCAACGAATATTTTAGTTAATTATGCAGAATCATAGTCACAAAAAAAATGAAATCGGATAAAAAACGACGAAGTTATAACGATTTTAGTGCCGCATTCCCAAAAACGAGCTCTAACATGAACGATTCGCTGATGACGTTACCATACACAAGACAATTCGCGGTCTAGCGCAGCGCGAGTATAGTCGCTGCGCCGCGCCGCCGTGATAGAAAAAAAAAGTAATAAATATATTTTTTCAAATAACTCAATTAATTAAATATTTTTTCTTCAAATTGAGGGGGGTCATGACTCCCACGACCCCCTCCCACCTAGATACGCCACTGAACACAGAGGAAGCAAAATCTACCACTGTATTTCGTGCATATACGCAAAGTTTCATCCCCTTTTCTTCTTTATGTGTTTTAATTCAATTTCTAGCAGAATAGTAAATCAAAAGTTGGTCGTATTAATAAAACTCCTTTCAGGCAAAACATGCATTTCGGATTAACAGTGACTATCATTTTAGCGTAACAAGTTATGGGACCAACCACAGCTCTGAAGTGTTTCCTTCCATATATATACCCCATAAATGTCCCTGGTGATGCCACACCATATTATTATGGTGATTACAAAAGTTATTTTAGGGCCAAAATGCAAGTATTTTCCAAGTAAAAGTAAAAGTACAATATACCGGTAGTGTCAAGTTCAATTTTCGGGATGGAAGCTACAAAATTATTATCCTAGTGAACACATTAGAAAGGTCCAGCTCCAATGAAATATAAGCACGGTTTAGATATTTGTCGACAAAATATTTGTTCAAAATGTACAGAAAATAACGAGTAAATGCAATAATACATCACGCCGCATCGATGTAGAATTGAGGGTAGCAGCATGCAGCTCAATTTACTGTACTAACTGCATTGCATTTTTAATTTACCACAAAGGTATAGATTTATGGCTGAAATTTTACTTGTAGGGTGCATTTAAATTTAGTAAAAATTTACAAAAAATAATCTTATTCACACTTTATAAGTACATACGCTACTACAATTCCATAGGTTATTAGTTCGTCGGAGGTAGTGTTTGAAGGGTTATGGTCAAATTGTGGGGCGCATTCCAATATTTAATTTCTATATTCGGAGGACATAATAAAAATGAATGAGGAAATATAAGAATTAAGATTATATTCTTGTTTTAATTCAAAATTTTAAGTGACCTTATTCTTTATATTAAAATTTAGCGATTTTAGAAAAAAAAAATTTCGCCTGCTCAGTTTTTTTTATCAGTAGTGAACAAAAAAAGGTACTTTTTACCTTTTTTGTACACTACTACTATGCTTATTTAATTAAAAAAGGTGAATAATTCTCAACAGCATGATGTATGCATCTCTTAGTGTAATGAACTATAATAATTTTAATTGACGTCTAATTGGTAAAAGGGATTGCCCATTTTAGGCCCGACATCAACAAACATGAGAAATGTCTTAATCTTATTAACAATGTTTATTTCAATTAAGCGGGGCAAGGCTAGGTGAGAGTCAAAGTTTGATCTATTACATTTTGTAAAATCTAGTACAGAATCGAGTTTCTTAGGTTCTGAGGAGGAGTTTGAGTACCCACATCCGATACTCGGAGGCTTAAATAGCCCATACTCACTTTTTTAGTATTTCACTCTTTTTTAATCGAAATGAGGTACTAGATTTTTCGCACCTAGATCGGCTCTAACCCGCTAAAGTTAAGTCTGATCGAAAGCGGGGCTCACTGTTCGCCTCACCTCATTACCAGCTACCATTCGTAAAAGAAAATTTCTCTCTGAGCACTTTTAGGGTAGGGGTAAGAACCATCCAGTTTTTCACCCAAGGAATTCGCTCAAGCTATATCCGATCGCCAAAGCTTTCCCCTGCTTAGTTGAAATAAACATTTTTAATAAAATATGTTCAGAGTATCATAATAATGCATCGTTTAATATATCTCTCATGTCTCTTGATGTTGGGCCCAAAGTTGTATGAAAAGTGGGCGCATTCTCCTTTCTTAAGTAAAAGTTGACTATTACATACATAAATGATCATAAAAGACTTTAAGGTAAGTAAACGAAGATAAAAATAGTGTTTAATTAGAAAAATTCCAACACATCATTTAACTGTATTTACCTGGGCAGTGAAATCAGCAGCGCCTCTAGGTGGGCAATTTTTGGAATCACCAGCTACATATCCTCGTCGCAATTCCTTAACTGACACATTTTTCACATTGAAACCGACATTATCACCTGGTAAAGCTTCCGAAAGAGCCTCATGATGCATTTCAACGGATTTTACTTCAGTGGTAAGATTAACTGGAGCAAAGTTTACCACCATTCCTATATGAAAGTTAAAAACAAAACAAAATATACGTATATTACGGCAAACATTGGATAAAAGCTCACAAATGTACCTGGTTTTAAAATACCAGTTTCAACTCGTCCGACTGGAACAGTACCAATACCACCGATTTTGTATACATCTTGCAATGGTAATCGCAAAGGTTTGTCAGTTGGCCGCTGTGGTGGCAATATAGCATCCAAGGCATCAATAAGAGTTTTACCTTCAACTTTACCTTCTTTTCGTTCGACGAGCCATCCCTTGAACCAAGGCATCTTCTCAGATGATTCCAACATATTATCACCATGCCATCCGGATATTGGGACAAATGCAACCGAAGATGGATTGTATCCAATTTTCTTAATATACGATGAAACTTCCTTCTTAATTTCTTCATAGCGCGTTTCACTGTATGGTGGCTCAGTGGAATCCATTTTGTTGACACCAACAATTAGTTGCTTGACTCCCAAAGTAAACGCGAGCAAAGCATGCTCTCGAGTTTGCCCGTTTTTGGAAATACCAGCTTCAAATTCTCCAGTACCTGCAGCTACAATCAGAACAGCGCAGTCAGCTTGAGATGTTCCAGTAATCATGTTTTTGATGAAATCACGATGTCCGGGAGCATCAATAATAGTCACATAATATTTAGCTGTTTCGAATTTCCATAATGCAATATCGATTGTGATACCACGTTCACGTTCAGCTTTCAGTTTATCTAAGACCCAGGCATATTTAAAGGATCCTTTTCCCATTTCTTGAGCTTCCTTTTCAAACTTCTCAATGGTTCGTTTGTCGATACCACCACATTTGTAAATTAAATGACCAGTGGTTGTTGATTTGCCAGAATCAACATGGCCAATAACGACAATGTTAATATGAGTCTTTTCTTTACCCATTCTTGAAACAGTTTAATTCTAAACTCAAAAGAAACAGACTAACCAAGGAAGTAGAATACTTCTTTCCTGTGTGCGCGTTCGCAAATCTGTTCGGTTCTGTAAAAATAAAAAAATTACAATCAGTCAATAATATTGCTTCTGCAAAAATAAAACAAAAAGTTACATTCAGTTTCAGTCAATTGCTTGAGTCAGAGCCGGACTGGGAGGACGGGCGATCGGGCGTTAGCCGGTGCCATTATATATGGCAATTTTGACATTCTTGTGGCTTTAAAAGCATTCACTTTTTTATAAAAATAATTCCAAATAATTTTTAGTATCATGTCAATTTTATTTCGAAAAACGCATTGAAAAATGTGTTTTTTATCAAAATGGTTCAATGAGGCTTTTGTTATGAGTTTGCACTCACAACGGAAATATGTAAGTGTGCAATTGCACGCCCTATAAAAAAAACCGTTTCATTTCCTGTCATACAAAGTGTACAAATTGTACACTTTGTTTTTCTCACGTACAGAATTGCTGACGGTGAGCATTATTGCCCACCAGCGATAAGAAATACAATATTTCTTGCTAGGGGATAGAAAAACGGCGCGCTATTCTTATCGCAAAAAACGCTTAATCGGCAAAAAAAAACCAAGAAACGGCGATGGTGGCGGGAGATATGTGAGGCGGCCAAAAAGGGCTGTCGGGGCAGTCGATCAGTTACCGGCGGCGAATACTTGTAAAAATCAAAAGTGTAACAATTTCCCTTCTGGAAATATTTTTCTTATTTTGTGGCAGCACAAATCGCTCGCAACATAAAAAGCATGGCTTCACTTTTTGCGAGCTGTCATCAGTCTATATATTGAAGTCTGTGGTCAGTACTTAGAATATAGAGGGTACAGGAAGTGTTATAAGTCAAATTTTGTGTAGTCAAATTCTGGTTGTGTTAGTATCTGTTGCCCCTGTAGTGAACGCTCAGTACAGCCGTGTAGTAGAATCAATATAGAGAGCGGGGCAACAAGATATATGGTTGAAAATATTACGTTTGCTCCCATGGAAAATGTTCTTATTCACTATCACTACGCCATCATACTCAGGGAATTTCGCAGCTGTCACAAACGTAAACAAATCTCGGTGGAGGAAGGATTTTTTCGATATTTCGACAGCTAAACATAGAGTTGTCTCTTTCTTGAATATAATGCTGAGCTACTTCATGATACTCTGAAAAATCCCCGCTCTGCACACGAATTTTACAGGTATCAACACTTCCTGTTGTCTATATTCTAAGGGTCAGTACCGGCTACAAAAGTCAATTTTTGACAAGCAGAAATCAAAATACTTTTGATTTCTTCATTAAAATTGGCACCGTCGTCCGTTAGCATACGATGAAAGCTCTAGCTAGGGTGAAAGCTTGACATAACTAAAGAAAGTACCCAAATATTAGAAAAAGTCTGAATTTTTCCTTATTTGGTGAAGCAGTGTGGTTTTGTTTTTGTTACTATATTGTATTGTGCTATATAAGTAAGAGCGTTTGAATTTTCAAGCGGTTACAAAAATTTTCCAAAAACAAAGAGTAGTCGACAAGGGGTTAAGAGCTCACTACGTTCCTCAGTTCCTACACGTAACGACTCGTTTTGGGCGCCTGAGGCAAACGTAGGTATTAATTTACAGCCCTGACTTATAAAATTATCAACATAACCTAATTGGACTTTACCTATCCTGACGTGGTCTATCAGCTGACTGAACACAGTTAAGCAACAATGACAGTACCAATAAAAATTCAGAATGCTTGTGATTTCTCTTTCGATGGACGAAATAACCACATTCGACAACATTTCTTGATCCATTGTCGATCGGAGGTAATCTTTTATTAACTTCAACTTGTTGAAACGTTATTTACATGAAGATAGGATTTTCGGACGCTATAGTCGTGAATTGATTGATGCAAATCCAAAAACTGATTTTTTCATACTCTCGGTGTTTGTTCTGCTAATAAGATCGCCGGAAAGGAATCGAAAGTCATCGAAAACTTGCTCTAAATGTTTCATACCTCCACGTCAGTTAAAATAAAAGAACATCAATCGATTCAAAAATTGATGTACGAGTCTTTTGTTTTGTTGACATCTTGGGATCATCATCTTGTGATTGAAAAAGTTCGTGTGGCTTCAGCAAATTTTGTAGGACCTTCAACAAAAATTTCTCCCAACCTCAGCCTTGTCAAGCGGTTAAATTCAATTGGAGAACAAAAAAATTATTTGAATAAATAGTCATAACCCAAAAATAGTTTATATTCATTTTAAGCTGCATCGCCTGAGGCAATAAGTGCTTCACTTGCCTCACTCTTGTTACGGCTCTGCTTCACGGGTAAAATTGTTGATCTCTCTTTTCACAGAGAAACCTTGTTTTAGTTTTTCTTTTAAGGGTGAAGTAGCCAATCGCTCTTATACATATTTTGTGCATACACGTTTCCTGTATTAATATAAAATTCTTGCTTCCTCTTCTTTATTAAATCTTGTAAGTTCAAGAAAAAAAATCCAATTTTATTATTATAGTTAGGATTAATGGTTCTGGTATTTAGCATGGAATCTAACATTCCTTGTTTGAAATTTAGTATTATTCGTTTCTGAGAAGACTTCTCTTCGATTTGCAAACATTTTTAATTTGTTTTGTTGAGTGGGAAAGGCTCCATTTGAGCCACACGTATACCGAGTACAAAAATGACCTGCGAATAGAAAATGCTGTCTGGCTCTGCTTGTGCTATGTTCAGTAAGAAATCAGACTAATAATTTGGGTTATTTGCCTCTTATACAAAAGTAATTTTTGAATACGCAAAGGGACTTGCTTGTCGATATTTGAAGACCCGGTCCGGCCCTGGCTTGAGTAAACTAATATGAAACAATTCACTTGAAGATTGAATAGTTTTTACTATATAATTTTCCCTGAAACATTGAACTTTTCTCTCTAAAATAACCTGTAGACTATGCTATGATTTTATTAACATAAGGCAACATCAGGCCCGTAGCTAGAACCAAATTTCAGGTGAAGGAGACATTTTTTTGGCAAAGTAAGCTTCTAGAACCCTCATTTTATTACATTTTTCATACGTAAACTAAAACATGTATCTACAATAAAAAGAAATAAATGTACCAAGCAAGAAACACAACATGGTTAAAATATTCAATATAATTGCAGTCTTCGATTTATCATATTGTGGAATTGTCATAACACTTCGTCAATATCTGTTTTGTCAGTACTTTTCCATTCAAATGCATGAAACACCAAATCTGCCATTATCTCGTGACCCATTGACATTCTTTGAGTGTCGAAAAGATAGATTCGCACACAGCAGTACTACATCCGATTGTTGCGACTGATGCAAATAGTTCATACGTATCTCTGATGGATTCCCTTTTGTCTGTATAGAAATTCTAATATCTTTTCACTCTGATCTCCTCGATCACTCAACTCATTCAAGTGCCTTTTCACAGTAATGGCCTCTTCTTTGGAAGGAATTTTAATACCTGAAAAATAATTGCAAATACGGATTTGTTTTTTTTTTCATTAATTTCCTCACAATATATTTAAGTGTTGAACAGACTTAAATCTTCCAACTCATCAAGACACAAAATTGAATCTAGTAGATCTTCATTGCGTCAAATTTTCTTTTCATCTCAGCTGTTATTATGTCTACAGTTTCATAATATTCCGCTTTAAATGGCGGAGCTTAAATCATGCCTGCAGTGTTTTGACGAGAAGGTGATGAACCATACAGCATTTAAAAATCCAGATGTCTTGCCTATACTTGGCTCTTCTGTTCTGGGAACTATTTTGAGATTCTTTTCTACAACATAGTACTCTCAACTTCTTCCAAAATTGTTTCATACGTCTCTTCTGACCTCAATTTCTTCCTGTACACATTTTAGTATTGATATGGCATCCTTCAATCCTGTGCTTCGATCCTGTAAAGCCTTTAAAGCTGCATCAGCCGGTTGCAGATCACATAATTTTTTTTTTGCTACGATCTTTGCCAGTCGAATTTCCTTTAATGTCAATACTTTTTGCAATATCATCACCATTGAATTTTCTATTTTTCATTTTATCTAGAGTCTTCAAAATCAGAGAATAATTTTCATATACAACTCTTATAACAGCCAAATATCCTGACCAAAGCTGTTCAAGTAGACGACCAAACGTCTTACCTTCATACATGGCAGGAAGAAGTGGGAGGTAAGCAATGCAAACATGGCTGAGTAGTGGCTGACTGATCAGTGTTGGGTAAGAAACGCATTGGATTGGTAGCGTAAAACAGTGGATTTATTGCAATGCTTGGTTTTTGAATGCAAAATGCATTGGCCCCGTGTCGGAATATATGTATATACGCCTATTGTACAGGGTATCCTGTAAGTGGTGTCATATCCGAAGGCTATGGATAGGTCATGCTTAGACGAGAGAAAAATTGTAGGGGGGGATCCAATCGGTTTCGGAGATAACGGGACTTTAAAATATTTCGGTGTGTTTTTATAGATCGCCTTGTAACTTTTGAACGTTACACCCTATGATAATGATTTAAGCTTTAGTCGATAGATAATCGTTGGGCCTTCCAATAGTCAATGAATTTGTTCCTTCCTCCCATGCGTTTTGAAGTTGTGGTTCAACAAAGCTAATTTTTACTCCTTTGTTTTTTATTTAACTACTATTTTTATCAAAAAAAACGTCATCAATACTAATTTTTTATATTGGTTTCTGCGTTTTTTGCACTTTTTCGTAAGCATATCCAGTCCTCTCTTCTCTATGGGTAATAAAATCATAAAACCCGAAAGCGCATTAGTAAGATCAAAGTAGTCCTTCGCCTGTACCCTAATTATGTAGAAATGCATGCTATCACCTTTTTTCTTTTCTGGTAATACTTAATGCAGGAAAATAGATACTAAGGTAAAGGTTCAATGTAGTGCACAATTCGGAATATGATAGTTTACCGCAGGGCATGGAAAAGAGTTGACGCGCCTAAGTAAATCGTAACGGATGAGGACATAGAGATGCAATCATAGTGGGACTAAGTTTGTCATTCAGTTTGTAATGTATAAAAATAATAAGGATATGAAAAATGGATTGTTCATCTATTTATGGGACATGTCCAAATCCAAGTCATCGTCTTCCTTTTGTTATAACAATCAGTGATGAAATACAACTAGCTCAGCTATTATAAGACTTTGGCGTGAATTACAATTACGAATTTGCCCAAATGGTAAATGTATGTGGCAAAACTTCGACTGCGACTGCGTATGAAACTAAACTGTGCTCAAAGTGCAAAGTTGGTGTTGACTGCTGCCAACTTCAGTTCAATTACAAAAGTCGGAACTTCTGATTGGTTCAAGCAGTTGAAGCCTTAATTTAATTAAAAATTTTACGTTGACTTCGATTTAAAATCAATACGCAGTCGACAGATCAGTCGTAATTGTAACTAACGCCTGAGACGCAAACGAAGGTAAACTGCTCGAATTCGTGTGCTTTTTGTGATATTTGACGTTTTATTAAGATCCTTTTCACTGCTTCACATAAACGCGTTGACTCAACCAATTAAAATTTGTACAAATGGCGTTTTTTTCGTAGAGTTGGCTGAAGGCTGATATTTTTTTAAGGGGCACCGGATTTCCAATAGGAATAATTCTCAAATGATCTGATATCTGTTCAGTGCTCATGTTATTTTTCTTCGGTAGGCCTAACAAATCATTTTATGAAAATATACACGGCAGCAACGATTTCAAATCGCAGGAACTTATTTCCAAAATCTGGGCTCAGATATAAGAACTTAGGGAGGACTTCGTGAATTTTTGTGGAACGATTAATCGTCCATCAGAACGTGCTATTCATCTTGTTATTGACAATTTCCTGTCCAACTTAACGCTGCATGTTAACACATCGTTGAAGCCAGTATTGCTGAAGATCGGAATTTGTCGATTCATAGGCGAGAGTTAGATTCGAATTTAACCCTAATACAACAAAAATAAATTCTATTGAAGAAATCATATAGAAATACTCTAATGATTATTAACATACACTCTCTCATAGCTAAATTAGATTACACAAACACTCAAGGTAAATTATTTCACATTATGGCAATCTAAATACCTACAAAATCAAAAATATCCTATTTCTCACAGAATGCAAAAATTCACTTCAGAAGTTCTCACAGTGTCAGCATTTTTGTGAAAATGCAATTTCCTGTGGAGAATCACATTTTGTAAAAGTTTTTAGTTTTAAGGAAAAAGATAATGTCAGCTCAGTATTAAAGCTGGAACGGAAAGGTTGAACAAAAGTTCAACCTCGAATTTTTCTTTATTTTTATTAAAAGTAAATTACCATAATTAAATTGTGTGCTTTTATTTTTTTTATTACTATATTTTTTTTCCTATCTGAAGATAGTAAAGGTTTAATTTTGTGCATAAGAGCTTGGGCTTTGTTCGTCCACAAATTGGAAAGTTTTGGATAAGGATCTTGGCCTTAAGGCTTACAACACCAATTTGCGAAAGAATTGAAGCCGCATGACCATCGTTTGCGTCGAATGATTGCTGAAAGTTCTCAAAATTGCAAGTTAACCCTTTAATTTATTGTAAATTTTTGTTAAGCGATAAAGTTCATTTGTAGCTTAATGGATAACAGATTTGTCGTATTTTGTGTGATTAGAATCTTCACCTGCTATCCATATAAGAAAAAAGAGGGCAAAATCCCCTTGGAGGATTGCGAAAGCCCAGATTTTTTACGTTTGTTTTCTGGTTCAGATCACCTTTAATTATGGTTGCAGTATTTACATTACAATATTAGGTATATGTTTCAAAAATGGACTAAACTTCTTTGTTAATCTTAGCAACCCTCATACAACAACTCCGATATTTCACATATACTGGTGAGACAGTCAGGCGCAGTCGTCTTTAATATATTGAAAAGATCTTTGGAATATAAAAACCAATGTAATTAGTAATGAAATTTTTTACCGTCCAACAAACCACTTAAGAAAAATGCCGAAAACAACTTTCCCGATCTGACAAGCACATTTTCAGAACTGAAAGGGTAGATAAATTTACGAGTATTTCTAAGGTATCGCCAAAATTTGTCTTATAGAATTCAATTCAGTTCAATTAAATTCAATTTTATTTAAATAAATTGTACACTAGAATCAAACAATATAAATTCGTTTGTTGTACTTAAAAACAGCGGTTAATATTCAATTACTTAAGCAGAGAATCAGATATTAATAATGGTAAGAGAATACTTCAAACCTTTTTTCTAATTTTCAAATAATTTAAATTAATTCTAATAATTTGAATGGCTTTTGATTACCATTACTTCTTAAGCTGTCATATTCAATTAAATAAGCAAACAAAACGATCGGGCACTGATGCATTATCGTTCGATTGATTCAAAATCGCAATTTTGGCATATGCATGAGCTATGTGGTGTATAAATGTATTCCAGTCAGCCGACCAAGTTATGCTAAAAGCTAGACAAATTTCAATATCGGATTAACTAACGTTTATCAATTATCAAGCTTACTTCGGCGAGTCATATCTGAGGTGGGTCATATGTAACTTCTCACCAAAGTCATGCAAAAAAAGCTCATGTGCAAGATTGGAAGTGACCTTATAATACTGTAGAGTGTAGACAGACTGTTTCCATAATGACTTAATTTTTAATTAAATGGAGTCAAATGTGCAGTGCGTCACACAAATGAAGTCCATTAATTACGCATTTGCAACATTACGCTTCATTTTCAAATGGAGCAAATGCTACCTTATTTTGTAAAATTGTAGTAAAAGTGCCACCTACCGTCATTGTAATAGGCTGAATTTATTGGAAAGAGGAAAGATTTTTCAATAAAGTCAGCACTGACAGGCATCAGCTGATCACGAAATTTACTTTTTTCTTCTCTTTTGGCCTCATTAAAAAAAATATATTCTTTTTTAAAATGTTTAGTAAATATTCGAAATTTTTTTTATTTTTCATTTAATTAAATTAAAATTATTAAACTCTGCCATGATCTTTACTCACAGTGAGTGCAGTTCACATATAAATGACATTCCAAATGAAATAATTTTCCTCCACAGCCTGTCACATCTTCATTTTCTTGAAATGATTGAATTTCAAATTAAGTCAGCCTGTTTGGGATATTATGGAAAAATGACTTATAGTTCCAATAATTAATTATGCAACGTAACACTGCAAAATGCCACATGTATTTCAATGAATCCTATGTAAACTAGCACTGTTCCAATTGGAAATTGTGCATATATGTGTAAATTTATTTGCTTTTGAATGAAGGTGAAATTTTCTAACGGTTCCAATTAGCCTTTCTATGAGCATACCATGAGCGTTTCATATTCAAAATTCAAGTGCATTTCCATGATTAAAAACAAACAACAATAACGTATTTACTTCTGACGCGTAGTTGAAAATAGCGATAGTTTAAGCAAGTTGTGTAAAGTGCTGTGAAGTGCATTGTGTAACGTGAAAGCATTTTTAATTTTTATTAGGTATATAGCTCAAAATTATTCTTATTCCAGTTCTTCATAGAGCTAGGGCAGGTAGCCTGAGGATAATTTAAAACTTTGAAAAAATCCCCTTTCTATCATTGGTCATCAAAATCGAAAATTTACGCAAAATCAGAACATGCAGATTTAAAATAAAATGACCGTGCGATATTATAATTGAACTAATTTATATATTAATGTCATCATTATGAATTGATGATAAAATCAGTGAGCATTTCCATTATTTCATCATGAATTGACTGATGAAGTGAGGATTTTCGTTATGTCAATAAAAAAATAATCTAACAACTCATGGAACTGCTCATCGAGTGATCATGAAAAAGCTCATTATGTTGAAGAAAAGTATATAATGAGTTCAGTCCTGGGTCTAGAACAGATTTCATCATTATCTTCATGTGAGCGCTAATGATGATCTCATCGATAAAATCAATGAGAAGGCCATACCTTGATAGTTTTTGCAACATGGATTAGAAAGCGACGTTGTACAAGCTCAGAGTATAAGGAAAACAGGAAGGAAGTGTAGGTACTTCTCTGAAATTTATTTATACATATACAGGATACTTCTCACTAGGAGGTCAACTATTGTTTCGAATGAGCGATATTTATTTGTTCGACCAATCCATTCCATTTTTCCATGCGGGCTGGCCTTTGTTGAAAAACTTCCCATATGACTAGCTAATTTTTTTATGGATCTTATCAAATACTGATCATTTTTGCCTTAACTCGTATGCGGACCTTACACGAACAGTAATAATGTCATTACTTTACCAGAATGACATTTGACATAATTTGATGTAATTCTGCAATGAAATCGAGGAAGCAATTACATTTATGATAATTGACAGGTCAACAGCTGCTTAATTTGGCAGCTTACCACTACTTACATATTTCGTGTATTTATATGCATTCTTCAGTAAACGATATCGTTCTAACGACGTGGTTTAACCATACATTGTAGATTGGGCATTATTAACCATATCAAAGCTCAAGGTTTTGTATGTTTTCCATATTGAAACCGGAACTGAGGTTGTTGACAGTCATATCATCGCACATGACAACGTTATGCTGTTTAGATACTTGTAGCACAGCACTGATTCCTTAAATTGTAAGGCCGTATCGTTACTGAAAGTACTCGGTGCGCAATTAGCGCTTACAAATATAGCTCTCAATTCCAGAGTCAACCTCGACACTGAGAAATTCTAGTAATAAACTGGAGTAGAGGAATTTATCACGGTCGCTTTAAGAGAATCGTGTACGTATATAGTAACCCCTCTCCTGTGCGATCGTCTTTATCATTACGAAAGATGTTGTAGTTATGCATAGAAATTGCTTGGGATGCTACATTTTTATTGAGCCAAGTCTCGTAGATCAACAGGGCGTGAACTTTGTTGTTCATAAGAATTTCCTGCAATATACCAACTTTATTCCTAAGACTTCTAGGATTCAGGTATAATATATTGAAGCCATTAGAGCGCGCAGTAAAAATTTTAAGGAGCGTTCTTACTTTTTTCAGTGGAGAGATGCTACCAGCCAAAATCACTGAAATGCAAGACTCGACTGGGGTTCTGACGCAAAATATTTTTCAATTTTTCTGTAGAAATTTTGAGTGCCTCCCATCCATTAATTACAATTTTATTCAATGCTAAGGTGAATTATAAAGAGATAAATACTCAAGTCATATACAGCCTGTAATTTCAAATAAATCTTCAGGTATTTGAAAATTTCAAATGGAGGTTATCAAGTGTCCCAGAGTGTATATAAGCGCTTCACAAGTTTATATAACTGCATAACTTATTGAAGTTGGTGAAGCTACAGCTGGAAACTTAAGATCTTCAGGGTTTCTTCCTGTAGCTAGGTATCATCCATCCTTAGGAAAAATGGTTTCATCCACTATTCGTAGTAATTTATTAAATGTGCCTTCATTCATGCGAAAATAATATCTTTTAGCAGAACAACATTGGAATACTTTACACGGTTTTGTAGCCAGTTCTTCATCCACCGTCGCCATTTAACGCTTCGCTTTGTGATTAATGCTAATATTATAAAAATGGAAGCTTTTATGCGAGTATCCATTTAAAAACTTACACAAGATAAATAAACATCTCGCTCGATGAAATAATATGACCTGAAGCGAATGCCTTCATTTTTAATGATAGTCTAAGGTTTAAAGAAAATGACAGAGTAATGAAAGAAGATTTTCGGAAATAATGACATTACTGATAATGTCATTATTATTGACCGTCCGTGCGTTCAGGTGTACACACCGATGGGCTTTTCAGCTCATCGGTGCGCACATCACATCATTGAAAAAGTAGGGATAGCACCTGAACGGTTGGTGTGCACTTCGATCAGAAATGTCAATTTTGAAAGTTCTTTAAGAATAAAACTACGCAAAACGTCAAAACTACAAAGCGCACCGGGACACTACGCTACCAGACCGTAGCGTAAAATGTGCACACCGATGTGCTGGGGAAATGACAACGCTTCGGTCGCCTGAACGACATGGTGTGTAAAAATGTGACATTATGTTACATTCTGCGTGCACCTGAACGCACGGCGTGTAAGGTAAGGGAGTTTTTCCTCCTTGTTGCATTTATAACTGAACCGAATCCTAACTATTTTAGGCAGACAATATTTAAAATTTCGACTTCTAAAATTATTTTTGTGATATCAACAAATTTTCCAGAATCAATATATCTCAACATTTATAAAAAAAAAAAAGAACTTCATTATGATGTTTACAGAATATTGGACGAATTATGCACTAAGTACAAATTACCATTACACCAATTAACTGAAGATAAATTGTTATGAATTGTTGTTAGATGTATTTCATGTATATTTTTTTTGTTGGATGAATTGTCAGTTGACAAATTTTCTGGATACGGGTAAATGTTTTTCTTAATTCCTTTTTTTGAATTTTACAGGCTCACAGTTCCTATTTTTTCTATATTCGAAGTGAACAAGTTTAGCAGCAGGGTTATTCCATGTCAAATAGGCAACAGGCAAGGTCGTATATATGGGGTGGGTTTGAGGGGTTCAAACCCCTTCCATCGTTGTCGCTTATACTTTTGATAATCTGATAAGCCAAATTTTTACCCACAATTCTTTAAATGTAAAGGCTCACAACAATTGGCTGTGTCATTTTATATCTTTCCTCCGTGGCCTTTTCAGGTAAAATAACTTTAGCAGAAACGTGTGCTAAATAAAAAAAGCAAATAAGCAGTCACTCCACTATGTATGTATCAGTAGATAGTAGCTTATTTTGATACACCGCTAAATCGCAGTGGTATCTTAAATTTTGTTCACAGTTTAAAGGGAATATTAAGTCTAAGATAAATTTTTTTTTGTCCTTAAAACACCAACTTTTGTTGTAAATAATTAAAATATGGTAACTAATATTTTCCATGAGCATCCCATGGTTTTATTTAAAAAGCTTAAAAAATTATTTGTTTACGTTTTGGGGCTCTAAAAAATAAAATTTGTTTTAATATTAATTTTTTTAAATTACTTTTTTGGTCCCGCCAATAAAATCGCTCTACTAAGCGTTCATCGAACTGTTAAAATTGAAATGAATGAAGTACTTTCTCCCTTATCGCCAAGAAGGACAAGACTAAATTTAATTCTGTAATTTTTGGTTTTTCTTATATAAAGTGGACCTTAATATTTATTTTTCTTGGAATGTGAATAAATGTAGTAAAAATATGGTTAAACAACATGTTATCAAACATAACTTTTTAAATTTCTGCAGATCCACGGAGTCTTAATTGAGAATTACCGTGAACTCAATTATATAAATATAGCACTTATAGATGAATAGAATTTTTCAATACAATTGGAATGTCATCATAAATTAAAGGCTTTATAAATTCATATATTAAATTTAAATAAAATTCCGAAAACGGTTAAAAATTTTAACTTTTTTCTTGAGTCGCAATTTCCAAACGCAAGTGAGGAGAATAAATACAACCTTTGGAAAGTTCCAACAATTATGTATCTATGTATTTAATAAAATGTTGAATCATCAATACCATGGGGATATTATTTAGAAGTTATAGGGTGATTCATAAAATATTTGGAATAAATCTTTTACACATCCTAGAAGCTGGTTGTAATAATTTTTATGTTTACATAAAGAGGTAGGTACAATATTTTATATTTGTGTTTACTACTACGCCGTATATTCATATATGTATCATCTGTTAATTGAGTTATTCTCAGACCACTGACGTATACAATGTAAATGCATTGGTTATTTCCTTACTCATGTTCATGTTTTTCTTGAAGTTGTTTTACCAGAAAAGGCAGTCGATTAAAAGCGATAAAATGACAAAATTACTTCGTTTCTTTCCTGCTTTTAAGGCAATCCGTCTCAATCCGTTATGTCCTTATGTCTTCTAGCACATTCGTAGTCAGATTCTGTTTCGTGCAGTTGGGAGCTCGGATCATTCTAAAAGAAAATATGGATCGATAGATGTATGCAGTGATGTGAAAGTAGAAAAAATTCATTTATCCGCAACAAATATGTATATACTTACATGGGTAATATATATTGTCTAAGGATATACAAGCCTTTGATTATTTATTCTCAATTTTCAAATACCTTTTAAATTGCAAGGATTGTTTTATAAAAATATTCATAATCTCCAATGTAATGCACTGAACCAATAGAATGCAGCTTTTGTTATCTATAATTTTATTCAATATTAAAAGTTAACTGAGATTTTCTTTAAATGTAAAAACCAAAGGCAACAGATCTGAAAATATCAAAAACATGGTCTGTCAATGTGAATAAATTGACAAATTATTTTGATCGTACTTAGTTGTCATTGAAAATTTGTAATTATTATTTTTGTATTCCTTTGGAAGGCCCACTCAAATACATGTATATAAATGGACTGCTCGTTGCTCCAAAAATGTATGAAAACAAATGGCACAACTTTTATATTTTCCGTGAGAGCATACTTTCCCACTGAGCGTTATTTGCAGAACTGGAAACTTAAGTAATATATTTGACAGATCATCACTGACATTAGTATTTCAAACAATTGAATTTATATACATGTCAGTGGTCATGATGAATATCTATTTATTCAATGTGAATATTCAAAAGAATATCGTTGGGAGACAGGCTACGAGAAATCATGGTAAAAAAAGATACGTCTATCAATTTCATACAATTTAAAAAGTGATTTTATAAAATTTCAGGGAAGCAATGAAGGAAGATAATTGCTGATATTATTAAAAAATGTGTTCCCTGTTTAGTTGTTAGCTTATCAGCGGAGATATGTGTTTGTCGTTTTCTTACACAAGAAACTGGGGGAGCATGTGCACCTTTATGATGCCCATTATAGGTATCATCTTTAAAACACAGAAGATTTACCACCAATCTGCTCAAACTCAACAGAATTCCCTGATAAAAATGGGATTTTCTCATACACAGTCAGAAGAAGGAAAAGATCCATCGCTATCAATGTGTCACATTAATAATACTGAAGAGGATATAATTGTCCATAATGTCTAAGTAAATATTGTCAATTAGAATATCAATTCGTGAAGCTTTTTCAATGATGGAAACATTTTTGGAACAGCACAATTTTGTGGTCATGTAAGTAAAAAGGTTTAATGAGTTCCACAGGAAGGTAATATTTGAAATGTATCTTTTCCCATGTAGTTAATAATTGCTGTTATATCTACGATTACGACTCTCAGCACTGTTGATATTTTGGTTCCAGTTGAAGAATCAAAGTGGCATGGAGAGATGAAATTACTGCCGTACTATAAGGAAATAAATGAAGTGAAGTTGGAGTCAATAAATTAAGAGAGGCTTTTGTGAATTATACTAAAGTAGACATTTCTATCAAATGATTTTTAGAATTTTTTATGAAGATTTTATAGAAATACAAATAAACTAACTATCCTGATTTATTACTGTATCTTGCTGTGTTGCTGCTTGAGAGGCAGTCATAGAAATTTTCCTGTCTTCTTAATGAGTACATAATGAAGAATCAATTATCGGAGGTTATGCTAAACCATCCAAAACAGCTTGAAATCTGCGAAACACTGGTTGCTATCATGAAGAAATGAATGTAGCCCACTAACATATACATATATGTATAGATGGTGGCGCTGTAATATATGTGAAGGCCTATCTTAAAACTAAATCGTTGCGCTTTAAATTCTTTGCATTGATATTAGGGTAGAGAAATGTGTGCTTGCAGCTACTTATTATCCTCTAAATAGCTTAGATTGCAAGAATTTGAAAGAATTCGAGGAATTTTGTTACATACTTTTGCAACATGTCCCAGACCAGATAAACTTTTGCGTTTAATATGGCTTGAGAAATATCAGCCTGGATTTTCCTCTCAACCACTTCCTTCGACTCATAATTGAAAAAAAAAACCAAATTTTTTTAATAAATCCGGTAAATTAAATCACACTGACAGATATTTAAGTAAATCAATTGGATCCAGTGACATGAAATTCCAAATAATTTAAATTTCGCGCCAGTTGGTAGCATTGACAGTAAGAGCATATTTTCTGAAATCAAAACTGGTGCCACAGCCACATGAAACAGGAGATCAGTCAGTCCATTTATATATATATGTCAGTAAGAAGGACCCATCAAATACCATTAATTTGAAATATCGCACAAAAGAATCGAGTAACCTGATTGCAAGTAATCAGCAAATAAAAAACATGACATGGGTGATCGTTTTTACATGGAATTGAGGTAGGTCTAGGTACACATTTTTGTTCGCTTCTCCTCTAGAGTAACCTAGAGCAGCTCATTAAAGAGACCTATTACATACCTATATTAATGGTTCAGACTGAAATAGTTTGAAAACGTACACAAAACGAGCGTAGCATTAATAAGTTTTCAAATAATTATGTTAAAACCTATAGGGTAGGTGCTCCTAAAGTCGCCCGGTTCCAAAAGTCGGCCACCCCTGACAAAATGATGAAATGATTTTGGAAGCAAATACGCACAAAATAAAAATTGAATAGCATAATATTATTTGTTGTTAAATTGTGTAACAAAAAATAATTTCATATAGTATGACGGTTTTACTATAAGCGATTCACTCTGTGCACAGATATCAGAGTTGGTAAATGTGTGCTCCGTGAATTTTTTGGAAATGAAATTCAGGTAATTGCGAAATAGTGTAGTTTACCTGAGTAGAGTTGTATTTTCTACTTTAGTATTTCATTTATTGTGCTTACATTTTGAAGTGAAGAAAATACCAAAAAATTAGTTTTTCTTAAATATAAAGGGGCGGGGGGCCGGCATTAGGGAACGTAATTTTCGAACTTTTCCTAATATTAGCCACAAATGGCCGACGTGAGGCTGATTCCAAACCATAAGTCGGCATATATCCGTTCAAAGATATCTTAAAGGTTTATAATACTTTACAGTCAGACACAAATATAATTCTAACAAGAGAAAAAGTTATCAATGGTCTAAGACCAGAAATATTATACCATAGATGAAAATAAAAGTTAAATAAAATGAAAACCCAAAGTTTTATATGGCAACACCAAGAAAGGGTTGCCCGATTTTGCTCACTTTTGAAAGTTTATTTACTATTATTATGAAAACGCTGTGTAAAAAGTTTTTAGCTCTCTACATCCACGTGCTCTCAGGCCGTGATCCAAATAAAAGGGAAAAATAAAATTTTGTATGGCAACACCAAGAAGGTAACATTATGGTTGGAGTAAAGACTCTGTTGGCCGACTATAGGGTAAAAGTGTACTTTTTGAAACTTATATTTTTTATTAAAAATGTGAATGTATTATTAGTAGTATTGTTATGCTAAACATATGTTAAATGCTTTCAATTCTCAGCACAAAATGTTTTCATAGCAACAGGTTTGGGAGAGTCATCTTACGGCTACCTAAAAGTTCTAGCTTTGCAATTTTGGCCGACTATTGGTGCTTTCCCCCTATGTTGACATAACAAATAAATTTCTTTAATTCGGAAAAAAAGATTCTGTATTCAATAGAAGAACAAAAGTTTTGTTCGCAAAGTTTTATCATATGTGCTAGTTCTCAAGCTTTATAAAAACAAAAATTAAGATTTTACACATTAAATTGGAACGGGTACCTACTGCATACTTAAAAAAAAAATCAGTTTGTTCTAAATCTTATATTATTCGAAACTTTTTAAGAAACAATTTCAATTCTGAAGTAAAATCCAACCATCTCATTAAATTAACGAAGCAACTGAGAAAACTTTGTTTTATCTCATAAAAGTATCGAAAGCAAAAGAAGTTAGTGAAATCTGTTTTTTTACGATACTCCATTTGCGGGTATGGTACTACACTGAACCTGCATTACCCTACACATTTGGTCGCACAGCTCTTTTTAAAATCAGCTTTTTATTTTATCTCTGTCCATTTCCATATAAAAGTGTACTCAGCAAACTTCGAAAAATACACCAAAATTTTTTCAAAACAATTGTTAAAACCGACATTTAAGATATTATTTCATGCCTACCATAAACAAAGTATTTAGATTCCCTCAAAAGTTGCTAAGTAAATATGAAAAATCTTATTTATAATGTAAAAATATTCAATAATAAACTACTGCTATGTCTATTTAACTTCCGGGTTAAAACTAAATTTTCAAAGAAAATTCTAGTGAAATTCTTAAATGAAAAGTCGATACCCCCATAGTACTACGCAATCCTCTGCTTGTGTCTACGGCGTTCAGGTGAAAAAAAAACTGACTCATCTTTCAATTTAATTTACACACATTTTATATAATAAAATATTGGGGAAATAAAACTGAAAAAATTACTTCATTATGAAATAAATAATTTTTTTTCATTGTTTTGTGCTTAAAAATTTTATGAATATCTTAAATTAAGTTGAAAAAATCATTTGAAACGAATTGAGCTTATTCAATTGCCGAATCCGGATAAAAAAAGGAAAATAGTTTATCCTAAAACTTCGCACTCAATTTTAAATTCAATAAAATCCGTTGCCGCATGTAAGCAATTACCGCATATTTTCACAAGACATTTTTATTTTAATACTTCCATATCACCAGTAATACAGAAAATAAATACTTAAATCGCTTACCTTCAATTCTCAGCAAATAATGGAATGTAACAGAATTTAAGATTACTATTCTAAATCACAATGTTTTAGCAAAAGTTTTCCCCAGACACCTTCAGAGATCACAAGATGAAAATCTAATGGCGGCCGTACATGCCCGTTACCCTTCGCCGGGTAATCGTCGTGTTCGTTATTGATCAATAAAAATTTCGGATCGGGAGCTTTCGTCTACACCGGAACGTCTTTCTTTGTAATCCTGTAATGTAATGACGTGGAGGTTGTCGAATGCCGACTGACTATATATCATCTTGTATACTTGGAGCATAATTTTTAGCATAAATTAAAAAAAAACACTTCAACATATATAACGGTCTACGAAAAACAAAAAAAATCAACTGAAACTTGCGGAAATAACGTAAATAGATCAAGGAGACTAATCTAGTTGCTTGCGAGCCGATTATATCCAAAAAAGATTTTCTTCACTTCTAATTCAATTTCACAATTAATTATCTGAAGATTACACAATTAACACTTGGACAGCACATTCATTTAGAGAATTACATATATACATATATATATATTTTTTTGGTTAAAATTGATGCAAATTCACAAGATAGACATAATGCCGGCTGTGAAATATCATGGAAAATTTTTGCAACAGATAATAACATAAAATTCGTCGATTTTTAGATAAGTGCTGTCGGAAATAATCAATAAAAAACATACCACAGATTTCACAGTTTTATATAATTCCGTTTAGAAACTAAGATGAAACAGATTTCCATGATTTTCCACTGATTTATTTTCAGGTATAAAATTGTGTCCACTTACCACGAGCACAAAAGATGAAAGACAGATTTTCACGACGGAAATGCACATGCGCTTTTCATCAGAGCTGCTGCGATTTTATTCTTTTTTGCACATTTCGACTATGTCGTGCAATGGACGGGGTACAAAGCATATATAAACTGCGCAGGTCCACCAAATGTAGATAAATAAATCAAACCTGTCACAGATGTCTGAAATTTCATACAAATTTTCTTTTCTTTTTAAATTGTTTCAATTACATTTTTAAGTACATTTATCTGAAATTGAATCGATGCACATTTTTATTTGAATGTACATAGAATAAAAAACGCATTTTCCTTTTCTTATTGCATCGACTAATTTTTGATATTTTTCGGAGTTAGAGGAGCTTCCAACAAATTTTTTTTAGTTATTGTGAGCGGATGTCGTGAAAAATTTGCACGTTCTAACTTTTTATCGACAACCGTTCCGTAACGAACGGGTGGCATCATAACAATCGGAATGAATTCTCTAAAGTTAAATATTGTGAATTAAGGAAAGAATAAGAATTTGAAACTTAAAAGCTCTTATTTATGGGATTCTCGTAGACAAGATGAAATGTCAAATGACAATGGTTTTTTTCAGACCTACTGCTTCATACAAACCTTAGAATATTGAGAGATGGAAGTTGTGTTGCCACTGTAGTGAAAGCTCAGTACTTAAGTACTTAAGTATCTAATCAACATAGAGAGCGGCACGGCAAAGTAAATTAATTTGATTTTGATAACAAGTTTTCACTTTATTTAAATTTAATAATAAAGGAATATATTTTGCTTGCTGTGAAATTTTAATGAGTAAATATTTTTCTAGTACCGAATATATACAGTAGAGTTCACTTAACACGTAAACTGATTACCCGAAATATTGCATAACACGAAACAAACGTCCAGTAGCCCTTCGGTTAAATTATTTTCATGTGAATTAATTTTGATACCGCAAAATCAATAACATGAAATATCGCTTAATACGAAGAAATTTGAAATCTTACTTTGTTGAATGATTCCTGCACGCAATACTCGCTGCAAACCGCGCACATGATGCTTTTTTATTCCGAAGTGTGCGAATATGGAACAGTCTACCATCTTCTGTTTTTCCTGCGGCATAGAGCCTGCGAAAGCTTAAGGGTGACATACATCAGCACCTCCGTCAATCTCCTCACGTTCAGTAATTCCTTTCCCCATCTCTTTCCTGCCATGCTATGCATTGCATCATACGGTATCCTCTGAGCTTGGCTTAACAATATATATATATACATATATTTTAAATACATATGCTCTTTTATTTGTTGGCTCTTTGGCTCTTTTCAATTTTCCTTAAAAATAAGTGGCAAAGCAAAAGGCTCTACAATGTGTAAAGAAAAGACACTAACTAATCTAAAAATCACAAACATAACAGAGTCAATAGGGAAAACAAGAACAAACTAGATACTAACAGTTAAAAGAACAAAATGAAGTAACATTATGTTCCCAATTTACCTATAACACCAAATGTCCTATCTGAAGCCCTTTAAGAGTTATTAGCTCTAAACCTATTCTCAAACCTATTTTCAAACCTATTATCAACGATAATTTGTTCCTTTAGCACGTCATTTTAAAAGATATCGTCCAATTTCGGTGTGACCTGAATAGGTTATGAGTTAATAACTGTTTAACGGCTACAGTTAACACATAGGGTGTAATAGGCCAACTTAAAGAGGAGAGTCTACAGTTTATAGCTTTCATAAATTTTTAGTTTAGACAACAATAATTCTTGATATGCCCCCCCCCCCCCTCCCTGCCATACAATTTGCGGTTCGTCTAAATGAGTACTATCACCTCCCGCTCTACTGACCTCCTAGTGGGAAACACCCTGTATACAACGGATATAAAAATTTTGAAAAATGCCTAAAAGTTTGAAAAGCAAAAATATTTCTATATGTCCCAATTTTGACAATTGTGTAAGTGACAGTTCCAAAAAGTTCCAACTTTACAAAAATTATCTAATAAAAGTTATTTGCTAGTCGACCGAATTTTCAATATACAAAGACATCTAGTACAATACGAAATGGGAAATTCAAATACATACCTACATACATATAGTGAAAGAGAAATAAAAATTAAATTTAAAAAATGTTGTGCCTGAGTTCATAAACGCCTGAGAGTGCCGTTCGTGACGAAAGAGTAGTAAACATGGATTTACATGGGCTTTTTTGATTTAGAATGAGTGAATGGGGAGCTTCCCGATGGGGTAATTTTTTTTTCTTGTTGGGGGTTTTGGGGTTGGGTTGGTAGCTTCCACCCTTTGGGAGTGCCGTTGGTGACAAAAGAGTTTTAGGGTAGTAAACGTGGATGGATTTACAAGGGAAGTTTTGATATAGAATGATTGAATGCGGAGCTTTCCGATGGGGTAAAATTTTCGTAGGTGTTTGGTGTTTTGGGGGTGGGGATGGTACCTACCGCCCTTGGGGTTGTGCAGTGAAAATCGATTTTCCAGAGTAGAGAGTCGAATTTCGATGGTCGAGATTTGGGAGTCAAGATTCGATAGCTGAGTTTCGAGAGTCGAGTATCGAGAGTCGAGATTCCAGAATCGATATTCGAGAGTTGAGAGTCGAGATTCGAGTCGGGTCTCGATAGTTGGTTTTCGAGAGTCGAAAATCGAGAGAGTATAGAATTTATGACTAAAAAGTATAAAATAAAATATATTAAAAAAAATTTTGAATTAAATAACCTTTGTAAATAAAATGGACTAGAAAGTGAAAAATACTTTTTTCTTTTCGTAGCCATATACACAAGAAAAGCTTCATTGAAAATAAGAAATGCTACAACTCCGATTAAATCTTAAAAGTTTGGGCATGAGTTGCAGTTAGACAATTGTGATTAAGTTATGGATGCCCAAACTTTTAAGACTTAATCGGAGTTCTAGTATTTCTTATTTGCAATGAAGCTTTTCTTGTGTATATGACTGAGAAAAGAAAAAAATATTTTTTACTTTTTTGGTCCGTTTTATTTACAAAAGTTATTTATTTTAAATGTTTTTTTTTAATATATTTAATTAAATATGCATTTTGAAATGGAAGTCACAATTTGTAACTCTTCTGGTTCAGGTATAGTCGATACTGTACTTTATAGATCGCAAAAAATTGTTGTGAAATAGATAGATATTTCTAGTTAAGTATGGACATATGCATATTTAATACATACACTACCTATTATACCTATATACTATAAATGCTCTCTGATGAAAAAATAAGTAAAGTGTAAAATTTGATATTTATTATATAAATTTTTCTTATATCTTATAGATAATATTATAAAGAATATGTGATTTGAATTTTTTCAAAATCGGTTAAACGGATTTTCAGATATCCTGTACACCAGTTTAAAAAGCGAAGTTTCGGGAAAACCCAAAAGAAAAACAATTAGGGCAAATGCATCAATATGCGTCCACTTCATTTCATAACAATAAAATGACGTATTTTCCTTAAAATGCAGATATTTCTATCAGTGTTGTCACTTCACAAGTCTCATTTGAGAGTAAAACGGCAGAAATACCGGTAGTAAATTTGAATAATAACGTAGTAAAACATACCATTATGGTCCTGTGATTAGTTGCATAAATAAATATGGTTTATTTATGTGAAATTCGGCATTTGCATTTTTTTGGGGTATCCTACTATAAAAAATGTCGAAAAAGTGTACCTGAATGTTGAAATTTGAATTCAATTACAAAAAGTTTATAGAGAAGTCAAGAATTGAGCTTCAACTAAAAACTTAAAATTCTTTATAATTATATTTAAATAATTATATTTAAAAACAAAAATAAATGCTGTTACACTAATGTCTTCATTTGAATCACTGCATATTACAAATTAAATGCCTCCATTCATTATTTAAGCTTTCTACAACACTATTATAATTAAAAGAAAAAGGATGTAACAACAGAAAAATATGTAATTGGACAATCACCACTTTGTATTTTGCTCGAATTAATATAGGTAGGTACTCTAAAAGACAAACTTTCTTGTCGTGAAAATCAAAACATTTAGAAATTTGATCATATAACTCAATATAGAAAGAATTAAATTTTCTTTAACTTTCGTTAGCCTATTACTACTTTCAGGATAATTATTCGTTATTTATTTTTCTTGGGAAAATTTTAATCCAAAAAACATTTGGGTGGTCATTTGGGTGAATGATTATCATGATAACTTACCTGGCTAGATATTTTATCTTGTTTTATGAAGTTGATGAATATACATATTTACGTAGTTTTTCAGAAAAATTTCTTTTAGATCATGCTCTTTTCAGATTCCAAGGTTTTATTGAAAATTTTCAAAATTTTTTAGATATACGTAAGAAATAATTTTACTTCTGGATTATTTAATAAGTCTAATATCTTCAAAAACAATAAGCATTGCTCTAAAATTCTGTTAATCGAGATGTTTCCAATGAAAGCCATCTAGTTGTAATTGGTTTTATAATTTTATGCAAGAAGTTTTTTTTTTGAAATTTTCAAGTTCTGTTAATCTCTTTGGGCCAGGTGAAAAAAACACCTCTTTAATTTTCGACAATTATATTAGTTCTCCGACGTTTCGGCCGATGTCTCGAACCGTTATCAAGTTACTGTATTACTTGAGATATAAATTAAAATACAAAGGCTACTTACGGATTAAACACATTGGAAAAATATTAACATGATAAATAAATAAATAAATAAAAAATAGTATGACACTGATTAAAAAACACAATATAAATAAATAAATAGATAAATAAAAGAACATTGATTAAAAAGCACATCTGTTTAGAAATAAACAAATAGATAAAACTATAGGATTCTTGGAGAGTTATCCAACCACTCGTCAAAATTAACTGATACAAAAGTTGTGTTCAACTTTTGGCTAGAGCCGGCTATAGCTGGCTGTAGCTAGCGCTCTTATTTGTGTGAGTAAATGTCAAACTTGCGTCATTCCATAAATTGTTTCAATTTCATTGTAAGAATTATGTCGAGTAATAAAAGTAAGTTAGTTGCAATAGCAATAATAATAAAAGAATGGATTGAATTAAGAAATCGAACTGCAAAAGAAATATTCAAAATCGAACCGCGATGCTCCACTGCAGCCTGGACTTTTATTGTCTTTTGTTTGAAATATATATCGCTTTGAGGTTATTAAATTTCACCTTTGCTATCCAGTAATAAAATTCAGAATTTTTTTTGTTTACTTCACATTAAAAACTAAACAAACAAACGTCAAGCTACTTTAGCTTCACCACCAGAGCACTAACCAATTTGGCTATATTTGGCTACAGCCGAGAGTTGAACAATAAATTCTGACAATTGAGCTAACATATACAGATATGATTTTTCGTCATTTATAGCTCTTATTTTTGGCTCATAATTGGCTATAGCCAACAATTGAACGACCTCATTCTAGCTATAGCCACCTATAGCCGGCTCTAGCCAAAAGTTGAACACAGCCTAAGTTACTTTATCGTTCTTCAAAGCTCTTCAAATGAGCGCAGTAAATGGTATTGATATTATCTGGGTCTGTTTTTTTGAACATTGTGTTAGCAGTTTTCTGAATATATAATGCCTCTATCAATAATCTCTTCTTATAGTGTTTTTCATTATGTAAGTTTTTGTTTTGTTCAAGAAGGAACTTTTTTTTGGATTCTCCGGTATATACCTAGCAAAAGCTAAAAAATGTTTTTAATTTGTTATTTCATCACACAACTCATTATATTTTGGGTGACAAGTTTCAAGTCTTGGTTTGACTCATCAACAGGCCCCAAATAGCGAAATTGAGTGACTTGAAAAATAAATGAAAAAATAGAACAAAGAAAAGAAATGAAAAAATGAAAAAATTGAGAAAAATAGAAGAAAAAAAAACATTTTATTAAAAAAATTTAAAGAAAAAAACCAGATTCATTCGAAACGAATCGAACCTATATTCGCCCGCAGAGGGCTGAAAAAGAAAAATAAAAAGGAAGAAGAAGAAGGGCTTCATGTTAGCAGAAAACCTTACACTCATTGGTGCAACTTGGTTTTCTGCCTGCTGCAGACGCTTGAAAATGATCAAATTGATCTCCTCTGATATAAACTCAGAATAAATTCTGGGTGTGAATTATATGAGGCAAAAAAACTCCTATATTACACCAAGGAGGAAGAAATAAAGATAGAGATTACTCTATATGAGCTATATACCGGAGAATCCGAAAAAGTTCTATCTTGAACAAATATAAGTTTAACCCGGTAAAAAATCCTTTAGAGTAATCTCTATCTTTATTTCTTCCTCCTTGGTGTAATATAGGAGTTTTTTAACTCATATAATTCACACCCAGAATTTATTCTGAGTTTATATGAGAGGAGATCAATTTGATCTGTTTCAAGCATCTGCAGCAGGCAGAAAACCAAGCTGCACCGATGAGTGTGAGGTTTTCTCACTGACATATAATAAGAATGGACTGAGCCATCCTATCTAATTCTTATAGTTAAAAATGGCACAAATTTTTGCTAAAATCTATTTGTCTCTTTCAAGCTCAAAATATACACTGAACTGTAACCAATTTTGGAAACAGTACGGCTGTATTAATTGGAATGCATTGGAATTGACATAAAAATTCAGACAAATATATTGTTTTTATACGTCTATCTCTTACAAGCTCAAGGAAATTTGACAACAAATCTGCGGAGGAGCACATTTTTCAGTAATATTACTAATGAGTTTTTGGGTTAATTAAAACAAGTTTAACTTTCTAAATAATTTTAATTTAATGCAACACTATTTTATAACATCTTTAGTGTTTCCAATCGACAAATAATAATAAATTATGAATCGGTGTGCAAATGTACGAAATAAAGGGTTTTCACAGCCTATTCAATATTTGTGCCATTTTTGGAGCAAGAACGCTCAGTCCATTCTTATTATTATGTCAGTGGGTTTTCTGCTAACACGAAACGCTTCTTCTTCCTTTTTATTTTTCTTCTTTTTCAGCCCACTGCGGGCGAATACAGGTTCGATTCGTTTCGAATGAATCGGCATTTTTTAATTTTTTAAAATTTTTTTAATTAAAAAAATAAAAAAAAATTTGTTTTCTTCTATTGTTCTCAATTTTTTCATTTTTTCATTTCTTTTCTTTGTTCTAATTTTTCATTTGCTTTTCAAGTCACTCAATTTCGCTATTTGGGACCCGTTGATGAGTCAAACCAAGACTTGAAACTTGTCACCCAAAGTATAACGAGTTGTGTAATGAAATAACAAATTAAAAACATTTTTTAGCTTTTGCTATATACCGGAGAATCCGAAAAAGTTCCTTCTTGAACAAATATAAGTTTAACCCGGTAAAAAATCCTTGCATAGGATATTTATTTAGATTTTGTTGTTTGTGATTAACTATTCAAATTATTACATTTTTAACTAACTAATCAAAAATCCAAGTTACTTATGTTTCTTAAATTATGAGTTCATTATTTTTATTAATAAGAAATTACAAGGCAATACAGAAGACGCAACCAGCAAAGGTACTCTACAAAATGTCAAAACAGTTGCTAAGAAAATTAAGCGTCGGTAGCTGCATTGGGATTAAAAATTATTTTGGCGTTGGATCATCGCCACTTTAAAGCACAGTGCTAACTTTTCCTACCACGACCGGTGCGTAATTTGTGCCTTTTTACAATGTACCTATGTAAAGTGAGCAACAGGGTCGTTGAGTTGAAGTTCAGTCATCAGAGTTCAGTTCATTAGTTGGTGGCATGTAAATAATGCGAAAATGCAATAACTCATATATTTTTAGTGTATTGCTATGAGCTTAAAAGATAAGGGACTGCTCTTTTTATTCCAATTTATTTCATGAGAAAACTTTTAAATAGTTATATTTCAAATAAATATAAAATTGTTTGAATTGTTCGTTAATTTACGGCATTACCACATTAATTTTAGTGGCTGCGAAATGGATCAATAATTACTAACATGAGCCAGTTTGCGTCTACTTACGTGTGACCGCAAATTAGAGCTGAATTTTTTACCTCGTCCCCGATTGCGGCCTACAAGCAACATGTTATTAAATAGACATTGCATTGTCGGATATTCGACAAGGAAAACTTTCTATTAGAGCAGCTAGCTAGCTAAAATATTCCAAAAACATCACTGCAGGATGAATTGTCTGGAAGACATCCTGAAGGTGTAGGAAAGTCTTGACAACACAAAGTATTTTAGCGGAAACCGAAGAAAAACTAGATAAGTTGTGTGGAATCGTTAGCCAAATGTGGGTGGGTTTCCATTAAGTTCTGATAGCCTTTTAAACACAGTTCCATAAATTGAGCAAGACGATATGGTTCGACTTTATCCTTCAACAAGTAAAAAAGCTAGAATTGGTCTAAGACCAGTTCTTATGATACCCTAGCCTAGATGAATGCCGGTATAAAATTTCGTATGGTCACCGATCTATTCAAGTTGAATTTTTGAAGTGGTTTTCGCATATATTTCTATAACGTTTCGTCGGACAGAAAAAATGATTATAACCAATTTTATAGGATTTCGTATCCTAAAGAAGTTTTTGGTACAATAAAAATGTCTAACACTGATCGTTTTCACAGTATATGTAAAAAACCTAAATTTTTATATGGCAACACCAAGAAGGGGTTGCCCGATTTATTCTATTTTTGAAATTTTATTTGTTATTACTATAAAAACACCATGTACCAAATTTCAGCTCTCTACATCGACCCGTTCTTAGGCAGCGTCCAAATATATAGTGGAAAACGAAATTTCTGTTTGGCAACCCCAGGAAGGAGTTTCCCGATTTGTCTCATTTTCGTACTAACACTTTTTTTTTTAAAGTCCGTGTACAAAATTTCAGCTCTCTAAGTATACGGGTTCTCGAGTTATCGCGCGCACAGACAGACAGACAGACAGACGGACGGTTGGACGTGGAATAATCAAAATAACTTTTTATATTATGCGGAGGTGTCCAATCCATTTTGCTCTACCATCATTATTTCGAGGTGTTACAAACGGAATGACAAACTTAGTATACCCTATAGATTTCATCTAGGGTATAAAAATGGTATAACCTGCATATGTAATCCAGAGCTTGCATATCGAATTCCCAAAGGCCTAACTGAAATCAGACATACGGTTTCTGAAGAGGTTATTCGAAAATGGTTTGATGAGCTGCAAAATTATATAAAGGAGATAAATGCAGAAACAATTATTTGCTTGTTGTGGGATATAGTCAATAGAGGACTGGGTTTTAGGTCATTCTGAGTTAGGCTGCATGAGAATATAGCACGGATGGGGTAAATACATGGTTAATAATGAATAGGGAATAGGGATAATTCTATACGCAGCACAACACATATGCTAGAACTAGCGGAGTTTAGTGTTTACAACTAATGCACCATCAAAAGAAACCGGACTGGTTAAATGACGATTTTGTTTTTAAGAGATGAACTACCTTTCGATCTTAGACGCATTGAATTAGACGCGATTCCCTTTGCCCCAAGCGAGGATATTGTCAAGACCGTAATTCAACGATCTAATCATGCATACTCATTTGACACATGCGGCATTCCTTTCGGAGTCCGTAAGAGTGTCAAAGGAGTAAGCAAAATCTATGTACTGTTATAGACAAACCTATGCATGGGATTGAATGTAAGGGAAAGCATAACATTAATGAAATTAAGAGGAAAGACGGAGAGATAACAGAGCCCTGGGGCACACCGGCATTTATTGTTATTGAAGAAGTCTGAATTCTTGCTGTACAGCGAATGCTATTGGTCTCTTGTTTCTAAATACTGGTTTAACATTATGTTGTGTGTGCAATGTTACCATTATTTTAATACAAAGACCTAGTTCTGCCTAAGAAACAACTTAGAAAATCGTTTTAAAATTATTTTACCTTCATAATGGATTTAGAGAAAATTTTTAACGGATTGAAAATGTTCCGATCGCAACATTCCAAAGTTCAAACTTTTCAAAGAGAACCAACCAGCACAAATTTAAATTATTATTTGATGACACAAATCACTTGTTTATAACAGTTCGATTGTTCAGAGTGCTTTGCTTCAAAATCTTCCAATATCGTGGTAGCACCGGTAGCGGTTTTTATAATTTCCTGCACTAGTCTTGTTTCCGGATTACTTAACAAATTCTAGGTATCGTGCTAAATTATTGTTATATCAGAACTAGCATGAATTTCTAACTTGATATATTCGTTAATACCCAATTTAATAAATCTCCTTCGAGCTAAAACTGATACAATGTTGTTACAAATATATTTTGAGAGTTTGATTGTTTCACGGGGTTTTGTTCTTGATACTGGTAGTTTGGCTTATGTTTTCGAACAGTTTCACAAAAGCCTTTTTTATGTCCTACTTGGACACACTTCCTGCATTTATGGCCTTTGTACCGACATTTCCTTACAAAATGCATATGTATCTCCGCAGAGCCAAAACGATCTCTGCGGCTGTGAATTTTCTTAAATTTCATTGTAATTTTTCCGTTGAGGTTCATTCAATTTTTTCTACTACTCGATGATTTATTATCGATTAGTGCTCCGTCGTTTTAACGTTAACGACTCCATGGTATTCTGATACTACCATTTCGAGATTCATAGTTAATTTTGATGTTATCCTCGAATCAATTGTACCAGGACAATAGTCGAAAATTAAATTATTTTCAGGATCATGATGGAATTCAGTGGTGATATTAGCGAGAGAGTATCACTAAAGACATCCCCTGTTGTTTAGAGTAGGGTTGGTTTCACCTCTGATCAGTGGCGGATCCAGGATTCTGATGAGGGGGGGGGCGCACCTATGGTTTGAAAATGCTATATGCTGAAAACTGAACAAAAGCTTGAAGACACTCGCCACCACTCGCAGATGTCAAATGCATAAAATTTATCATTTAAAATATACGAGTCGAACAGATTAGCAAGTAGCTGTCACTCGCAATGAAGAAAGTTGCTCAACGTTCTTTGCCACTCCCGAAAGTCAAAGGAGATGTTAGATTATTCATTTTGTTTTGGTTTGTAAATGGTGGAAGTGCAAAACTTCCCAATCATCCATTTTAGTTAGTAAAACTAGGGAAATGTATTTTATTTAAATTCACGAATCATCATAAATTGTATCTTTGTAAAATACAGGAATTAAAAACTTACATTTATTTAAACTAGCAGTCACAGATCCAATACGTACCTTGTACGTATGTAACTTCGTTAAGAAAGTGTAATTCTTTTGTTTTTATATTATTAAGCCAAGGTCAGGAGATATCCTATGAATTATGATGCAAAGTACAGCATGGCAAAAGGGTGATAAAGAAAGGAATTAGGGAACGTGAGGAGAGTGGTGAAGGTGCCGATGTATGTCACCTTTAAACTTTCGCAGATTGCATGCCGGAGGAAAGACAGAAGATGGTAGACTGTTCCACATTCGCACAGTTCTGGATAAAAAACCATTACGGAATTTGACTATACGGCCGAAATTATTTTGAAGGGCAAAAGGATATTCGCGGCTTGTAGTGCGAGTATTACATGCAGGAATCAGGGATCAGACTAGATATTTCATTAGATCATTTACCATACATGTAGAAATGGGTATATTGCGAGGCGCACAACTCAAAACTAATCTAGTCGAATATACTTTGCGAAGCGCACACCTATTGTTAAGGGATTACGCATTGTTTTAGTACGTATCTTTACCTGCTCTAAGTAATATACCTACGTAGGATGTATTTGTTAAGCGCACAAACCAGATAAAAACGGGTGTAGGTATTTGCGAAGCGCATAAGCCACTGGCTTATATTCATTGTTTAGAGTAGATTCAGGTTGATGATTATGAATATGACTTATTCGGATTAATACATTGCAATCCACGTCCGTAAATAATGCACCTTTGCAGATTTTATTCGTGCATCTCCATGTTTGACCCTGTTCTGTCAGACAAGCCAAACGGAATTTAAAGGCATCCACTATTTTCAGCGGTTTACCGTTTCGGCTAAACATAGAATACATGTTTTCAGAAATGTGCAGAATTTAGCACACTGAATAAAAACACTGAAGAGCACTTGAAGAAGTTTTTTTTAATCGACATGCATCAAACTAGGTGGACAAGCTGATAATGATGAAAATCCAGTCTTTTAAATCTATACTTATATATAGGTATGTATATAGGGATATTACACAGATCAGGTATAGATTTTTAAATCAATATGTATATGTATATTACAGAGAGTAGGTAGTGTTAGAACAGAGCGTTGTCCTTAACAATAGCCGCGCGTTTCCAAAACAATGCGTAATCCCTTAACAATAGGTGTGCGCTTCACAAACTCCTGCTTGTGCGATAGGTGAAGTGTTTTTAAATGGCTTGTGCGCTTCGCAAATACACCCGTAGAAATATAGGAGCGAAACGCAACCAACATTGCGGCGATGCTCGAGTGAGTCCATATGACAAAATTTTGCCACATCGCCAATGAGCTGAAGGACTTGTAGAGGAGCGCTAGAATCGATGGGCTGAAATATTTCTTACACCTTTACAGAAATCCAACATATTCCGATGCTTATTTGGCAACAGAGAAGTTCTGATCTGTTCAGCTTAAATTACTGTAAATATTAATGTCAAAGAATTGCTCCATCAACAGAAATGGGAGTGGAAAAATTCTGATCTTGTTTTAAAGAGATGGGACAGCTTTGGAGGTTAGATGTATTGAATTTGATGCGATTTGCTTTGTTCCAAGCGAGGATATTATCAAGGTGGTTATTCAAGGATCTTATCATGCAATCTGGTTTGACAGATGTTGCTTTTTCTCTGTAGTCGGCAAGAGTGTAAGGAGTAAGCGAAATCAAGGGTATTGCCATCGGCAAAACAAAACAATGGATGGGATTGAAGGTAAGGGAAAGCAAATCATTAATGAGAATTGAGAAGAGAGATGGAGAGATAGCAGAACCCTGAAGCACCCCGGTATTTATTGGCTGAGATTGAGATGTAACGCCATCTAATATAATCCGCATTAATCGACCAGATAAGTCACTTTACATTCATAATAGAAGTGGAGGAGAGAGAGGCCAAGTGCTTTAAGTTTGGCTAAAAGGGCTGAATGCCAGACACTATTACAGGCCTTTGAAATATCTAGGGCAACGATTTTGGACTCACCAAATTTGTGAAAACTACGGCTTCAACGTTCCATAAGAAAAGTCAGAAAAAGATAAGCCATATTGGCGATCGTTGTGGGTTTGATTAGTTTCTAGATACTTCATTAATTTGGAGTTAATGATAGATTTGTAAACCTTTGAAAGAATCGAAGTAATTGAAATTGGTCGATAATTTGAGGGATTGCTACCCTTTCCTTTCTTGGGAATAGGCTGAACGTGAGCAATTGGAAATTTTCCTGGCGAATAAGACAAGTACTTAAAATAGTTTTCGCTGAGCTTTAGACAAGAATGAGGTACAGGTTTTATTTAACGGGAGTTTGAAACTCTTAGGACTTGCGGCTATGACGTTGATCTCCTTAAGGACCTTGAACATATTTCTCGTCCGTATGTGTATTGGCTCTTGCACACATCTACAAGGGAGATGTGAAGTGGGTGGAAAAGGACAATTTGAAGTGAATCTAACAGTCAAAATATTAGTTTTATTCAGGGAGTCAACAATCACTTCATTGTAAACTAGTGAAGGAATAGAGGAACTGCTGAAGTTGCCCCTGATGGCTTTGACCAGGGACCAGAAACCTTTGCTGCCTTTGCGTCTTGCCAAAATTCTAACATTCTGGCCAAAAAGAAATTTTTCTCTTTGGATAGTGTTTCAGTTCTGGACATGGATAGAATTGATAGGTGCGAAAAGCAGACTATTTCGCTTTTAGTGCTTGGTTGTACTTATCCTTAAATCAAGAGCTGTTGTAGAAATACTAAATGTATTCACGCCCAAGCCTTAGAATTGTACAAAATTCAAATGTTTATTCATCAACATCCTTTGAAGCAAAACAGACCGTCCAATCAAATTCTCTAGGATACCCATTAAGACTTTCCCAATCTGCAGATTTATTTTGGTTTTATTTAACGTTTGGGCTAAGTATTCTATAAAATCTATTACATTTTACGAAATAATAAAAAAAAAATTATTTAAAAATTAATCTCTTGCTTTAAATGTAATAACACTCATAAAACAATGCACAATGACTTGTTCGCCGTTATGTAGTTTCGCTGAATTTCTCCAATTACGAGTGATAATTGTTTTTTTAAATGTTTATTTTGCCACGCCGCGGCGATAATGTTCTTAGAAGCCGTCTTTACATGGAAGGCTTATCAAAGACCCTTTGGCAGCTGTTTTCAATTAAAACAAACCTTCCATCGCGTTAACATGAATGGGCTCAGTCCTGCTTCAAACACTCCGAGCAAAGCGACGCTCATGTACAGAAATCCGCGCTTCCTGCTACTCCATAGGCTTCAACAACCATGACCGAAGGCCAAGGTGCTTGCTAGGGCCTGCGCTCCTAAATGTATCATATTGAACGCTTCCAGAAATTGCTACGTTTTTTACAAAAGGTGCAGTCGAATATATGTGAATCATTGTGTAGGAAAAATTCAAAAGATCTGCTGCAATTTTTTTTTCATTAGTGTTCAGGGGGCGCCCCCGCGCTCTCTAGCTGGATCCGCCCCCGCCTCTGATTTACTTTCTTTGGCCTTGCTAGTTGTAATATCAATTAAAGCTTTTGCAATTTCTCTATATTGCCGCTGTTGTGTTGATCCAACAACTTAATGATGGACTGCTGTATACATCCGTCACTTCAATGAATTGAGAAATTCTGGGAGTAAATATTTAAAGTTACGCGCAATTGAAATATTTTAAGTATCCGATTATTTTCGAATAAATCGGAAATTTCGCTTATTGCATCGGCATGGTCGAACAATCCTCGTCGCCAAAATATGTTGTAGTTTAGGGTGACCGATATAACTAACTTCGTGTACAATACATATTAATACTCTGAGGATTATACAAAACCATGGCAAATTATAATACATAAACTATGAGCTATTTTAGCCGCATGTGTAGTTAACACGACATCTCAATCAAGTACATATAACTCTGACATAGGGCTGCCACCCGTCCGGGTTTCCCTGGATTTGTCCTAGTATGAAAGGCGTCCGGGGGGAGCGTCCAAGCGGGGTTTTCTATACTGTCCGGGTTTTAAAATTTTGGAAACCAATTAAATAAAAATTAAATTTTTATGTGTAATGCCGACAGTCAGATCGACTCGACTCTAACTCAAGTTCTCTCTTCTGGTCCCAGCCAGTTTGAGCTCAGTAGCGAAGCGAGCATTACACGACTATTGCTTGTGTAACTTGCGTAGTGTACCTTTGTATTGTTTTATGTACCGCTCCCCCACCCACCAACCAGTTATGAACGCCCCACCAGCCAGTTATGAACCCCCCACCAACCAGCTATGAATCCCCCCCCCCCCCCCGAACAAATGTAAAATCTCGATACTACAGTGCCACAATTCACGTATGTAAAATAATTTTAAACGCCACCGTACAAATATGGGAAGTAACCCAAGTTGGCGACCCTTCACGAGAGAAAAAAAAGACATAAAAATTTAAAGAAACAAAAAGTATGTAAGATAAAGAATGGGTATAACTTAATAAAAAGTAAAACTCATGTTTAAAAGAGGGAAATATCTGAACTTTGTTTTTGCGCTCCATGGCCTACAATTAAAAATACGTTTTTTCTTTACAAAACAAAACATGGAAATTGATGACACAAAATTGATAGATGAGTGGATGAATTTACAAAATTTCAGTCAAAATCTAAGCGATAAGACAAGCTTTTAACGGCAAATCAACTTTGGCTTCATTTTTTAAAACATCGTATGCTCATTTGTGCACCGAGGTATTGAAGATTGCACAGTATGTTTTAGCGTAACAGCTCATAATGCCCACGAAGAGACAGTGTTTTAACAATTTCTCAACTGTGGATGAAAGAAAGAAACTCACTGAACATATAAACGGTTTCGTCACTAATCAAAGCAAAATATAATTTTAAAGATTTTAATTGTGTTGATTTTTATACATTTTTAAGGTATAGATACACGGTGAGAGGCTTTTGCTCTTTAGTCTCTGGTTTACAGAATCTAAAATCTCCAAAACGTTTACATGGCAAGAGATTCTTGTCTCAAACCAAAAAAATACGTCTCTGAAGACCATAAGAAAAAGTGTATACACGAAATGTTTATTTAGTCTCAAGAGATCTATGTTAATTATCAACAAAGAGATTGTTCGAAAGAAAGTGAAAAAGCTTTAAAAAAATATATGCAAACAATTTTACGGGATAAAGGACAACACAACAAATTTGTGTGACTTTTTTTTTTTTTTTTTTTTTCAAAAATAACCAGCCGAACATTTTTTTAAAGCCAATTCTATCCCAACTTGAGATTTTAATAATTTACTAACAACATCATTAATATTTTCATACCCAAGATAATGAAATCATAGGGTATACTAAGTGTGTCATTCCATTTGCAATGCATAGAAATAATGATGGTAGAGCAAAATGCATTTGACACCCAAGTAGAATATTAAAAGTTATTTTGATTTTTGCATGTGCGTCTGTACATCCGTCTATTCGTCTGTCCGGCCGTCCGTGATAACTCGAGAACGCGTATATTTAAAGAGGTGACATTTTACACACGGGCTTTAAAAAAAAAGTAAATTTAAGTTCGAAAATGGGACAAATCGGGTAACTCTTTCCTAGGGTTGCCATACAAAAATTTCGTTTTTCACTGTACTCTCAGGCAGTGTCCTGAGAACGCGTCAACGTAGAGAACTGAAATTTTGTACACATTGTTTTCATGAAAATAGTAAATATAATTTCCAAAATGGACTAAATCAGGCAACGGCTTCTTGGTGTTGCCATATAAAAATTTAAGATTTGTACGTATACTGTGAAAACGATCAGTCCTAGACGTTTTAATTGCACTGAAATCATCATTTATATTTTCCAACGAACCATTCCAGAAATATAAATACGAGCCATTTATTTTGAAGTGGTGCAAATTCATTTTTTTACGACAAAATATTGAAATATTTTAGTTTAAATTGGTTTGAAAATATAATTTAAAAAATTTTAATTTTTTTTTTGGATCTAACAGTGAACTTTTGTGTGTTTTGAAGTTAAAGGGTGTAAATTTATTAAGCAATTATGATTTGTAAAGAATTTTGAAGAAATAGAAATACTATACCCAAATGGACTTGTACCACTTTCAAAGTAAACGGCTCATATGCGAAAAACCACTTCAAAAATCAAACTTGTACAGATAGGTGACCATACGAAATTACATACGGGCATTCAACAAGAGCGTCATAAGAATTGGTCTTAGACCAATTCTAGCTTTTTTATTTGTTTTCCTTATAAAATAATTTAAATTTCTTTAATATAGCTACAGGTATGTGTAGTAACTACATATACCAAAAATTGGAAAATTTTAAGGGTTTCAAAGTTAGTTTAAATTTAGTTCAATTCAGGCAGCATGCATCGCAGTACAAAAAAACTTAACTTTCAGCAAAAGAAGAACGTTGGGAAAGTGTAAATTTTGTTCGATTTTCTATGGAATTACCCTATGATAAATTAAATAAAAATTAACAAAAATCTTTGCAAAACTCACTCTACAGTTAACTGATAGAGCAAAACACGCAATACGCTCCGGAAATCTAGAGCAAACTTCGAAGACCAGAGACCGAGCATGGAAACCCGATTGATTGGAAACACACAACGGAAGATCGGAGCCGGAGACCAACAAAATCTCTAGTGTTTTGATATCTTTAGAGATTTTTTGCATCTCCAAAGTGTATACATGGATCACTGGATGTCCAGAGATCGAGAAAGTGGTCTCTTGAAGTTAAAGTCTCTCGAATTGTAGCTTCACCTTTGCCGAGAAAGGAAGCTATCTTGAAAGCTATATGGCACACTAAATGTAAATGTAATAAGTTACTAGTTTTAGTTCCTTTAATTAATATTAGATAATATATGATTTGCTTTTACAGAAGTAAAATTGTATTTCTACTTTTTAGAAGATTTATTTATGTTCCTAAATGTAAGAGAGATTTAATTTAGTTCATGACATCGTTTTATTTTACTGTTTTATGTAAACTGACTAATTTTGTAATAAATAAATAAAGGAAGACACTATGTATAACAATTTGAACCTATTCCATTAGTAAGTAAAATAGAAAATTATTTGGCAACAATGTCCGGGTTTCAAGCTAAAAAGTCCGGGGCCGTCGAACTTGTTGTCCTAGTTTAATGATTTTACAGATGTCAGCCCTACTCTGACATCTGATACTCGCAGCATTGCCAACATACTCCTATACCATTTTTTATGAACAAAAATTTTCCAAGAAACTGAACAAATTGTGACAAATTTCCGTTGCATGATGATTAATATTTGGTCATTCCATGATGGTTCAACCAACTTTCTGAAATCACCGTTTTGGCCGAAATTTTTCCAGTTATTTATACAATTGTGGAACGTGGATCGTAATGAGAATACCTTCTATGCTCTGTACCATGTACAAATGGACTGATTGATCTACTATTTCATATGGCACAAATTCTGAATCCAGTATAATGCTGTCATTGTCAATGCTAGCTACTATTATGGAAGCTGATTATCTGGCGACATATTTAAATTATTTAGGGATTTACTTATATACATACATGTCAGTGAGATTTACAGAATTTACTACAAAAGTATTTGGGACTATCTTTGTTTTTAAATTTTAAGAATGAGTCGAAGGAAATGTTTTTCTACCAAAACTGGTAGAAATTGTTTGATTTTCAAGTTGCCAGTTCTGCAAATACCCCTGAACAATTTCTCATTACCAATCATTACAGTTCCTTGGGAAATAATACTCTCCCAAAAAAAGAGGCATAAATATAAAAATGGTGCCATGCCACTTGATTTGCTTCCTTGAAATTTGGTGCAACCATGGACTTATCACAATGGACTGAGCGATTTGTTATTTCATGTGGCGCACATTTTATGTTTCTGTATATCAGGGTTTGAGAACCCTTTCAAACGTTTACTACATAAGAAAACATGTAAAATTCAACTAAACAGACGAAATTTTAAACCCGAAAATCGAATTAAATTAAAAAAATCTCTGTCTTGTGTTCAACTGGTATTTCAATCGTTTATAAGCACGCTTATAAGAAATTAAACTCATTCCGATTTCAATTTTGAAAAGGTTATTTCTACCTGAATCCTGCGTACGGGCAAGAGAGACGGAGCATGGTAAACTCCAAGGTATATAGAAGACAAGATATTCCCATTAAAATTTTGGTACATTGCAGCGAGAGCCTGTGAAGTAATTCTGTGACTAATGAATATACATTTTTATAGGAAAGACAGAGAGAGAATATTGTGTTCTCTGTACCGTGCTTTCCTATACATTTTCACAAAATTTCGTCACTAATGGCGGAGCGTGGTTCGTAATGAGAATACCTTGGGTAAACCCGATATTTACGTTATTCTTCCTGCAGTGATTGCATTTGCATGAAAACTTCAAATGATGTTGGAACTCTGCTATAGCGGAAAGCGAAAACTATAAAACTTGTGTCATTCTTTCCTATAAGAAAATGGCAATACACTCAGTCCATTGTTATAAGTCAGTGGGTGCAACGAGCAGTCAATTTATATATGTACATGTCATTGGATTTATCCCATTTTCGAACTTAAACCTAAATTTGTTTTAAACAGGCAGTGTGCGAAATTTCTGCTCTCTAAGTGCGTTCTCGAGTTATCGAGGGGACGGACGGATGGACGGAAAGGCGAATGAATGGATGGATGTACAAACAGCCATGCAAAGTAAAAAAAAAACTTTTAATATAATGCGCGGGTGTCCAATTCCATGTTGATCTACTAGCATTATTTCTGTGCCTTACAAACATAATGACAAACTTAGTATACCCCAGAGCAAAAAATTTCTGGGAACTGTTAGCCTTTTTAGTGAAGGCGAATCGATTCCAAAAGCGAATCTATATAAAACCATACCATACATAGTTAGAAGAAGGAGAAATGTTATTACAAACTATACCGATTGAAAAGCAACGCGATTACATTTAACTAGTACATGCGATAGAATTACGTTCTGCAGTTACGCAACAGGACTCAAAAGTATGGCGAGTCACTACAACAACTGCAGGAAATTCTAGCGTAAATGCGGATTTCCTTAATGAAGTGGCAACAGAGGCATTTGTGAACACTATTGCAGACCAAAATTTACAACAAGCGTTAAGGCTAGCAGGAAAGAAATCAACAGCAGCAGCACTAGCCTATGCATTAGCGTATGAATCTGTCAGGCAAACTTCTCGAAGTGCAGTACGAGTGAGAGAAATTTCGGTGGAGGAATGTACTTGTAATAGAATGCAGCCATCACAGAGCAATCCACATGGTATTCTGCGATGCTGGAATTGTAATAAACCGGGACATCTCCAAAGGGACTGCAGAAAACGCCGTCGAATGGAATCACCAGAAGAGGAGGACAGAACAGAATGCTAAGATGTCGAGACAGAGAGGACAGACTAGAAATCAAAAAGCGACTAGTCGCATCAGCTCCCCTGTTCAGCAGTAGGAAAACATGTAAAAACCAACTTCGGGAAGCAGAAGTTGGTTGGTAGACTCGACAGCCCCGAAGTCATCGTTCAGGTAGCTCAGTTGCAGAGAAATAATAGCAGTCTTGTTATATATGGAAGTGTAGGAAAAAATGACTGCGGTGTCACTATCGACACTGGAGCTTCGAGATCAATTATTAGAGCGGATATTGACAAGAACAAATGGCTTCACAATACCACCAAATATTTACTAAGAACAGCAACTGGAGCAGCAGCACAAGTTTTTGGAGAAATAACTTTGGATGTTCAACTAAGCGATCTAACATTTCCTTACACTTTCTTAGTTTCAGACATCATGGATGAATGCATTCTTGGAGTAGACTTCATGATCACATATTAAATAAATCTAGATATTGGAAAACGGATACTCAAATATGGCAACATAGAAATTTCTATGAGACTAGGAGGAGGAAAAAATTATCCTGCAAAAATAAGGACGATGGTCTGTGAGAATATTACTCTCTCTGCATGCTCCGAGACCATAGTATGGACAAAGCTTACTGATGACATCGGGACATGCCGATTCTATTTGGTGGAGCCTAACCCTACAAAAGTGACATCGAACATCATTGTTAACTTTTGTGAAGGCAGAAGGCGTAACATTAATTCCAGTCATAGTGCTCAACACATCCGAAACTGAGGTACAACTAAAAGAAGGTGCTATAATTGGAAATTGTGAACCATTTATCAGATTGTTAATTTGGATAATGGTAGTAATATTAAGGAGGCAATGCCTATACCAGCTACTACTCAACAGGCTCAGAAACTTCTTTCGTCCAGTGCCTTAAGTGAACAGCAATACAACGATGCCAAAGAGGTGATCGGTGAATTTTCGGAATTATTTGCAATGAATGATGATGATTTCGGCAAAACAAATCATGTCCAGCATCGGATCAATACAAGAGATTCTAGGCCAACTCGGCAAACACCACGAAGACTACCATTAGCCAAACAACCAGAAGTTGCAGATATGATAAATTCCATGAAGGAACAGGGCATAATTCAGGAATCTAACAGCCCTTGGGCATCACCAGTTGTTTTGGCCAGGAAAAAGGATGGCAGCACCCGATTCTGTGTGGACTACCGCCAACTAAATAACGTAACGAGAAAGGATAGATATCCACCAATGATTGATGACACATTGGATACCCTTTCCGGAGCGCAATGGCTTTCCACATTGGATTTGAGGAGCGGTTACTGGCAAGTAGAAATACATCCCGATAACCGAGACAAAACTGCTTTCTCAGTAGGAAGTGAAGTGGCTTATGGTTATGGCAATTCAAAGTTATGCCATTTGGAAAAAGGAAAGCCGTTCATATGGTCGGAGAAATGTAACGAGTGTTTCGCAAATTTGAAGAAACAGCTCTGTGCTTTCACAGGAGGAGGATGGTCAAGAAGTGCCAGTAGCTTATTATAGCAAATCTCTTTCAAAATCAGAGAGATATTATGGTGCTACAAGGAAAGAGCTACTTGCCATTCTAAACTCAACCAAGCATTTCCATAAATATCTCTACGGGCAGAAATTTATCCTCCGCACTGACGCGCTTAAATGGCTTTAGCAGTTTAAAAACCCTGAGGGACAAGTGGCGAGATGGATAGAGCGACTCCAAGCTTATGAATTTGAAATCCAACACCGAAGAGGTCGTATCCATGGAAATGCAGGCGCTCTTTCACGACGTCCATGTAAACTTGCTTCCGCGTAGAAAAAAAAAGACACAACGCCAAATATACAGTTGATAACGGTGGAATCATCAACAGGTTGGGACAACGAGAGCTTGCGAACAGCATAACAAGAAGAGCCAGATATTTCACCTATTCTTGCTTGGAAAGAAGACATGGAAAGACCACAATGGAAGGATATTTCGGACAGGAGCGAGAAGCTGAAGAGCTACTGGGCTCAAAGGAATTCTCTTCACGTTGATTGTGGTATATTAAAACGCAAGTGGGATACAACTAACGATGGATCAATTTCCAAAATACAAGAAAGGTTTTATTGGCTACATATGCGAGAAAATGTGGAGGAGTGGTGCCGCAGATGCACTGTCTGTGCTGCTTGCAAAGGGCCGCAACACAAAAGCAGAGGAGAAATGCATAAGTATAATGTGGGAGTCCAATTAAAAGGATAGTCGTAGACATCGCTGGACCTTTCCAGAAACAGATAACGGTAACCGTTACATATTAGTTGCTATTGACTATTCCAGTAAATGGCCTGAAGCTTATGCAATACCTAATCAAGAGGCAACCACAGTTGCGGAACAAGTAATAATGAATTGGGTCAGTGGATTTGGTGCAACTCAGTAACTTCATTTGGACCAAGGATGGAACTTCGAATTACGGACCTTCCAGGAGATGTGTAAAATGCTGGGAGTATGAAAAACCAGAACATGGTAGAGCGCTTCAACAGAACATTGGTCGAGCATCTAAAGAAAGTAGTCGACTATTATCAACGCGATTGGGATCGACATATTCCCGTGTTCTTAATGGCTTATCGATCAGCTGTTCACAACACCACCGGATACTCTCCAGCTAAGGTCGTATTCGGAATGGAGATGCGTTTACCAAGCGGCCTCAAGTTTGGTACACCCAGAGGTAGCTTTTGTTCATCAGACGACTATGTATCGAAACTTAGACAACGATTAGCTGTTGTACACGAGGCCACCATAGCTAAATTAACCATAAATATTGATCGGATGAAGACCCGCTATGACTTACGTGCTAATTCAGCTGGATTTAATGAAGGCGACTTTGTTTGGCTGTACAACCCGAAACGACGAAAGGGACGTTCTCCAAAATTACAACAACACTGGGAAGAACTGTATTCCGTGATAACTAGAATTAATAAGGAAGTATACAGTATTCAGCGTTGTACAAGAGGCAAACGGAAAATCGTTCACCTGTGTCGTTTATGTCAATACTGCGAACATCAAGATCCTGGACAACCTGTTGTTCGGGGCGAACAATTTTAAGAAGATTTTAAGAAGGGGACAGTGTTACGCGCAACAAATTGATACAAGCGACATCTGTTGGAAATAGAAACAACTTTAGGTTAGTGACATATTAGTAAACCTTGGGTTCGGAGAATAGAATTTACGGGAAGGTTCTAAGATAAATTGTAGAGTATAAATACGGAGCTTCTCACATCCAAGGGGCGAGTCTTATTTCAGACAGTGAAGTGAATGAAGTAAACTATTTGAATTGTGAAAAATAGAAATACAGTACTAGCAAAATAACTAAAGAGTCGATTTCTAATAGTTTGTGAATTGTGAGAGAAAACAGTAAAGTTAAATAAAGAAAGAACTTTTGAATGATTGTTGAAATATTGTGTTTTAAATAACGAACCAAGGCCAGGCTCGTTACAATATTGTAAGATGTTCAAAATAGAATACTTACTGCATTTAGATTTATTTTAATGTATGTTCTTTATTTTTATTATTATTGGAGGCACGAAAAGATTAAAGAAACAAAATGTATCGCGATTGTCAAGCGGAAGTGTCTTATCTTTCATAAAAAATTAGCAAAACATTACACTAAGTAAATAGTTATTTTTTTAAAAGAGGTATTCGAGAACCTTAAGAATTCAGGTGATTTTTCACTGAGCAGTGTTAGTTTTGTTGCTTTGAGGATTTTCCTCATATACCTATATTGTAGCGAATTTGGAATTGGTGTAAGAGCGGGGTTTATTTAGAGGTTGGTGTTTCTCCGCTGATGAAGTGTGTGTGCTTATGAAGAGAGCTGCTATCGGATTTGGTAAATCGAACGTTTTGAAATGATGCAATGCAATTGATGATTTTGAAATTTTCACTTAGTAAGTTAGTGGAAACTTAAATATCATGCGTGTTTTGTTTTTGAATTTTCGTTTTCTTGAAAAGAGAAGTAATTTGTCAGCTTCAGAGTTTATCTTCATATTTTAAAATGGGTAAAAGACGCCGATCCAAACATATGTCTAGAGATTCTCGTCCATGTTACAGTCGAAATAAACGCAAGTCATGCAGTCATTGTAGCAGTCATACCTCGTCAGGATCTTCTATTTCTAGTAGGAGAAACCTATCTGATAACAACAATACCATTGATTTTATAAATCAATTCATTCAAGCGATAACGGCTCTGGTCGAAAATAATTCACGCTCAAATAAAGTTACGATGAAAGGAGATTGTGTTATATATTTTGATCCGATGATGTGAATCAAACTTCCCTGACCTTGGTGCAGGAAAATAGATGAGTTACGAAGCATTTTGAATTGAACCGAACAACAGACTATTTATTTTGTACTTGCGAAATTACACGGACTTGCTGTAATCTGGTATAAAGGACTGGGAACAGTAAACTATACATGGCAGGAGTGGAAACGAAAGATGAAGAAGAGTTCCCTGCAAAAAAGAGTTCAGTGATGGAAAAAGCCAGATGAATCCTACATATGCAAAATATTATCATGAAAAAGTATCATTATTAAATGCGTGTAAACTTTATGGTAGTGAGGCTGTATTTTGCATCGTTGGAGGAATGGACGATCATGTGGATACAATTGGAGCAAAATCTGGGCAACATTCTACCACTGAATTACTATTTAAATATTTGAGTGCATTCAACAATCCATCGATTTCGTCTCAGTTATCCAATTATCACCAGAATCGACTTAAAAATCATCAGAAGAGAAATCGTTTCCATGGCCGCAAAAGGGAAAGTAAGCATTCACCAGGTGATACCATCTGTTTTAAATTCGGTAAGGTTGGCCGTTGTGCCAATAAATGTGAAGCGAAACCGAAGAGTTAACGTTTTGTACACAATGCAATAATAAATTTCCAATTGTCCAAAAAAGGAGAAGAAAAAGAATATAGTAGCATGACTAGAAATCAATCCCTCGCACCTCAGTAACAATTAAAACTATCATAATGATGTAAAAATTAAAGATATTTTGTCAAAAGCCTACATGGATTTTGGTTGTTCATCCACGTTGAAGTTTAGTGAAGTACGAAAATTAAATTTAGTTATAAATTTCAATGACAAAACGGAGTTACATGGTTATGGAAATGGATTTATATCTAGCATATGTTCTGCAAAATTCAAGTTAATGGTTGATGAAGTTGAAGCCGAAATAATAGCAGTTTTAGTAAACGACAGAGAAAAAAACGTTCTATTATTATTGAAAGATAATTTACGGAACTGCCACACATTGCCTTAGTTAAGGATGATAAGAAATTATTATTTTTAGGGAAGGAAGTCAATTTTATTCAGGATGAAGTTAGTAAATGTAAGATTGGTTTACGATCCAATGATAAAGTGATTCCTCCTCTTTTAATCATATAAAATTTATAAAAGTTCACCCTGAAACATATGAGGGTGAAATATATATCCAGAGCAGTATTCGATCACAAAAAGGATGCGAGTCCTGCTTACCTCAAACGGTAATTAAATGGGATGAAAATTATCAGGCGTTTGTACCGGTAATCAATTTATCTTGCCAAGACGTCATAGTAAAAGAAAAAGAGGTGATTACTCGAAGATGGCCCTGTGTTTTGGCGGAAACTGGGGACTTAAACCCAGAGTGGTACGTTGGATGTACACAGCCATAGTTCGGCCCATCCTCTGCTACGGCTCCATGGTCTGGTGGACGGCACTGACGAAGTAATGTAACCTGGATGTGGTGTCAAAAATCCAGACAGCCACTTGTGTTGAAATAACTGCGTGGCGCACCACGCCCACGGTGACACTGGAGGTCATGCTTATTGTCGCTGGACCTTTATTGTAGAGGTTTGGCGGCAATCAGCGCTGTCCGGCTGAGGGCGGGGGTTGGTGGATGGAGATTGATTTTGGGCACTCCAATATACTCCAGAAGATAGACTGTAGTGATTGTGGGGAAGAAACAGACTACCAAGTACCCATCTTAACTTTTGGTGGGGGTGTCAATTCAATGATGCCCACCAGGAGTGACTGGGAAGATAAGGAGGTGGTCGTAACATCCGATATACCTATTTTTACGGATGGATCCAAGACGGCCATAGGGCCTGGAGTGTACTCTACAGATCTCAAGTGGCACGAGTTTTATAGACTGCTTGACAAATGCAGTGTTTTTCAGCCAGAGCTCGCAGCGATTTATCAGGCGGCAATATTGGTATCTGTGCAGAGAGCCCGCACGACACATCTGCATATATATTGATAGCCAGGCAGCCATCAAGGCGCTGGATGCTGGGCTGGTAAAATCAAAATTGGTGGAGATATGCAAGACCTGTCTTAAGGAAGTGACCCTATGCTGGGTTCCTAGCCATAAGGATATCTCAGGCAACGAGATGGCTGATGAGTTCACTAAAAGAGCTCCGAATTGGATAGCTCCGCAGCAGTAGCTTATGTGAAGAGAATCGGAGATTTTAAAGAGGAAATCATCTAAAGGCAAGCCTCCGGTGGATCAGTAGGGATACCTGTCGTATTGCGATGCAATTGTAGCTTGCATATGACAGGAAAAGGAAAAGGGAATTGCTTAATGGCAGCAGGATAAATACCAGGAAGCTAGTGTGGGGTCATAACGGGTCACTGAGCCATAGGGGACCATGGTAGAAGACTGGGTATAGCGGCGAACGATTTCTGCAGGAGCTGTAAGGACTCAGAGGAAATCGAATCCGTCCAACACGTGCTTTGCGAGTGCCCCGCTTTGATGAATAGAAGAGATAGGCTATTGGGTAGCTACTTCTTTTCAAGTCTAGGGGAGCTGGAAAGTGTTGAATTTAGATGTATCCTGAATTTTCTGAGAGAAGGAGGATGGATCTAGGTTAAAAGTCTTAGGTAAATCCTGAGTTTCCTAAGGAAAGCAGGATGGATCTGGGGCTTTTAAGGTTATCCCATGAGGTCTAGGGGCACAATGGACCCATTAGAGGTCTAAGTGATGCAGGCTAGTCGTCTGGCGGCACCCCTCTTACCTAACCAACCTAACTTAACCTGGTCCTGTGTTGTGGAGACAGCAAAAACAGGTGATATTTTCAATGTTATATGTTTAAAGGGTACATCTACAAAGTTAGAGGAAATATTGGTTGGAAATATCGACGAAAGTTACAAGCAGGAATTAATCGAAATGCTAAGAGAATATAGAAACTGCATCTCACAAGCAACAGATAAGCTTGGGTGTGCGAAATCAATAGAGATGAAAATTGTGTTAAATGATAATCAACCCTTTTTTGTAGACCGTACAGAATGGCGCGAGCTGACAAGAAATCGTAAAAGATATTGTGAGCGAGTTACTGGAAAATTACATAATTCGGGAGTCCAACTCGAACTACGCCTCACCAGTCATATTGGTAAAAATAAAAGAGGAGAATCACGCATGTGTATCGTTTTTCGTAAATTGAACTCGAAAACAGTTAGAGATAACTACCCTTTACCTCGTATTGATGATCAGATCGATAGACTTGAAGCCCGGAAATATTTTACAAGCTTATATTTTTCGATCCGCGTATCATCAAATATCTATTGAAAAAGGATCAAAACGTTTTACATCATTTATAACTCCTGCCGGTCAATATGAATACAATCGGATGCCATTTGTGTTAACTTATCCTCCAAGAACATTTCAGCGGCTCATGAGTAAAATTCTACGACCAATTGACGCTATCGCTGCAGTTTATTTGGACGCGTGCTACAACAATTCCGGAAGTACGAAACGGTATCAAGAAAGCACTTACAATATTTCGCGAAGAAGGGATAACACTGAATTTAAAGAAATGTTCATTTTTGACGACAACGATTACATGTCTGGGGTTTGAAATTACTGAAGGGAAAATAAAATCTGGAAATGATAAGATAGCTGCTGTAGAAAAGTTTGCACCACCAAAAGCTGGTCATCAAGATCGACAATTTCTTGGGTTAACTTGTTACTTTCGATAATTCGTTCAAAATTATGCTATAATTGCAAAATTATTAACCATGTTGATTAGGAAATCTGTGTAGTGGAAATGAACCGAAAAAGAAAAACAAGCTTTCCAGAAATTAGAAACTACTTTGGTTGGACGACCAGTGCTTACTTTGTATAGTTCAGAAGCCAGATCTGAAATTCATACAGATGCTAGTACATTGGGTTTGGCTGGAATATTACTCAAAGTACAACACGACGGCAGCCTACATCCTATAGCGTATTTCAGCATACAGACTAAAGACTCTGAAAATAAATTTCATTCAAACACACTAGAAACTTTTGCCGTAGTGGAGTCTCTAAAGAAGTTTCGATCCTACGTGTTAGGAATTAAATTAACTGTAATTACAGATGGCAATGCGCTTATAGCCTCAAAAGATAATAAACTGCTGATACCCAGAATTGAGCGTTGGTGCTTACAATTGCAAGAGTTTACGGTCGATGTGTTGCATTGGAAAAGACTCTCTATATTTCTGGCTGTATTAGGTGCCTGTATACTAAAAGAGTATCCGGAAGAAAGGAAGGGTATCTGCATCCTATTCCAAAGGAATCAGAACCAATGAAAACTGTTCATATTGATCATTTGGGCCCGTTTCCGAGAAGTCAAAAAATGAATTGCTACATAATCGCTATCATCGATGCATTTTCAAAGTTTTCACTTGTGTAGTTCAGTAATTTAAAGTGTTGTTTTCAATATTTGAGGCTCCAAAAATAATTATTTCCGAACGAAGAAGCGCATCCACTTGCAAGAAGCTCCAAATGTTTGGTTAACAGAATAACATTAAACATTTTAAAAATGCAGGGTGTACCAACTGCAGAGTAAATGACCAAGTTGAAAGGTTAAATCGGTCAATTTTGAATGCACTGATGACCCCTCCCCCCCTCCCCCAGATCCGCCACTGCAACGACCGCTATATTGTCCAAGATATGGAAGGTGCTCGGCGAACATCAAAGAAGGGAACTTATGAACGTAGCGGTAGACCGTATGAAGCTGTTATGGGACTATGTTAGAGTGATTTGCTTGGACGTGAAGTCCAGACTGCCAGCATGAGCTGACAGATCACTCGACGTACAGCGTTGAATGCAGGGCGGCACGCTAGCTCGCCTCGGCTATTGGCGGAGAGTGTGGGGAGGTTCCACGAAGAACCTGCCGCTGCCGTCAGCCATAATCAAAAAAATTCGTGCCTACATCCAAAGGCCGACGCACACACTCAGTCCAGAAGGGACCTTTACACCACTTACCTTTACCTTGGTGAAGGCGCAGATGGACTGCCTTCAACTGCCTTGCCCCAACCGCCCAATGACACTGTGGGCAGATTGTTTACAGTGTCCCTATGTTGACCTGGAAAGAGAGAGAGTAGCGGACCTAGACGACCTTCATGCTAGAGGGCTCCAGGAGAGTGAGAGGAGAATGAGAAAAACTTTAGGAGTGCATTACGTTATAATTACTCATTTAATAAGGAATATTATAAAAATACAAATGTATAAACGGTCTAGCCATCAGTTCTGTGCATGAGCCATCCGCGAATGAATAATACATAACTACATATGTACCTAGCAGTCATACATTATTTTCTGGGTGGTGAATTACAAAAGCAATAAACAAAAATTTAAATGCGAACAGACTGACATACCTGAGTATAAAAATATAGAATGCTAACAATATGTAATAATAGAATATTTACAAAAATTTATTAAATTTCACCTAATGAAATACCTAGTCTTACTAGTAAACTATCCAAAAGTCATAAGTAATGTGCGCTTTGACTCCATATGCGTCTTGTTATCAAATTTCACTTAATGAGATTCCTAGTCTTAATATTAAACTATCCAAAAGTCATAACTAATATGCGCTTCGAATTCATTTTGGTTTGGTTATAAAAAGATGTTAGATATAACTGAATTTGTTTATATATATTAAAAATGTTATGTGTAAATGGATTTGCGTATATATGTAGCTACATATATGTATATACAGATGACCATTTCTGACAGAAAAAAAAAGCGTAGGGAGAATCCTACCAATAAATTATACTACGGAAATTCTCTTATATTTGATGTTAATAAAATGAATTTGAAAGCAGTCTAAGTTGATTGATGATATATGTATTAAATAGAAATCTCGCGAGGATATTCATTCACATAAACTAGTCTGACTTTTCAAAAACCAAGGTACAAATAATAAAAATATCGGCACACTTAATACTGTTCCGTACGAAGTTAATCAAACAATTGGATAAAACTTAAGCGAACGAAGATATCGACATACCTACTTAAATATCTACGTACTTTAGTTTCCTCGCGGTATACAACTTCTAACGTAGTACTTGCGAATGATTCCTTTAAGCCTAATAATTCTAACACATGTCACTTTTATCTAATTTTTGAGACTTAATATTACTCTTAATGAGTTGTCAACGAGGAATGAGTCTAATTCTTGTACTGGAAGTCTCCTAAGTTTTTTAAATAAATCGGAGCGTACCTAAGTGACGTTTTGAGCCAAAGTCGGAGCATCTTTACGAAATAATAAAAAAAAATTATTTAAAAATTAATCTCTTGCTTTAAATGTAATAACACTCATAAAACAATGCACAATGACTTGTTCGCCGTTATGTAGTTTCGCTGAATTTCTCCAATTACGAGTGATAATTGTTTTTTTAAATGTTTATTTTGCCACGCCGCGGCGATAATGTTCTTAGAAGCCGTCTTTACATGGAAGGCTTATCAAAGACCCTTTGGCAGCTGTTTTCAATTAAAACAAACCTTCCATCGCGTTAACATGAATGGGCTCAGTCCTGCTTCAAACACTCCGAGCAAAGCGACGCTCATGTACAGAAATCCGCGCTTCCTGCTACTCCATAGGCTTCAACAACCATGACCGAAGGCCAAGGTGCTTGCTAGGGCCTGCGCTCCTAAATGTATCATATTGAACGCTTCCAGAAATTGCTACGTTTTTTACAAAAGGTGCAGTCGAATATATGTGAATCATTGTGTAGGAAAAATTCAAAAGATCTGCTGCAATTTTTTTTTCATTAGTGTTCAGGGGGCGCCCCCGCGCTCTCTAGCTGGATCCGCCCCCGCCTCTGATTTACTTTCTTTGGCCTTGCTAGTTGTAATATCAATTAAAGCTTTTGCAATTTCTCTATATTGCCGCTGTTGTGTTGATCCAACAACTTAATGATGGACTGCTGTATACATCCGTCACTTCAATGAATTGAGAAATTCTGGGAGTAAATATTTAAAGTTACGCGCAATTGAAATATTTTAAGTATCCGATTATTTTCGAATAAATCGGAAATTTCGCTTATTGCATCGGCATGGTCGAACAATCCTCGTCGCCAAAATATGTTGTAGTTTAGGGTGACCGATATAACTAACTTCGTGTACAATACATATTAATACTCTGAGGATTATACAAAACCATGGCAAATTATAATACATAAACTATGAGCTATTTTAGCCGCATGTGTAGTTAACACGACATCTCAATCAAGTACATATAACTCTGACATAGGGCTGCCACCCGTCCGGGTTTCCCTGGATTTGTCCTAGTATGAAAGGCGTCCGGGGGGAGCGTCCAAGCGGGGTTTTCTATACTGTCCGGGTTTTAAAATTTTGGAAACCAATTAAATAAAAATTAAATTTTTATGTGTAATGCCGACAGTCAGATCGACTCGACTCTAACTCAAGTTCTCTCTTCTGGTCCCAGCCAGTTTGAGCTCAGTAGCGAAGCGAGCATTACACGACTATTGCTTGTGTAACTTGCGTAGTGTACCTTTGTATTGTTTTATGTACCGCTCCCCCACCCACCAACCAGTTATGAACGCCCCACCAGCCAGTTATGAACCCCCCACCAACCAGCTATGAATCCCCCCCCCCGAACAAATGTAAAATCTCGATACTACAGTGCCACAATTCACGTATGTAAAATAATTTTAAACGCCACCGTACAAATATGGGAAGTAACCCAAGTTGGCGACCCTTCACGAGAGAAAAAAAAGACATAAAAATTTAAAGAAACAAAAAGTATGTAAGATAAAGAATGGGTATAACTTAATAAAAAGTAAAACTCATGTTTAAAAGAGGGAAATATCTGAACTTTGTTTTTGCGCTCCATGGCCTACAATTAAAAATACGTTTTTTCTTTACAAAACAAAACATGGAAATTGATGACACAAAATTGATAGATGAGTGGATGAATTTACAAAATTTCAGTCAAAATCTAAGCGATAAGACAAGCTTTTAACGGCAAATCAACTTTGGCTTCATTTTTTAAAACATCGTATGCTCATTTGTGCACCGAGGTATTGAAGATTGCACAGTATGTTTTAGCGTAACAGCTCATAATGCCCACGAAGAGACAGTGTTTTAACAATTTCTCAACTGTGGATGAAAGAAAGAAACTCACTGAACATATAAACGGTTTCGTCACTAATCAAAGCAAAATATAATTTTAAAGATTTTAATTGTGTTGATTTTTATACATTTTTAAGGTATACACGGTGAGAGGCTTTTGCTCTTTAGTCTCTGGTTTACAGAATCTAAAATCTCCAAAACGTTTACATGGCAAGAGATTCTTGTCTCAAACCAAAAAAATACGTCTCTGAAGACCATAAGAAAAAGTGTATACACGAAATGTTTATTTAGTCTCAAGAGATCTATGTTAATTATCAACAAAGAGATTGTTCGAAAGAAAGTGAAAAAGCTTTAAAAAAATATATGCAAACAATTTTACGGGATAAAGGACAACACAACAAATTTGTGTGACTTTTTTTTTTTTTTTTTTTTAAAAATAACCAGCCGAACATTTTTTTAAAGCCAATTCTATCCCAACTTGAGATTTTAATAATTTACTAACAACATCATTAATATTTTCATACCCAAGATAATGAAATCATAGGGTATACTAAGTGTGTCATTCCATTTGCAATGCATAGAAATAATGATGGTAGAGCAAAATGCATTTGACACCCAAGTAGAATATTAAAAGTTATTTTGATTTTTGCATGTGCGTCTGTACATCCGTCTATTCGTCTGTCCGGCCGTCCGTGATAACTCGAGAACGCGTATATTTAAAGAGGTGACATTTTACACACGGGCTTTAAAAAAAAAGTAAATTTAAGTTCGAAAATGGGACAAATCGGGGAACTCTTTCCTAGGGTTGCCATACAAAAATTTCGTTTTTCACTGTACTCTCAGGCAGTGTCCTGAGAACGCGTCAACGTAGAGAACTGAAATTTTGTACACATTGTTTTCATGAAAATAGTAAATATAATTTCCAAAATGGACTAAATCAGGCAACGGCTTCTTGGTGTTGCCATATAAAAATTTAAGATTTGTACGTATACTGTGAAAACGATCAGTCCTAGACGTTTTAATTGCACTGAAATCATCATTTATATTTTCCAACGAACCATTCCAGAAATATAAATACGAGCCATTTATTTTGAAGTGGTGCAAATTCATTTTTTTACGACAAAATATTGAAATATTTTAGTTTAAATTGGTTTGAAAATATAATTTAAAAAATTTTAATTTTTTTTTTTGATCTAACAGTGAACTTTTGTGTGTTTTGAAGTTAAAGGGTGTAAATTTATTAAGCAATTATGATTTGTAAAGAATTTTGAAGAAATAGAAATACTATACCCAAATGGACTTGTACCACTTTCAAAGTAAACGGCTCATATGCGAAAAACCACTTCAAAAATCAAACTTGTACAGATAGGTGACCATACGAAATTACATACGGGCATTCAACAAGAGCGTCATAAGAATTGGTCTTAGACCAATTCTAGCTTTTTTATTTGTTTTCCTTATAAAATAATTTAAATTTCTTTAATATAGCTACAGGTATGTGTAGTAACTACATATACCAAAAATTGGAAAATTTTAAGGGTTTCAAAGTTAGTTTAAATTTAGTTCAATTCAGGCAGCATGCATCGCAGTACAAAAAAACTTAACTTTCAGCAAAAGAAGAACGTTGGGAAAGTGTAAATTTTGTTCGATTTTCTATGGAATTACCCTATGATAAATTAAATAAAAATTAACAAAAATCTTTGCAAAACTCACTCTACAGTTAACTGATAGAGCAAAACACGCAATACGCTCCGGAAATCTAGAGCAAACTTCGAAGACCAGAGACCGAGCATGGAAACCCGATTGATTGGAAACACACAACGGAAGATCGGAGCCGGAGACCAACAAAATCTCTAGTGTTTTGATATCTTTAGAGATTTTTTGCATCTCCAAAGTGTATACATGGATCACTGGATGTCCAGAGATCGAGAAAGTGGTCTCTTGAAGTTAAAGTCTCTCGAATTGTAGCTTCACCTTTGCCGAGAAAGGAAGCTATCTTGAAAGCTATATGGCACACTAAATGTAAATGTAATAAGTTACTAGTTTTAGTTCCTTTAATTAATATTAGATAATATATGATTTGCTTTTACAGAAGTAAAATTGTATTTCTACTTTTTAGAAGATTTATTTATGTTCCTAAATGTAAGAGAGATTTAATTTAGTTCATGACATCGTTTTATTTTACTGTTTTATGTAAACTGACTAATTTTGTAATAAATAAATAAAGGAAGACACTATGTATAACAATTTGAACCTATTCCATTAGTAAGTAAAATAGAAAATTATTTGGCAACAATGTCCGGGTTTCAAGCTAAAAAGTCCGGGGCCGTCGAACTTGTTGTCCTAGTTTAATGATTTTACAGATGTCAGCCCTACTCTGACATCTGATACTCGCAGCATTGCCAACATACTCCTATACCATTTTTTATGAACAAAAATTTTCCAAGAAACTGAACAAATTGTGACAAATTTCCGTTGCATGATGATTAATATTTGGTCATTCCATGATGGTTCAACCAACTTTCTGAAATCACCGTTTTGGCCGAAATTTTTCCAGTTATTTATACAATTGTGGAACGTGGATCGTAATGAGAATACCTTCTATGCTCTGTACCATGTACAAATGGACTGATTGATCTACTATTTCATATGGCACAAATTCTGAATCCAGTATAATGCTGTCATTGTCAATGCTAGCTACTATTATGGAAGCTGATTATCTGGCGACATATTTAAATTATTTAGGGATTTACTTATATACATACATGTCAGTGAGATTTACAGAATTTACTACAAAAGTATTTGGGACTATCTTTGTTTTTAAATTTTAAGAATGAGTCGAAGGAAATGTTTTTCTACCAAAACTGGTAGAAATTGTTTGATTTTCAAGTTGCCAGTTCTGCAAATACCCCTGAACAATTTCTCATTACCAATCATTACAGTTCCTTGGGAAATAATACTCTCCCAAAAAAAGAGGCATAAATATAAAAATGGTGCCATGCCACTTGATTTGCTTCCTTGAAATTTGGTGCAACCACGGACTTATCACAATGGACTGAGCGATTTGTTATTTCATGTGGCGCACATTTTATGTTTCTGTATATCAGGGTTTGAGAACCCTTTCAAACGTTTACTACATAAGAAAACATGTAAAATTCAACTAAACAGACGAAATTTTAAACCCGAAAATCGAATTAAATTAAAAAAATCTCTGTCTTGTGTTCAACTGGTATTTCAATCGTTTATAAGCACGCTTATAAGAAATTAAACTCATTCCGATTTCAATTTTGAAAAGATTATTTCTACCTGAATCCTGCGTACGGGCAAGAGCATGGTAAACTCCAAGGTATATAGAAGACAAGATATTCCCATTAAAATTTTGGTACATTGCAGCGAGAGCCTGTGAAGTAATTCTGTGACTAATGAATATACATTTTTATAGGAAAGACAGAGAGAGAATATTGTGTTCTCTGTACCGTGCTTTCCTATACATTTTCACAAAATTTCGTCACTAATGGCGGAGCGTGGTTCGTAATGAGAATACCTTGGGTAAACCCGATATTTACGTTATTCTTCCTGCAGTGATTGCATTTGCATGAAAACTTCAAATGATGTTGGAACTCTGCTATAGCGGAAAGCGAAAACTATAAAACTTGTGTCATTCTTTCCTATAAGAAAATGGCAATACACTCAGTCCATTGTTATAAGTCAGTGGGTGCAACGAGCAGTCAATTTATATATGTACATGTCATTGGATTTATCCCATTTTCGAACTTAAACCTAAATTTGTTTTAAACAGGCAGTGTGCGAAATTTCTGCTCTCTAAGTGCGTTCTCGAGTTATCGAGGGGACGGACGGATGGACGGAAAGGCGAATGAATGGATGGATGTACAAACAGCCATGCAAAGTAAAAAAAAAACTTTTAATATAATGCGCGGGTGTCCAATTCCATGTTGATCTACTAGCATTATTTCTGTGCCTTACAAACATAATGACAAACTTAGTATACCCTAGAGCAGAAAATTTCTGGGAACTGTTAGCCTTTTTAGTGAAGGCGAATCGATTCCAAAAGCGAATCTATATAAAACCATACCATACATAGTTAGAAGAAGGAGAAATGTTATTACAAACTATACCGATTGAAAAGCAACGCGATTACATTTAACTAGTACATGCGATAGAATTACGTTCTGCAGTTACGCAACAGGACTCAAAAGTATGGCGAGTCACTACAACAACTGCAGGAAATTCTAGCGTAAATGCGGATTTCCTTAATGAAGTGGCAACAGAGGCATTTGTGAACACTATTGCAGACCAAAATTTACAACAAGCGTTAAGGCTAGCAGGAAAGAAATCAACAGCAGCAGCACTAGCCTATGCATTAGCGTATGAATCTGTCAGGCAAACTTCTCGAAGTGCAGTACGAGTGAGAGAAATTTCGGTGGAGGAATGTACTTGTAATAGAATGCAGCCATCACAGAGCAATCCACATGGTATTCTGCGATGCTGGAATTGTAATAAACCGGGACATCTCCAAAGGGACTGCAGAAAACGCCGTCGAATGGAATCACCAGAAGAGGAGGACAGAACAGAATGCTAAGATGTCGAGCCAGAGAGGACAGACTAGAAATCAAAAAGCGACTAGTCGCATCAGCTCCCCTGTTCAGCAGTAGGAAAACATGTAAAAACCAACTTCGGGAAGCAGAAGTTGGTTGGTAGACTCGACAGCCCCGAAGTCATCGTTCAGGTAGCCCAGTTGCAGAGAAATAATAGCAGTCTTGTTATATATGGAAGTGTAGGAAAAAATGACTGCGGTGTCACTATCGACACTGGAGCTTCGAGATCAATTATTAGAGCGGATATTGACAAGAACAAATGGCTTCACAATACCACCAAATATTTACTAAGAACAGCAACTGGAGCAGCAGCACAAGTTTTTGGAGAAATAACTTTGGATGTTCAACTAAGCGATCTAACATTTCCTTACACTTTCTTAGTTTCAGACATCATGGATGAATGCATTCTTGGAGTAGACTTCATGATCACATATTAAATAAATCTAGATATTGGAAAACGGATACTCAAATATGGCAACATAGAAATTTCTATGAGACTAGGAGGAGGAAAAAATTATCCTGCAAAAATAAGGACGATGGTCTGTGAGAATATTACTCTCTCTGCATGCTCCGAGACCATAGTATGGACAAAGCTTACTGATGACATCGGGACATGCCGATTCTATTTGGTGGAGCCTAACCCTACAAAAGTGACATCGAACATCATTGTTAACTTTTGTGAAGGCAGAAGGCGTAACATTAATTCCAGTCATAGTGCTCAACACATCCGAAACTGAGGTACAACTAAAAGAAGGTGCTATAATTGGAAATTGTGAACCATTTATCAGATTGTTAATTTGGATAATGGTAGTAATATTAAGGAGGCAATGCCTATACCAGCTACTACTCAACAGGCTCAGAAACTTCTTTCGTCCAGTGCCTTAAGTGAACAGCAATACAACGATGCCAAAGAGGTGATCGGTGAATTTTCGGAATTATTTGCAATGAATGATGATGATTTCGGCAAAACAAATCATGTCCAGCATCGGATCAATACAAGAGATTCTAGGCCAACTCGGCAAACACCACGAAGACTACCATTAGCCAAACAACCAGAAGTTGCAGATATGATAAATTCCATGAAGGAACAGGGCATAATTCAGGAATCTAACAGCCCTTGGGCATCACCAGTTGTTTTGGCCAGGAAAAAGGATGGCAGCACCCGATTCTGTGTGGACTACCGCCAACTAAATAACGTAACGAGAAAGGATAGATATCCACCAATGATTGATGACACATTGGATACCCTTTCTGGAGCGCAATGGCTTTCCACATTGGATTTGAGGAGCGGTTACTGGCAAGTAGAAATACATCCCGATAACCGAGACAAAACTGCTTTCTCAGTAGGAAGTGAAGTGGCTTATGGTTATGGCAATTCAAAGTTATGCCATTTGGAAAAAGGAAAGCCGTTCATATGGTCGGAGAAATGTAACGAGTGTTTCGCAAATTTGAAGAAACAGCTCTGTGCTTTCACAGGAGGAGGATGGTCAAGAAGTGCCAGTAGCTTATTATAGCAAATCTCTTTCAAAATCAGAGAGATATTATGGTGCTACAAGGAAAGAGCTACTTGCCATTCTAAACTCAACCAAGCATTTCCATAAATATCTCTACGGGCAGAAATTTATCCTCCGCACTGACGCGCTTAAATGGCTTTAGCAGTTTAAAAACCCTGAGGGACAAGTGGCGAGATGGATAGAGCGACTCCAAGCTTATGAATTTGAAATCCAACACCGAAGAGGTCGTATCCATGGAAATGCAGGCGCTCTTTCACGACGTCCATGTAAACTTGCTTCCGCGTAGAAAAAAAAAGACACAACGCCAAATATACAGTTGATAACGGTGGAATCATCAACAGGTTGGGACAACGAGAGCTTGCGAACAGCATAACAAGAAGAGCCAGATATTTCACCTATTCTTGCTTGGAAAGAAGACATGGAAAGACCACAATGGAAGGATATTTCGGACAGGAGCGAGAAGCTGAAGAGCTACTGGGCTCAAAGGAATTCTCTTCACGTTGATTGTGGTATATTAAAACGCAAGTGGGATACAACTAACGATGGATCAATTTCCAAAATACAAGAAAGGTTTTATTGGCTACATATGCGAGAAAATGTGGAGGAGTGGTGCCGCAGATGCACTGTCTGTGCTGCTTGCAAAGGGCCGCAACACAAAAGCAGAGGAGAAATGCATAAGTATAATGTGGGAGTCCAATTAAAAGGATAGTCGTAGACATCGCTGGACCTTTCCAGAAACAGATAACGGTAACCGTTACATATTAGTTGCTATTGACTATTCCAGTAAATGGCCTGAAGCTTATGCAATACCTAATCAAGAGGCAACCACAGTTGCGGAACAAGTAATAATGAATTGGGTCAGTGGATTTGGTGCAACTCAGTAACTTCATTTGGACCAAGGATGGAACTTCGAATTACGGACCTTCCAGGAGATGTGTAAAATGCTGGGAGTATGAAAAACCAGAACATGGTAGAGCGCTTCAACAGAACATTGGTCGAGCATCTAAAGAAAGTAGTCGACTATTATCAACGCGATTGGGATCGACATATTCCCGTGTTCTTAATGGCTTATCGATCAGCTGTTCACAACACCACCGGATACTCTCCAGCTAAGGTCGTATTCGGAATGGAGATGCGTTTACCAAGCGGCCTCAAGTTTGGTACACCCAGAGGTAGCTTTTGTTCATCAGACGACTATGTATCGAAACTTAGACAACGATTAGCTGTTGTACACGAGGCCACCATAGCTAAATTAACCATAAATATTGATCGGATGAAGACCCGCTATGACTTACGTGCTAATTCAGCTGGATTTAATGAAGGCGACTTTGTTTGGCTGTACAACCCGAAACGACGAAAGGGACGTTCTCCAAAATTACAACAACACTGGGAAGAACTGTATTCCGTGATAACTAGAATTAATAAGGAAGTATACAGTATTCAGCGTTGTACAAGAGGCAAACGGAAAATCGTTCACCTGTGTCGTTTATGTCAATACTGCGAACATCAAGATCCTGGACAACCTGTTGTTCGGGGCGAACAATTTTAAGAAGATTTTAAGAAGGGGACAGTGTTACGCGCAACAAATTGATACAAGCGACATCTGTTGGAAATAGAAACAACTTTAGGTTAGTGACATATTAGTAAACCTTGGGTTCGGAGAATAGAATTTACGGGAAGGTTCTAAGATAAATTGTAGAGTATAAATACGGAGCTTCTCACATCCAAGGGGCGAGTCTTATTTCAGACAGTGAAGTGAATGAAGTAAACTATTTGAATTGTGAAAAATAGAAATACAGTACTAGCAAAATAACTAAAGAGTCGATTTCTAATAGTTTGTGAATTGTGAGAGAAAACAGTAAAGTTAAATAAAGAAAGAACTTTTGAATGATTGTTGAAATATTGTGTTTTAAATAACGAACCAAGGCCAGGCTCGTTACAATATTGTAAGATGTTCAAAATAGAATACTTACTGCATTTAGATTTATTTTAATGTATGTTCTTTATTTTTATTATTATTGGAGGCACGAAAAGATTAAAGAAACAAAATGTATCGCGATTGTCAAGCGGAAGTGTCTTATCTTTCATAAAAAATTAGCAAAACATTACACTAAGTAAATAGTTATTTTTTTAAAAGAGGTATTCGAGAACCTTAAGAATTCAGGTGATTTTTCACTGAGCAGTGTTAGTTTTGTTGCTTTGAGGATTTTCCTCATATACCTATATTGTAGCGAATTTGGAATTGGTGTAAGAGCGGGGTTTATTTAGAGGTTGGTGTTTCTCCGCTGATGAAGTGTGTGTGCTTATGAAGAGAGCTGCTATCGGATTTGGTAAATCGAACGTTTTGAAATGATGCAATGCAATTGATGATTTTGAAATTTTCACTTAGTAAGTTAGTGGAAACTTAAATATCATGCGTGTTTTGTTTTTGAATTTTCGTTTTCTTGAAAAGAGAAGTAATTTGTCAGCTTCAGAGTTTATCTTCATATTTTAAAATGGGTAAAAGACGCCGATCCAAACATATGTCTAGAGATTCTCGTCCATGTTACAGTCGAAATAAACGCAAGTCATGCAGTCATTGTAGCAGTCATACCTCGTCAGGATCTTCTATTTCTAGTAGGAGAAACCTATCTGATAACAACAATACCATTGATTTTATAAATCAATTCATTCAAGCGATAACGGCTCTGGTCGAAAATAATTCACGCTCAAATAAAGTTACGATGAAAGGAGATTGTGTTATATATTTTGATCCGATGATGTGAATCAAACTTCCCTGACCTTGGTGCAGGAAAATAGATGAGTTACGAAGCATTTTGAATTGAACCGAACAACAGACTATTTATTTTGTACTTGCGAAATTACACGGACTTGCTGTAATCTGGTATAAAGGACTGGGAACAGTAAACTATACATGGCAGGAGTGGAAACGAAAGATGAAGAAGAGTTCCCTGCAAAAAAGAGTTCAGTGATGGAAAAAGCCAGATGAATCCTACATATGCAAAATATTATCATGAAAAAGTATCATTATTAAATGCGTGTAAACTTTATGGTAGTGAGGCTGTATTTTGCATCGTTGGAGGAATGGACGATCATGTGGATACAATTGGAGCAAAATCTGGGCAACATTCTACCACTGAATTACTATTTAAATATTTGAGTGCATTCAACAATCCATCGATTTCGTCTCAGTTATCCAATTATCACCAGAATCGACTTAAAAATCATCAGAAGAGAAATCGTTTCCATGGCCGCAAAAGGGAAAGTAAGCATTCACCAGGTGATACCATCTGTTTTAAATTCGGTAAGGTTGGCCGTTGTGCCAATAAATGTGAAGCGAAACCGAAGAGTTAACGTTTTGTACACAATGCAATAATAAATTTCCAATTATCCAAAAAAGGAGAAGAAAAAGAATATAGTAGCATGACTAGAAATCAATCCCTCGCACCTCAGTAACAATTAAAACTATCATAATGATGTAAAAATTAAAGATATTTTGTCAAAAGCCTACATGGATTTTGGTTGTTCATCCACGTTGAAGTTTAGTGAAGTACGAAAATTAAATTTAGTTATAAATTTCAATGACAAAACGGAGTTACATGGTTATGGAAATGGATTTATATCTAGCATATGTTCTGCAAAATTCAAGTTAATGGTTGATGAAGTTGAAGCCGAAATAATAGCAGTTTTAGTAAACGACAGAGAAAAAAACGTTCTATTATTATTGAAAGATAATTTACGGAACTGCCACACATTGCCTTAGTTAAGGATGATAAGAAATTATTATTTTTAGGGAAGGAAGTCAATTTTATTCAGGATGAAGTTAGTAAATGTAAGATTGGTTTACGATCCAATGATAAAGTGATTCCTCCTCTTTTAATCATATAAAATTTATAAAAGTTCACCCTGAAACATATGAGGGTGAAATATATATCCAGAGCAGTATTCGATCACAAAAAGGATGCGAGTCCTGCTTACCTCAAACGGTAATTAAATGGGATGAAAATTATCAGGCGTTTGTACCGGTAATCAATTTATCTTGCCAAGACGTCATAGTAAAAGAAAAAGAGGTGATTACTCGAAGATGGCCCTGTGTTTTGGCGGAAACTGGGGACTTAAACCCAGAGTGGTACGTTGGATGTACACAGCCATAGTTCGGCCCATCCTCTGCTACGGCTCCATGGTCTGGTGGACGGCACTGACGAAGTAATGTAACCTGGATGTGGTGTCAAAAATCCAGACAGCCACTTGTGTTGAAATAACTGCGTGGCGCACCACGCCCACGGTGACACTGGAGGTCATGCTTATTGTCGCTGGACCTTTATTGTAGAGGTTTGGCGGCAATCAGCGCTGTCCGGCTGAGGGCGGGGGTTGGTGGATGGAGATTGATTTTGGGCACTCCAATATACTCCAGAAGATAGACTGTAGTGATTGTGGGGAAGAAACAGACTACCAAGTACCCATCTTAACTTTTGGTGGGGGTGTCAATTCAATGATGCCCACCAGGAGTGACTGGGAAGATAAGGAGGTGGTCGTAACATCCGATATACCTATTTTTACGGATGGATCCAAGACGGCCATAGGGCCTGGAGTGTACTCTACAGATCTCAAGTGGCACGAGTTTTATTGACTGCTTGACAAATGCAGTGTTTTTCAGCCAGAGCTCGCAGCGATTTATCAGGCGGCAATATTGGTATCTGTGCAGAGAGCCCGCACGACACATCTGCATATATATTGATAGCCAGGCAGCCATCAAGGCGCTGGATGCTGGGCTGGTAAAATCAAAATTGGTGGAGATATGCAAGACCTGTCTTAAGGAAGTGACCCTATGCTGGGTTCCTAGCCATAAGGATATCTCAGGCAACGAGATGGCTGATGAGTTCACTAAAAGAGCTCCGAATTGGATAGCTCCGCAGCAGTAGCTTATGTGAAGAGAATCGGAGATTTTAAAGAGGAAATCATCTAAAGGCAAGCCTCCGGTGGATCAGTAGGGATACCTGTCGTATTGCGATGCAATTGTAGCTTGCATATGACAGGAAAAGGAAAAGGGAATTGCTTAATGGCAGCAGGATAAATACCAGGAAGCTAGTGTGGGGTCATAACGGGTCACTGAGCCATAGGGGACCATGGTAGAAGACTGGGTATAGCGGCGAACGATTTCTGCAGGAGCTGTAAGGACTCAGAGGAAATCGAATCCGTCCAACACGTGCTTTGCGAGTGCCCCGCTTTGATGAATAGAAGAGATAGGCTATTGGGTAGCTACTTCTTTTCAAGTCTAGGGGAGCTGGAAAGTGTTGAATTTAGATGTATCCTGAATTTTCTGAGAGAAGGAGGATGGATCTAGGTTAAAAGTCTTAGGTAAATCCTGAGTTTCCTAAGGAAAGCAGGATGGATCTGGGGCTTTTAAGGTTATCCCATGAGGTCTAGGGGCACAATGGACCCATTAGAGGTCTAAGTGATGCAGGCTAGTCGTCTGGCGGCACCCCTCTTACCTAACCAACCTAACTTAACCTGGTCCTGTGTTGTGGAGACAGCAAAAACAGGTGATATTTTCAATGTTATATGTTTAAAGGGTACATCTACAAAGTTAGAGGAAATATTGGTTGGAAATATCGACGAAAGTTACAAGCAGGAATTAATCGAAATGCTAAGAGAATATAGAAACTGCATCTCACAAGCAACAGATAAGCTTGGGTGTGCGAAATCAATAGAGATGAAAATTGTGTTAAATGATAATCAACCCTTTTTTGTAGACCGTACAGAATGGCGCGAGCTGACAAGAAATCGTAAAAGATATTGTGAGCGAGTTACTGGAAAATTACATAATTCGGGAGTCCAACTCGAACTACGCCTCACCAGTCATATTGGTAAAAATAAAAGAGGAGAATCACGCATGTGTATCGTTTTTCGTAAATTGAACTCGAAAACAGTTAGAGATAACTACCCTTTACCTCGTATTGATGATCAGATCGATAGACTTGAAGCCCGGAAATATTTTACAAGCTTATATTTTTCGATCCGCGTATCATCAAATATCTATTGAAAAAGGATCAAAACGTTTTACATCATTTATAACTCCTGCCGGTCAATATGAATACAATCGGATGCCATTTGTGTTAACTTATCCTCCAAGAACATTTCAGCGGCTCATGAGTAAAATTCTACGACCAATTGACGCTATCGCTGCAGTTTATTTGGACGCGTGCTACAACAATTCCGGAAGTACGAAACGGTATCAAGAAAGCACTTACAATATTTCGCGAAGAAGGGATAACACTGAATTTAAAGAAATGTTCATTTTTGACGACAACGATTACATGTCTGGGGTTTGAAATTACTGAAGGGAAAATAAAATCTGGAAATGATAAGATAGCTGCTGTAGAAAAGTTTGCACCACCAAAAGCTGGTCATCAAGATCGACAATTTCTTGGGTTAACTTGTTACTTTCGATAATTCGTTCAAAATTATGCTATAATTGCAAAATTATTAACCATGTTGATTAGGAAATCTGTGTAGTGGAAATGAACCGAAAAAGAAAAACAAGCTTTCCAGAAATTAGAAACTACTTTGGTTGGACGACCAGTGCTTACTTTGTATAGTTCAGAAGCCAGATCTGAAATTCATACAGATGCTAGTACATTGGGTTTGGCTGGAATATTACTCAAAGTACAACACGACGGCAGCCTACATCCTATAGCGTATTTCAGCATACAGACAAAAGACTCTGAAAATAAATTTCATTCAAACACACTAGAAACTTTGGCCGTAGTGGAGTCTCTAAAGAAGTTTCGATCCTACGTGTTAGGAATTAAATTAACTGTAATTACAGATGGCAATGCGCTGATAGCCTCAAAAGATAATAAACTGCTGATACCCAGAATTGAGCGTTGGTGCTTACAATTGCAAGAGTTTACGGTCGATGTGTTGCATTGGAAAAGACTCTCTATATTTCTGGCTGTATTAGGTGCCTGTATACTAAAAGAGTATCCGGAAGAAAGGAAGGGTATCTGCATCCTATTCCAAAGGAATCAGAACCAATGAAAACTGTTCATATTGATCATTTGGGCCCGTTTCCGAGAAGTCAAAAAATGAATTGCTACATAATCGCTATCATCGATGCATTTGCAAAGTTTTCACTTGTGTAGTTCAGTAATTTAAAGTGTTGTTTTCAATATTTGAGGCTCCAAAAATAATTATTTCCGAACGAGGAAGCGCATCCACTTGCAAGAAGCTCCAAATGTTTGGTTAACAGAATAACATTAAACATTTTAAAAATGCAGGGTGTACCAACTGCAGAGTAAATGACCAAGTTGAAAGGTTAAATCGGTCAATTTTGAATGCACTGATGACCCCTCCCCCCCCTCCCCCAGATCCGCCACTGCAACGACCGCTATATTGTCCAAGATATGGAAGGTGCTCGGCGAACATCAAAGAAGGGAACTTATGAACGTAGCGGTAGACCGTATGAAGCTGTTATGGGACTATGTTAGAGTGATTTGCTTGGACGTGAAGTCCAGACTGCCAGCATGAGCTGACAGATCACTCGACGTACAGCGTTGAATGCAGGGCGGCACGCTAGCTCGCCTCGGCTATTGGCGGAGAGTGTGGGGAGGTTCCACGAAGAACCTGCCGCTGCCGTCAGCCATAATCAAAAAAATTCGTGCCTACATCCAAAGGCCGACGCACACACTCAGTCCAGAAGGGACCTTTACACCACTTACCTTTACCTTGGTGAAGGCGCAGATGGACTGCCTTCAACTGCCTTGCCCCAACCGCCCAATGACACTGTGGGCAGATTGTTTACAGTGTCCCTATGTTGACCTGGAAAGAGAGAGAGTAGCGGACCTAGACGACCTTCATGCTAGAGGGCTCCAGGAGAGTGAGAGGAGAATGAGAAAAACTTTAGGAGTGCATTACGTTATAATTACTCATTTAATAAGGAATATTATAAAAATACAAATGTATAAACGGTCTAGCCATCAGTTCTGTGCATGAGCCATCCGCGAATGAATAATACATAACTACATATGTACCTAGCAGTCATACATTATTTTCTGGGTGGTGAATTACAAAAGCAATAAACAAAAATTTAAATGCGAACAGACTGACATACCTGAGTATAAAAATATAGAATGCTAACAATATGTAATAATAGAATATTTACAAAAATTTATTAAATTTCACCTAATGAAATACCTAGTCTTACTAGTAAACTATCCAAAAGTCATAAGTAATGTGCGCTTTGACTCCATATGCGTCTTGTTATCAAATTTCACTTAATGAGATTCCTAGTCTTAATATTAAACTATCCAAAAGTCATAACTAATATGCGCTTCGAATTCATTTTGGTTTGGTTATAAAAAGATGTTAGATATAACTGAATTTGTTTATATATATTAAAAATGTTATGTGTAAATGGATTTGCGTATATATGTAGCTACATATATGTATATACAGATGACCATTTCTGACAGAAAAAAAAAGCATAGGGAGAATCCTACCAATAAATTATACTACGGAAATTCTCTTATATTTGATGTTAATAAAATGAATTTGAAAGCAGTCTAAGTTGATTGATGATATATGTATTAAATAGAAATCTCGCGAGGATATTCATTCACATAAACTAGTCTGACTTTTCAAAAACCAAGGTACAAATAATAAAAATATCGGCACACTTAATACTGTTCCGTACGAAGTTAATCAAACAACTGGATAAAACTTAAGCGAACGAAGATATCGACATACCTACTTAAATATCTACGTACTTTAGTTTCCTCGCGGTATACAACTTCTAACGTAGTACTTGCGAATGATTCCTTTAAGCCTAATAATTCTAACACATGTCACTTTTATCTAATTTTTGAGACTTAATATTACTCTTAATGAGTTGTCAACGAGGAATGAGTCTAATTCTTGTACTGGAAGTCTCCTAAGTTTTTTAAATAAATCGGAGCGTACCTAAGTGACGTTTTGAGCCAAAGTCGGAGCATCTTTAAATGTTTTTCCACAAACAATACCTGCTAGGCTTTCTTCCTTAATGTTTTCTTTGTAGTAGATACTGCATCCACTGTGCTCAAGAGCTTTGCTACACCTTTTGTAATTTTAGCCAATCGCTAGCGGCAGACATTTGCACTGTCCCAAGAACAGGGCTCCCTCACATAATAAATTAATCCTACAACTTTGGTAGAAGTTCTCCACGTCTCGTTCTCGGACAAAGTTTCCGGTACTATTGTGGGAAAATAAAAACTTGGCTTTTCTAGCGGATGTTTAAAAATATATTCGGGAGTTCACGACTGTTGACACTTTCACCATTTGAGAAGATTTCTTCTTCTTCTTTCCTACCGTCCGAATATCACTCCGGGCTCGAGGAAATGCACTTTTCTCGGTCGGGGTGCGTTCAATATTTCTGCTTGATATTGCCGCTAACTGTTTTTAAAATTTATTCAAATCTTTTATATTTTTAATTTCTTATAATTATTTTCACATTGGGATATATTTCTCAGCGCTAAAGTCTAAGCCTATTGTATCCTAATGTATATGGTGGTATATGGTGTTTTGCTTTTGACAGGTGAAACTTGTTAATCTTTTCTAGTGTATTACATTTTTGGTTGTACGTTTCAGATGACAGAAGTCTATAGTCTATATTATCATTCTTAAAAAATTATTTTTTTCTCTGTGTCTACCTTATATGGTAATCTGAAGGCTGCTTGTATATTTATTGGGGGCCATTGGTTTCATTTGTTGCTCTATATTTCATTATTAATTTTTCTTGTATTTTAGGTGATATTCGCGCTTTACTGTTTATTGCATTCTTCAAGTTAGACTTTCACTGAAGCTGTTGTAACGTCTGAAGTATTGATTCGATTGGAATTTTTCTTTTAATTTTCAATAGGTATTTATTTAGCCTTCAAATCAAATAAATATTTAGTGGGTTATATTAATACGCAGAGAATTAAGAGCCTTCATAGTCAAAAATCTTGAATTGGAATCCGAAATATCAAGTATTCACTCATTTTGTACGGAAACTAAGACTTTGAGTACCATTTTTTTTCCAAATTTTTAGATTACCTTCATATTGATACCTAACACTTATACCTTTGATTAAGAATACAACAACTGTTGTCGATATTGTCATGAACTTACCTCTTAAAAAGTTCAAACTTATAAATTTCTATCAAGTAAAACAAGTTTTACTTAGCTTTTTATTTTCTTTCTTTATGTTTTATTACCATTTAAGATATATTTTATTATACATATTCACTCATGTTATAATAAACAATTATCAAGCTATTAAAATTAGTTTATGATAAATTTTTTATGCAGATCTGTGCCCTTCTTAGAAAACTTCTTGCAAATTCAATATGTTGCAATTGTATGTCTTAATTGTTCACATGTTATGATTTCCTGTGAATACACTTTATCCGTTAAATACCCCCACACGTAGTAGTTCATAGGCGTTAAATCTGGCGACCATGGCGGCCATTGAATAGAACCACCGCAACCAATGTTTTACTGCTCTGGTACATGTGGAGGCTCTTCATCTTGCTGAAAATACCAGGAAGATGTTTTCCAAAATGTGGATATAAGTTTCTCTGTTCAAAAACCCTTCGAAAATGTAAGTCCCGATCAGATACTCATCCACGATACCTGCCCAAACCATAAAACCAAGCCGATGCTGCACATTCACCTGATGAATATTATGCAGATTGTCCTGTTGCCAACTGTGTCAATTGCGAATTTTTGGGAGTGGAACGTTACCTACCTCGTGTTGCTCTTCCTAAATTAAATTCGTTCTGTCTAGTGCAGTGCAATATCATTAGTTTTTCAAGTTTTAACCACCCACAAACATAATTCTTAAAATCCTGCGCGCCGTCTCTAATTAGTGTTAATTTTCCCTATGAACATCCGAAATCAGTGCAAGCTCATTAGCACTTGTCACGGATCAGCACTACGGGTGCTCCAAACTGCGGTCATTAAACTGCAGAGTCTGAGTTATTGAACGCAACAAATACGTATAACACTATTGTCGTTGATTTGACTGCTACTGGCGATGCCCAAATGTTTGTGTTGTTGTGTGTTGCTTCTTGTTTTTTGCTTTTCTGTTTTGCCTTCAGCACGCAGAATTTCACTTTCGATTTCTGCAACATTCCCGGATTAAGAACAAATCGGTTTCCGGTGTACTGCCACCTTAAATAAAAAAATCAGGCAATTCTCGCACTAAGTGAAACCAAGGTCATTTCCCATGCTTTCTTTATCGCTGCCCTTATATGTCTGATAGCGATACGGTATCCGTATTTGACAATATCTCCAACAATATTGATCATTTGCTTTCTATCTCCCCCTCTTCCGAAATCGTCCTGGCAGGCGATTTTAATATTCATAACATACCGTGGCTCAGACATTCTTCTACCACAAGACCTGCGGGCCGATTCGTTGAGATCTTCTGTGAGTCTTTTAATTTGCAACAGCTAGTGGATGCATCAACGCGAATTCCTGATGCTGTTGGAGATAGAGCTAATCTACTTGACTTGTTGCTAATACCTCACCTCGACAAATATTCCATCTCAGTCGGTTTCCCACTTGGTAATTCAGACCACTGTTTAATTTTAATCACGGCTCAATTTACCACCTCAAACATATGCCGCCGCCCTACTTCTCCACCTACAAGTAGGCCTCTGTGGCACTATATAAATGCTGTTTGGGAAAGTCTGTTTTGCTTCGAGAGATGTTCATGAACGCACATTAGAACTTAGTAACATTCTAGGTATTGACATTCGTGAATACATTCCGTATTCCTACAGCAGATCTCAACAACCGAAAAATCGCTATTCGTTTAACGATAAGTACAACCAAGCAATAAAAACGAAAAAGTCTGCCTTTCGCGCCTATCATCTGCATCCATGTCCGGAATTGAAACAAGTCTACAAGAATGCACGGAACGCCTGTAAAGGCACTTGCACATCAAAAACAAGAACAGAAAAATGTAAACCGAAAAACTCAATTTATTCCACTTTAAAACAAGTTTTTTGTTCCAATGATTAATAAAATCCAGAGAAATAGGATAAACTAAGAATTTTATTGAGCAAATAGTTGTATTTATTTCAGATTTTGAAGAAAACCACAACTTTTAAATTTTTCGGCGGAAAAATTCGTCCGATAAATCATAAAAGTTGTGTTTTCTTAAAAATTCTAAGATAAATATACTATTTTATTAGTAAAATTATTAGTTTATCCTATTTCCCATGATTTTATTAATCATTGGAGCAAAAATCTTTTTTTAAAGTGGAATAAATTGAGTTTTTCGGTTTACATTTTTTCGATTCTTGTGTTTCATGTGAAAGTGGCTTAAGTCTATTATCCTTAGAGAAAAATTTCTTTTTGACCAAAATGTTAGACAAAGAATCTTGGAAGGCAGCAAAGGTTTCTGGTCCCTGGTAAAAACCATCAGGAACAGCTTCAGCAGTTCCTCAATACCCTTACTGCTGAACAACGGTGAAGTGGTTGTTGACTCCCTGGATAAATCTAATAATAATTTTTTACCTTTTCTATAGTAAATTTTTCAAAAAATAATTTTTTACTGTCGCAAATTTTAAATACGCCGAGGATTGCCTTTTCTATAGTAAATTTTTCAAAAAATAATTATTTACTGTCGCAAATTTTAAATACGCCGAGGATTGCGTTTTCTAGAGTAAATTTTTCAAAAAATAATTTTTTACTGTCGCAAATTTTAAATACGCCGAGGATTGCGTTTTCTAGAGTAAATTTTTCAAAAAATAATTTTTTACTGTCGCAAATTTTAAATACGCCAGGGATTGCCTTTTCTATAGTAAATTTTTCAAAAAATAATTTTTTACTGTCGCAAATTTTAAATACGCCAGGGATTGCCTTTTCTATAGTAAATTTTTCAAAAAATAATCTTTTACTGTCGCAAATTTTAAATACGCCAGGGATTGCCTTTTCTATAGTAAATTTTTCAAAAAATAATTTTTTACTGTCGCAAATTTTAAATACGCCGAGGATTGCGTTTTCTAGATTAAATTTTTCAAAAAATAATTTTTTACTGTCGCAAATTTTAAATACGCCAGGGATTGCCCTTTCTGTAGTAAATTTTTCAAAAAATAATTTTTTACTGTCGCAAATTCTAAATACCCGGAGGATTACGTTTTCTAGAGTAAATTTTTCAAAAAATAATTTTTTACTGTCGCAAATTTTAAATACGCCAGGGATTGCCATATCTACAGTAAATTTTTCAAAAAATAATTTTTTACTGTCGCAAATTTTAAATACGCCGAGGATTGCCTTTTCTGTAGTAAATTTTTCAAAAAATAATTATTTACTGTCGCAAATTTTAAATACGCCGAGGATTGCCTTTTCTATAGTAAATTTTTCAAAAAATAATTTTTTACTGTCGCAAATTTTAAATACGCCAGGGATTGCCTTTTTTTCTATAGTAAATTTTTCAAAAAATAATTTTTTACTGTCGCAAATTTTAAATACCCGGAGGACTACGTTTTCTAGAGTAAATTTTTCAAAAAATAATTTTTTACTGTCGCAAATTTTAAATACGCCAGGGATTGCCTTTTCTATAGTAAATTTTTCAAAAAATAATTTTTTACTGTCGCAAATTTTAAATACGCCAGGGATTGCCTTTTCTATAGTAAATTTTTCAAAAAATAATTTTTTACTGTCGCAAATTTTAAATACGCCGAGGATTGCGTTTTCTAGAGTAAATTTTTCAAAAAATAATTTTTACTGTCGCAAATTTTAAATACGCCAGGGATTGCCTTTTCTATAGTAAATTTTTCAAAAAATAATTTTTTACTGTCGCAAATTTCAAATACGCCAGGGATTGCCTTTTCTATAGTAAATTTTTCAAAAAATAATTTTTTACTGTCGCAAATTTTAAATACGCCGAGGATTGCGTTTTCTAGAGTAAATTTTACAAAAAATAATTTTTTACTGTCGCAAATTTTAAATACGCCAGGGATTGCCCTTTCTGTAGTAAATTTTTCAAAAAATAATTTTTTACTGTCGCAAATTTTAAATACCCCGAGGATTGCGTTTTCTAGAGTAAATTTTTCAAAAAATAATTTTTTACTGTCGCAAATTTTAAATACGCCAGGGATTGCCCTTTCTGTAGTAAATTTTTCAAAAAATAATTTTTTAATGTCGCAAATTTTAAATACGCCAGGGATTGCCTTTTCCATAGTAAATTTTTCAAAAAATAATTTTTTACTGTCGCAAATTTTAAATACGCCGAGGATTGCGTTTTCTAGAGTAAATTTTTCAAAAAATAATTTTTTACTGTCGCAAATTTTAAATACGCCAGGGATTGCCCTTTCTGTAGTAAATTTTTCAAAAAATAATTTTTTAATGTCGCAAATTTTAAATACGCCAGGGATTGCCTTTTCCATAGTAAATTTTTCAAAAAATAATTTTTTACTGTCGCAAATTTTAAATACGCAAGGGATTGCCTTTTCTATAGTAAATTTTTCAAAAAAATAATTTTTTACTGTCGCAAATTTTAAATACGCCGAGGATTGCGTTTTCTAGAGTAAATTTTTCAAAAAATAATTTTTTACTGTCGCAAATTTTAAATACGCCAGGGATTGCCTTTTCTATAGTAAATTTTTTACTGTCGCAAATTTTAAATACGCCGAGGATTGCGTTTTCTAGAGTAAATTTTACAAAAAATAATTTTTTACTGTCGCAAATTTTAAATACGCCAGGGATTGCCCTTTCTGTAGTAAATTTTTCAAAAAATAATTTTTTACTGTCGCAAATTTTAAATACCCCGAGGATTGCGTTTTCTAGAGTAAATTTTTCAAAAAATAATTCGTACTATCGCAAATTTTAAATACGCCGAGGATTGCCTTTTCTATAGTAAATTTTTCAAAAAATAATTTTTTACTGTCGCAAATTTTAAATACGCCAGGGATTGCCTTTTCTATAGTAAATTTTTCAAAAAATAATTTTTTACTGTCGCAAATTTTAAATACGCCTCTATAGTAAATTTTTCAAAAAATAATTTTTTACTGTCGCAAATTTTAAATACGCCAGGGATTGCCTTTTCTAGAGTAAATTTTTCAAAAAATAATTCGTACTGTCGCAAATTTTAAATACGCCAGGGATTGCCTTTTCTATAGTAAATTTTTCAAAAAATAATTTTTTACTGTCGCAAATTTTAAATACGCCAGGGATTGCCTTTTCTATAGTAAATTTTTCAAAAAAATAATTTTTTACTGTCGCAAATTTTAAATACGCCGAGGATTGCGTTTTCTAGAGTAAATTTTTCAAAAAATAATTTTTTACTGTCGCAAATTTTAAATACGCCAGGGATTGCCTTTTCTATAGTAAATTTTTCAAAAAAATAATTTTTTACTGTCGCAAATTTTAAATACGCCGAGGATTGCGTTTTCTAGAGTAAATTTTTCAAAAAATAATTTTTTACTGTCGCAAATTTTAAATACGCCAGGGATTGCCTTTTCTATAGTAAATTTTTCAAAAAAATAATTTTTTACTGTCGCAAATTTTAAATACGCCGAGGATTGCGTTTTCTAGAGTAAATTTTTCAAAAAATAATTTTTTACTGTCGCAAATTTTAAATACGCCAGGGATTGCCTTTTCTATAGTAAATTTTTCAAAAAATAATTTTTTACTGTCGCAAATTTTAAATACGCCGAGGATTGCGTTTTCTAGAGTAAATTTTTCAAAAAATAATTTTTTACTGTCGCAAATTTTAAATACGCCAGGGATTGCCTTTTCTATAGTAAATTTTTCAAAAAATAATTTTTTACTGTCGCAAATTTTAAATACGCCGAGGATTGCGTTTTCTAGAGTAAATTTTTCAAAAAATAATTTTTTACTGTCGCAAATTTTAAATACGCCAGGGATTGCCCTTTCTGTAGTAAATTTTTCAAAAAATAATTTTTTAATGTCGCAAATTTTAAATACGCCAGGGATTGCCTTTTCCATAGTAAATTTTTCAAAAAATAATTTTTTACTGTCGCAAATTTTAAATACGCCAGGGATTGCCTTTTCTATAGTAAATTTTTCAAAAAAATAATTTTTTACTGTCGCAAATTTTAAATACGCCGAGGATTGCGTTTTCTAGAGTAAATTTTTCAAAAAATAATTTTTTACTGTCGCAAATTTTAAATACGCCAGGGATTGCCTTTTCTATAGTAAATTTTTCAAAAAATAATTTTTTACTGTCGCAAATTTTAAATACGCCGAGGATTGCGTTTTCTAGAGTAAATTTTTCAAAAAATAATTTTTACTGTCGCAAATTTTAAATACGCCAGGGATTGCCTTTTCTATAGTAAATTTTTCAAAAAATAATTTTTTACTGTCGCAAATTTTAAATACGCCAGGGATTGCCTTTTCTATAGTAAATTTTTCAAAAAATAATCTTTTACTGTCGGAAATTTTAAATACGCCAGGGATTGCCTTTTCTATAGTAATTTTTTCAAAAAATAATTTTTTACTGTCGCAAATTTTAAAGACGCCAGGGATTGCCTTTTCTATAGCAAATTTTTCAAAAAATAATTTTTTACTGTCGCAAATTTTAAATACGCCGAGGATTGCGTTTTCTAGAGTAAATTTTTCAAAAAATAATTTTTTACTGTCGCAAATTTTAAATACGCCAGGGATTGCCTTTTCTATAGTAAATTTTTCAAAAAATAATTTTTTACTGTCGCAAATTTTAAATACGCCAGGGATTGCCTTTTCTATAGTAAATTTTTCAAAAAATAATTTTTTACCGTCGCAAATTTTAAATACGCCGAGGATTGCGTTTTCTAGAGTAAATTTTACAAAAAATAATTTTTTACTGTCGCAAATTTTAAATACGCCAGGGATTGCCCTTTCTGTAGTAAATTTTTCAAAAAATAATTTTTTACTGTCGCAAATTTTAAATACGCCAGGGATTGCCCTTTCTGTAGTAAATTTTTCAAAAAATAATTTTTTACTGTCGCAAATTTTAAATACCCGGAGGATTACGTTTTCTAGAGTAAATTTTTCAAAAAATAATTTTTTACTGTCGCAAATTTTAAATACGCCAGGGATTGCCATATCTACAGTAAATTTTTCAAAAAATAATTTTTTACTGTCGCAAATTTTAAATACGCCGAGGATTGCCTTTTCTATAGTAAATTTTTCAAAAAATAATTATTTACTGTCGCAAATTTTAAATACGCCGAGGATTGCCTTTTCTATAGTAAATTTTTCAAAAAATAATTTTTTACTGTCGCAAATTTTAAATACGCCAGGGATTGCCTTTTTTTCTATAGTAAATTTTTCAAAAAATAATTTTTTACTGTCGCAAATTTTAAATACCCGGAGGACTACGTTTTCTAGAGTAAATTTTTCAAAAAATAATTTTTTACTGTCGCAAATTTTAAATACGCCAGGGATTGCCTTTTCTATAGTAAATTTTTCAAAAAATAATTTTTTACTGTCGCAAATTTTAAATACGCCAGGGATTGCCTTTTCTATAGTAAATTTTTCAAAAAATAATTTTTTACTGTCGCAAATTTTAAATACGCCGAGGATTGCGTTTTCTAGAGTAAATTTTTCAAAAAATAATTTTTACTGTCGCAAATTTTAAATACGCCAGGGATTGCCTTTTCTATAGTAAATTTTTCAAAAAATAATTTTTTACTGTCGCAAATTTTAAATACGCCAGGGATTGCCTTTTCTATAGTAAATTTTTCAAAAAATAATTTTTTACTGTCGCAAATTTTAAATACGCCGAGGATTGCGTTTTCTAGAGTAAATTTTACAAAAAATAATTTTTTACTGTCGCAAATTTTAAATACGCCAGGGATTGCCCTTTCTGTAGTAAATTTTTCAAAAAATAATTTTTTACTGTCGCAAATTTTAAATACCCCGAGGATTGCGTTTTCTAGAGTAAATTTTTCAAAAAATAATTTTTTACTGTCGCAAATTTTAAATACGCCAGGGATTGCCCTTTCTGTAGTAAATTTTTCAAAAAATAATTTTTTAATGTCGCAAATTTTAAATACGCCAGGGATTGCCTTTTCCATAGTAAATTTTTCAAAAAATAATTTTTTACTGTCGCAAATTTTAAATACGCCGAGGATTGCGTTTTCTAGAGTAAATTTTTCAAAAAATAATTTTTTACTGTCGCAAATTTTAAATACGCCAGGGATTGCCCTTTCTGTAGTAAATTTTTCAAAAAATAATTTTTTAATGTCGCAAATTTTAAATACGCCAGGGATTGCCTTTTCCATAGTAAATTTTTCAAAAAATAATTTTTTACTGTCTCAAATTTTAAATACGCCAGGGATTGCCTTTTCTATAGTAAATTTTTCAAAAAATAATTTTTTACTGTCGCAAATTTTAAATACGCCTCTATAGTAAATTTTTCAAAAAATAATTTTTTACTGTCGCAAATTTTAAATACGCCAGGGATTGCCTTTTCTATAGTAAATTTTTCAAAAAATAATTTTTTACTGTCGCAAATTTTAAATACGCCTCTAGAGTAAATTTTTCAAAAAATAATTTTTTACTGTCGCAAATTTTAAATACGCCAGGGATTGCCTTTTCTATAGTAAATTTTTTACTGTCGCAAATTTTAAATACGCCGAGGATTGCGTTTTCTAGAGTAAATTTTACAAAAAATAATTTTTTACTGTCGCAAATTTTAAATACGCCAGGGATTGCCCTTTCTGTAGTAAATTTTTCAAAAAATAATTTTTTACTGTCGCAAATTTTAAATACCCCGAGGATTGCGTTTTCTAGAGTAAATTTTTCAAAAAATAATTCGTACTATCGCAAATTTTAAATACGCCGAGGATTGCCTTTTCTATAGTAAATTTTTCAAAAAATAATTTTTTACTGTCGCAAATTTTAAATACGCCAGGGATTGCCTTTTCTATAGTAAATTTTTCAAAAAATAATTTTTTACTGTCGCAAATTTTAAATACGCCTCTATAGTAAATTTTTCAAAAAATAATTTTTTACTGTCGCAAATTTTAAATACGCCAGGGATTGCCTTTTCTAGAGTAAATTTTTCAAAAAATAATTCGTACTGTCGCAAATTTTAAATACGCCAGGGATTGCCTTTTCTATAGTAAATTTTTCAAAAAATAATTTTTTACTGTCGCAAATTTTAAATACGCCAGGGATTGCCTTTTCTATAGTAAATTTTTCAAAAAAATAATTTTTTACTGTCGCAAATTTTAAATACGCCGAGGATTGCGTTTTCTAGAGTAAATTTTTCAAAAAATAATTTTTTACTGTCGCAAATTTTAAATACGCCAGGGATTGCCTTTTCTATAGTAAATTTTTCAAAAAAATAATTTTTTACTGTCGCAAATTTTAAATACGCCGAGGATTGCGTTTTCTAGAGTAAATTTTTCAAAAAATAATTTTTTACTGTCGCAAATTTTAAATACGCCAGGGATTGCCTTTTCTATAGTAAATTTTTCAAAAAAATAATTTTTTACTGTCGCAAATTTTAAATACGCCGAGGATTGCGTTTTCTAGAGTAAATTTTTCAAAAAATAATTTTTTACTGTCGCAAATTTTAAATACGCCAGGGATTGCCTTTTCTATAGTAAATTTTTCAAAAAATAATTTTTTACTGTCGCAAATTTTAAATACGCCGAGGATTGCGTTTTCTAGAGTAAATTTTTCAAAAAATAATTTTTTACTGTCGCAAATTTTAAATACGCCAGGGATTGCCTTTTCTATAGTAAATTTTTCAAAAAATAATTTTTTACTGTCGCAAATTTTAAATACGCCGAGGATTGCGTTTTCTAGAGTAAATTTTTCAAAAAATAATTTTTTACTGTCGCAAATTTTAAATACGCCAGGGATTGCCCTTTCTGTAGTAAATTTTTCAAAAAATAATTTTTTAATGTCGCAAATTTTAAATACGCCAGGGATTGCCTTTTCCATAGTAAATTTTTCAAAAAATAATTTTTTACTGTCGCAAATTTTAAATACGCCAGGGATTGCCTTTTCTATAGTAAATTTTTCAAAAAAATAATTTTTTACTGTCGCAAATTTTAAATACGCCGAGGATTGCGTTTTCTAGAGTAAATTTTTCAAAAAATAATTTTTTACTGTCGCAAATTTTAAATACGCCAGGGATTGCCTTTTCTATAGTAAATTTTTCAAAAAATAATTTTTTACTGTCGCAAATTTTAAAGACGCCAGGGATTGCCTTTTCTATAGCAAATTTTTCAAAAAATAATTTTTTACTGTCGCAAATTTTAAATACGCCGAGGATTGCGTTTTCTAGAGTAAATTTTTCAAAAAATAATTTTTTACTGTCGCAAATTTTAAATACGCCAGGGATTGCCTTTTCTATAGTAAATTTTTCAAAAAATAATTTTTTACTGTCGCAAATTTTAAATACGCCAGGGATTGCGTTTTCTAGAGTAAATTTTTCAAAAAATAATTTTTTACTGTCGCAAATTTTAAATACGCCAGGGATTGCCTTTTCTATAGTAAATTTTTCAAAAAATAATTTTTTACTGTCGCAAATTTTAAATACGCCGAGGATTGCGTTTTCTAGAGTAAATTTTTCAAAAAATAATTTTTTACTGTCGCAAATTTTAAATACGCCAGGGATTGCCTTTTCTATAGTAAATTTTTCAAAAAATAATTTTTTACTGTCGCAAATTTTAAATACGCCGAGGATTGCGTTTTCTAGAGTAAATTTTTCAAAAAATAATTTTTTACTGTCGCAAATTTTAAATACGCCAGGGATTGCCCTTTCTGTAGTAAATTTTTCAAAAAATAATTTTTTACTGTCGCAAATTTTAAATACCCCGAGGATTGCGTTTTCTAGAGTAAATTTTTCAAAAAATAATTTTTTACTGTCGCAAATTTTAAATACGCCAGGGATTGCCCTTTCTGTAGTAAATTTTTCAAAAAATAATTTTTTAATGTCGCAAATTTTAAATACGCCAGGGATTGCCTTTTCCATAGTAAATTTTTCAAAAAATAATTTTTTACTGTCGCAAATTTTAAATACGCCGAGGATTGCGTTTTCTAGAGTAAATTTTTCAAAAAATAATTTTTTACTGTCGCAAATTTTAAATACGCCAGGGATTGCCCTTTCTGTAGTAAATTTTTCAAAAAATAATTTTTTAATGTCGCAAATTTTAAATACGCCAGGGATTGCCTTTTCCATAGTAAATTTTTCAAAAAATAATTTTTTACTGTCGCAAATTTTAAATACGCCAGGGATTGCCTTTTCTATAGTAAATTTTTCAAAAAATAATTTTTTACTGTCGCAAATTTTAAATACGCCTCTATAGTAAATTTTTCAAAAAATAATTTTTTACTGTCGCAAATTTTAAATACGCCAGGGATTGCCTTTTCTATAGTAAATTTTTCAAAAAATAATTTTTTACTGTCGCAAATTTTAAATACGCCTCTAGAGTAAATTTTTCAAAAAATAATTTTTTACTGTCGCAAATTTTAAATACGCCAGGGATTGCCTTTTCTATAGTAAATTTTTTACTGTCGCAAATTTTAAATACGCCGAGGATTGCGTTTTCTAGAGTAAATTTTACAAAAAATAATTTTTTACTGTCGCAAATTTTAAATACGCCAGGGATTGCCCTTTCTGTAGTAAATTTTTCAAAAAATAATTTTTTACTGTCGCAAATTTTAAATACCCCGAGGATTGCGTTTTCTAGAGTAAATTTTTCAAAAAATAATTCGTACTATCGCAAATTTTAAATACGCCGAGGATTGCCTTTTCTATAGTAAATTTTTCAAAAAATAATTTTTTACTGTCGCAAATTTTAAATACGCCAGGGATTGCCTTTTCTATAGTAAATTTTTCAAAAAATAATTTTTTACTGTCGCAAATTTTAAATACGCCTCTATAGTAAATTTTTCAAAAAATAATTTTTTACTGTCGCAAATTTTAAATACGCCAGGGATTGCCTTTTCTAGAGTAAATTTTTCAAAAAATAATTCGTACTGTCGCAAATTTTAAATACGCCAGGGATTGCCTTTTCTATAGTAAATTTTTCAAAAAATAATTTTTTACTGTCGCAAATTTTAAATACGCCAGGGATTGCCTTTTCTATAGTAAATTTTTCAAAAAAATAATTTTTTACTGTCGCAAATTTTAAATACGCCGAGGATTGCGTTTTCTAGAGTAAATTTTTCAAAAAATAATTTTTTACTGTCGCAAATTTTAAATACGCCAGGGATTGCCTTTTCTATAGTAAATTTTTCAAAAAAATAATTTTTTACTGTCGCAAATTTTAAATACGCCGAGGATTGCGTTTTCTAGAGTAAATTTTTCAAAAAATAATTTTTTACTGTCGCAAATTTTAAATACGCCAGGGATTGCCTTTTCTATAGTAAATTTTTCAAAAAAATAATTTTTTACTGTCGCAAATTTTAAATACGCCGAGGATTGCGTTTTCTAGAGTAAATTTTTCAAAAAATAATTTTTTACTGTCGCAAATTTTAAATACGCCAGGGATTGCCTTTTCTATAGTAAATTTTTCAAAAAATAATTTTTTACTGTCGCAAATTTTAAATACGCCGAGGATTGCGTTTTCTAGAGTAAATTTTTCAAAAAATAATTTTTTACTGTCGCAAATTTTAAATACGCCAGGGATTGCCTTTTCTATAGTAAATTTTTCAAAAAATAATTTTTTACTGTCGCAAATTTTAAATACGCCGAGGATTGCGTTTTCTAGAGTAAATTTTTCAAAAAATAATTTTTTACTGTCGCAAATTTTAAATACGCCAGGGATTGCCCTTTCTGTAGTAAATTTTTCAAAAAATAATTTTTTAATGTCGCAAATTTTAAATACGCCAGGGATTGCCTTTTCCATAGTAAATTTTTCAAAAAATAATTTTTTACTGTCGCAAATTTTAAATACGCCAGGGATTGCCTTTTCTATAGTAAATTTTTCAAAAAAATAATTTTTTACTGTCGCAAATTTTAAATACGCCGAGGATTGCGTTTTCTAGAGTAAATTTTTCAAAAAATAATTTTTTACTGTCGCAAATTTTAAATACGCCAGGGATTGCCTTTTCTATAGTAAATTTTTCAAAAAAATAATTTTTTACTGTCGCAAATTTTAAATACGCCGAGGATTGCGTTTTCTAGAGTAAATTTTTCAAAAAATAATTTTTTACTGTCGCAAATTTTAAATACGCCAGGGATTGCCTTTTCTATAGTAAATTTTTCAAAAAAATAATTTTTTACTGTCGCAAATTTTAAATACGCCGAGGATTGCGTTTTCTAGAGTAAATTTTTCAAAAAATAATTTTTTACTGTCGCAAATTTTAAATACGCCAGGGATTGCCTTTTCTATAGTAAATTTTTCAAAAAATAATTTTTTACTGTCGCAAATTTTAAATACGCCGAGGATTGCGTTTTCTAGAGTAAATTTTTCAAAAAATAATTTTTTACTGTCGCAAATTTTAAATACGCCAGGGATTGCCTTTTCTATAGTAAATTTTTCAAAAAATAATTTTTTACTGTCGCAAATTTTAAATACGCCGAGGATTGCGTTTTCTAGAGTAAATTTTTCAAAAAATAATTTTTTACTGTCGCAAATTTTAAATACGCCAGGGATTGCCCTTTCTGTAGTAAATTTTTCAAAAAATAATTTTTTAATGTCGCAAATTTTAAATACGCCAGGGATTGCCTTTTCCATAGTAAATTTTTCAAAAAATAATTTTTTACTGTCGCAAATTTTAAATACGCCAGGGATTGCCTTTTCTATAGTAAATTTTTCAAAAAAATAATTTTTTACTGTCGCAAATTTTAAATACGCCGAGGATTGCGTTTTCTAGAGTAAATTTTTCAAAAAATAATTTTTTACTGTCGCAAATTTTAAATACGCCAGGGATTGCCTTTTCTATAGTAAATTTTTCAAAAAATAATTTTTTACTGTCGCAAATTTTAAATACGCCGAGGATTGCGTTTTCTAGAGTAAATTTTTCAAAAAATAATTTTTACTGTCGCAAATTTTAAATACGCCAGGGATTGCCTTTTCTATAGTAAATTTTTCAAAAAATAATTTTTTACTGTCGCAAATTTTAAATACGCCAGGGATTGCCTTTTCTATAGTAAATTTTTCAAAAAATAATCTTTTACTGTCGGAAATTTTAAATACGCCAGGGATTGCCTTTTCTATAGTAATTTTTTCAAAAAATAATTTTTTACTGTCGCAAATTTTAAAGACGCCAGGGATTGCCTTTTCTATAGCAAATTTTTCAAAAAATAATTTTTTACTGTCGCAAATTTTAAATACGCCGAGGATTGCGTTTTCTAGAGTAAATTTTTCAAAAAATAATTTTTTACTGTCGCAAATTTTAAATACGCCAGGGATTGCCTTTTCTATAGTAAATTTTTCAAAAAATAATTTTTTACTGTCGCAAATTTTAAATACGCCAGGGATTGCCTTTTCTATAGTAAATTTTTCAAAAAATAATTTTTTACTGTCGCAAATTTTAAATACCCCGAGGATTGCGTTTTCTAGAGTAAATTTTTCAAAAAATAATTCGTACTGTCGCAACTTTTAAATACGCCGAGGATTGCCTTTTCTATAGTAAATTTTTCAAAAAAAATTTTTTTACTGTCACAAATTTTAAATACGCCAGGGATTGCCCTTTCTGCTAGATTCGCTTCAAATTTTCAGATGTGAAACAGTTATCTGTAACGTGGGTAGCAGACGTTACAGATAACTGTTTCACATCTCCCTTGTGGTTGTGTACAGAAGAGCCAATACACATCTGTACGAGAGATGTGTTCAAGGTAATTAAGAAACCCACCGTCTCTAAAGCCGCAGGTCCTGATGATTTATCGCCCCTCGTAATTAAAAACTGCGCCTCACCCTTGGCTAAACATCTACGCAAACTATTCTACTTGTCTTTTTAGGCAGGAAAACTTCCAACTGCTTGGAAGCTAGCCCACGTTCAGCCAATTACCAAGAAAGGAGAGGGTAGCGATCCGTTAAATTATCGACCGATTGCAGTCACCATATTTTTGAATTGCTTGGTGATCATTATGTTTTAGTTTTAGTTTGCTAAATTTGATTATTTAATGGTGAATTTATAATTAGAAGCTTGTACTAATTTAAAGATCTAGCATCTTACTTGCACGATTGCCAATAATAAATGAATATCCATATATCTATCTATCTATCTATCTACCTCGATTCTTTCAAAGGTTCTTGAATCTATCATTAACTCCAAATTAATGAAGTATCTAGATCATCAATGATCGCCAATATGGTTTCCGGACTGGTCGCTCATCTGGAGACTAGCTGACTTTTCTTACGGAACGTTGGAGCCGTAGTCTTCACAATTTTGGGGAGTCTAAAATCGTTCCTCTGGATATTTCAAGAGTCTTTGATAGAGTCTGGCATCCTGCCCTTTTAGCCAAACTTAAAACACTTGGTCTCTCCCCTTCCCTGACTCCAGAGGGAATTCAACATCTGTCAAACGAGATTGCATGATTAGATCATTGATTAATTATCTTGCCAATATCTTCGGTTGAGGCAAAGCGAATCGCGTCGAATTCAATGCATCTAAGCCCCAAAGCTGTTTCATCGCTTTAAAACAAGATCATAGTTTTTCCACTTCCGTTTCTTTTGATGAAGCACTGATTTAATAATACACCGTCATTATGCATTCTTGGCATTAATATTTCCAGTAAGTTAAGCTGGACTGATGACATCTTCTGTGTTGCCAAAGAGGCATCGAAATGTCTTGAATTTCTGAAAAGTCGTAAGAAATACTTCAGCCCATCGAATCTATCGCTCTTCAACAAGTCCTACATCAGACCTAGAATAGAATACAATAATTGTCCAAAAGAGGACTTCAAATTCATTGGCAATTTGGCAATAACTTGTCATATCGTCTCTCGCTCGAGCAGCGCCGAAAGGTTGGATGCCTTTCGCTCCTTTATCACTACATGCATGGTCAATGCTCCGATGAAATATATAATCTGATCCCTTGTAGAATAATTCTTGCACGCTGTTATGCTCCATCTCCAGAGCACAAACAAATTGTTCGCCGACTAGCTGTGGAGATAGGGATTGGGTAGTAGAATTAAAGAAATAAATATAACACCTGTAGAGGGCGCCACGTGGTTTTTTCAGTCCACGAACTCTATGTTTTCTGCGAAAAGGAAAAAATATATATATATCAAACAAAATCATCTTTTTTCCAATCAAACGTTATAATATGGGGACTCATGTATTCATTATTTTCCTTAGCACTATTAAATTTGGTGTTGCTAACCTAAATATTCAAATTTCCCTTAGAAAGAAAAATAGATTATAACAAATGCCGCACCTAAATAGCACAAAAGGCAACGCATTTAACCCAATAAATTTCACTTTAAATAAACAAACGAACGATATATACATATGTCAATTAAAAACAAATTCGCATTTATTTGCAGCGGTACTTATCTTCACTTCCACCTTTTTTTTCCTTATTGTAATTCCTTTAAATCTCGCCCGTCGAAATTCTCTCCATTCGTGTCTTCTTTTTATCTGTCTTCAGTTTAATATTTTCTTCTCCTAGACCTCGCTTACAATTCTTTTCTTTTCCTGTACTTTTTCTCTTTAATTTTCTTTAAATCTTTAAATTTTAAAATGTATGTGCAACCTTCCATAACTTTTCACTTACTGTCAAAAACTGTCCCCTTCACCTACCAAGGTGGTCGCATTTATCATAAATCGCTCCCTATTTTGGAAGTTTTCCACGATTTTCCAATATTTTTCCAATCGGAATTGACCGTTTCAAATCGGTTAAAATTTGTTAATAAATAATTATTCCTTTCTTCTTTTTTTTTAAATAATCGCCTTAACCAGGTATTATAAATATATTTGGTATATTTGAATATCTTACTAAAATTCGTTTTCATTGGATATTCGGTTATAAAAACTTTGTTTGGACTATCACGGTTAGGGTAAGTAGATACAAAATGACATAGTATTTTTATTTTGATTTATAAATCTTTAACCATAAAAGTTAATTAATTGAATAAATATATATATATATATTATATATATATATATATAAAAAAAAATAAAAAAAAAATAAAAAAGTAAATAAAAGCAGGAAAGGTGTTAACACAGTAGTAATCTCTACAAATCATTTTTGATTCATAATCAACAAGTTATACTTAGTCTTTGAAAGAAAAAAAGACAAGGACAAATAATTTATTAACCATATATAAAAGAACAAGCAAAAACCATTTTGTCCGTATAGTATGGGTAAAATGACATACGAGCTTCGGACATAATAACATACATACATAGTAACTAATTATTAGACACATAGCTCACAATTGTTCTTAGGCATGTCGGCACAAAAAGCATGAGCCCAATGAGAACACATCATGCATCGTAACCAGTCTTCACCAGGCCTAGAGCGCGAAAAAAGGTCGTTACAATATATGCATGGACAGTCCTCATCGCCGTTTTGCGTGTCAGCTGCAAAGTCTTCTTCATCTGTATCGTCACCAAAAAGAGCCTTCGTGGTCTTCCTTTTACTTATTTGAAGTGGATTTTTGAGCTCATTTATTTTCTTTTCTTCTTTCATATTAAGGGTTGAAGTTAATAACAAATTTGTTTGGCGACACTTTGGTTTCCTTTTACCCTGGCCACTAACAAATGCGCCCTGTGGAGCTGGTGAAATATCTTCAACAGGAAATGGTAATGAATCCTTAAAACAAGCCGGTTTACAGTTATTGGTCATTGTTGGAGGTAGGTATATCATCTTCATTTATACTGGTATTCGTGCAATAATTATTTGAATTCTGTGGCTGAGGAAGGGGCTGATTTCTTACAGGAAATTCAGACGTTTTAGTATTCAGCGGAATATTTGTTATCTCAGCGGGCTCAAACATATAGTCAGGAAAGATATGAGGATCTACAGGCCAAAGACCAGTGCTTTTAAGACCATGGCACGCATTTCGAACTGTCCCTGCCTTCCCATAAGCTTAGTTAAGAGGAGTCAGTACACAGCAAAAGTTTCAATTTAGATACCAGCGAACCTGTAGGTAATAAAATTTACTATACGTAGGTTTGTGTCCTAAAAGTGAGAAATTTCATATAAAATTAGCCTAGACCTAGACCACAGAGCACATTAGAGACATCTACCGCAGAAGACAGAAACCCAACATCCCTCAAAACCATACAATTTAAGACGAAAAATGAAAATTTGCAGTTCACATAATTTGAAAACTTTTAACGAGAATTAACTCTCCTAAATTTTTTTTGCACATAATTGTGAAATATACTATTTTGCTTTGTATTTCAACCACTTTCAACGAAATATTGCAATTTCTAGTCGGTGAAATATCGGGAGGAAAAACAAGTACTATTAGAGTCAAATAATTATAAAAAGAGCTACTAAAAATGCAAAAACTCGACGTTATTTGCTAGATCTATGCCTTATCTTTCTAAAACAGTCACAATTTGAAGAAATGAGAATACCTACCCACAGGAATTTGATTTAAAAGACTTCAATTTTTACCATTTTTTACAAGTTTCCGAGCTAATATCTCCATTCCAATACACTTTTTTTAATTTTTGCTGACGTTATTTACTAGACTTAGTCATTACCTTTAATTTAAGATATAAATCATTATTCTGCTACAAATAGTTTTCCAGAAACTTGCATTCAAAAATGTATGAAACTTACAAATATTGGTACTGACTCCTCTTAAACAAATATCCGATTTTTAACCACTTTGAAATTTCCTGATCAAAATAAGTTTTTAATGGTCCGTAAAAGCTCACACCAGTGGTTGCATCCGGTGAGTGCAGTGTGGGGGCAGACATAAAATATCTATGCCATTTCCTTTGCGAAATTCAAAGCCTCTAATCCTTTGTGACTTGCGTGTCCATCGATAACAAGAAGCACTTTATCTTCAACACTTGACTTTGCATAGACTTGAAAGTGTTTCAGCCTTCTTAAAACCACTTCTGCAGGCATCCATCCCGATTCTTGTGCTATTGCCAGTGTGCCAGTAGGTGCTTCGTCCACAAGTTCAATTTTCATATTTTTTCTTGGAAATAGCATACATGGAGGGATGTATGTACCAGCTACATTCATACAACACACAACTGCTACATGGGATCCACGTTCAGCACTGGTGAGACACTTGCTTTCTACCGATCGTTGCTATAATTTTCTAAGGCTTCTGAACGGTGGAGATACCAGATTCAACCACATAATAAATTTTATTTGGGCAATAGCTATGAATATTCAATAGCTCTTCATAAATCTTGAACAACTTTTCAACTTGTGGTTTATTGAAAGCCTGAGCTCTGGCCGCAGAAAGGGGTTCGGGTGTACGCAGGGAAATGTCCTTATTCATTGCCGTCTTTATGTTCCAGGCCGTGACATAAAACGATTTTGCTACTTGCAAAAGTATTAGAGTGGTACGATTTCGCACTTCTCTTAGCATTTGTTCTTATGGAAAAAATGCATTATTTTCAACTTCAACCTTGTGCACAATGTAAAAAAGCCTCCGTACTAAAAGTTTTATTCAGGAATTTTGTTATTTAATTCCTTGTGCATTTACCAGCATAAAAATCTAGGTATTGTTTAATAAAATTGTTACTATTTTTTCACTCAAACCTAACACTAAACACAAAAATGAGAAAATGTGTTGAATTCTGTTGCCTTCATACCAGCTTTCATTTCTCTGTGTATTTTCTCACAGAGAAATGAAAGCTCACTTCAAAGTGGGAGCAAATAGTTCTTAAATCAGATCTACTTTTGTTTGAAACTGATTTTCTTTTGAAAATGTATAAAAACCTAAAGTATAAATTATACTACCATAAGAGCAACAAATTTGCCTATAAAATAGGATAATATTTGATTTACCTTTGAATTATAATTTAAAAGTTATGAAGAGTTAAACACAGAAAACCGTTGCCGTCCATTCGATTCACAGTGAACAAGCGCAGCTTGTGAAAATATGAGGCGAATGTGTATCTCTGTCAATTCATTGATTAAAAAATACTTTGAGTCATGTTTGAAGTGAAAAAAACTGAATTATTTAATATGGAAGGAGGGAAATATTTTTAAAATGATGGAGACATTATGGGATAATATAAAAAAATTATTAACATTGTTTTTTTGTCCTACTTATACTTAAGAAGTTACTGTGTATTAAACGTTGAAAGACTCATTTTATTCATATAGCTCAATAGGCAAGCACAAAGCTCTGATTGCTTTTTAGTTTGTTGTGGTATGAAGGCAACAGATTTCAACACATTTTCTCATTTTTATTTGTTGTGTTATGTTTGAGTAATAAAATATAAACAATTTTATTAAAGAAAGTACTTAGATTTTTATGCTGGTAAATGCACAAGGAATTAAATAACAAAATTCCTGAATAAAACTTTTAGTACGGAGGCTTATTTATATTGTGCAGAAGGTTGAAGTTGAAAGTAATGCATTTTTCCATAAGAACAAATGCTAAGAGAAGTGCGAAATCGTACCACTCTAATACATTCAAAGAATTCGATGTCACGGCCTGGAACATAAAGACGGCAATGCCTTATTTCTTTTCAGAAAACCGCTTAGCCACTCCTATCCAGCTCTTCATTTTCTAAATAAAATTATGAGAAAAGCCATTTTTCTCTGCCAATTGGAAGACAAGCTCCTGAGCTCCTTTACGAGTCAACCCAAAAAGTCGAGTTTATAAAAATTTCAAATGCTCAACTAAGGTCTCAATGGCAGGAGGAAGCGTCAGCTTCCTAAGCCTTTGGTATTACGCTCTAAAGTTTTGTTCATGCCTAATGCATGCCTTCTGAGAGTAGACTGAGGGACACCTGTACACCTGTGTACAAGCTTAACCAAATGCCTACTTATTTTTGTACGAATATGTCAAACAGAATTCGTTACAATAAGCCTTAATTAACATAGGGTATGCCTTATTTTCTCTTTTTATCTCATTCTAAATACAAGGGTATTCCTTTGAAATTACTAATGGAATTAAAAAAAATTATACAAGATGTTAAAATTGACTGAAGTTGGCCAGATGGCCTTGTAGCCGTGGGCCCAATAGCATTAATTGTTCTCAGGCATAGTTTTAATTTTAGGTTGTGTAAAAGTAATTAATGTTCAATAAATAAATAATAAATAAATGACGGGCAAGCCCCAATATACTGAAGACAGTACTGCCTAAGACTTCCCAGTGGAATTCAGTTAAGTATACTTCTATTTTAATATCTGCAAGATACAAGAAGAAATTCTCTCTCAGCATCATTCAAGTGGAGAATGAGGATGGCACGCTAAACAAAAAGGACACACAACAGGTAAGTAAACGCACATAACTAGTACACCTTCACATATTTTCTATTTTCAGGTTCAGGAAGCAATAATGAGGCGTAACAACGCAATAATTGCGTTGCAAGCCGTGCACATCCTTTTACCCTTAAAATTACTTTCAGCCGTACTGTATAATTCCGTGATGCTTTTTTATCTCGTACTGTGTGAATGTGGAACAGTCTACCATCTTTTGTCTTTCCTCCGGCATACAATCTGCGAAGGTTTAAGAGTGACATACATCGGCACCTTCGCCACACTCCTCATGCTCCCCAATTCCCTTCCCTTATTCCTTCCTGCCAAGCAATGCTTTGCATCATAGGGTATCCCCTGAGCTTGGCTTAGTAATATATATATATATATATATATAATAAAACTCATCAGTCCATAATATTGTATTTAAAAAGAGAAAATCTCTTGAACTCTTTTTCATAATACTACTGGAGAAGTTAAATCGTAGTTGGTGGTCCGATGAAAGACTTTCATGCGCCCTGGTCAAGTGGTAAGGCTGATTGATACCTGTTCCTGTGAACTATCCTTCATACCGTTGTCTGTCCAGCGCTTAATTGGTGAGTAATACTGCGGACACTTACCTCAGGATTGCTTTCTATCATCCGTAAAATTCTTTCTTCAGCCGTAACATCCTAACAATTAGAGGAAATTTGTTATTCAGTTTAAATGATAAGGTTAAGATACTTTACATAAGAAACATTCCCTGATGAAGAATGTCTCCTGGTAATAACAGATCCAGTGTTCAAAAGATCGTTATATAACCTTTGGAAGCATGTGGCACTTGGACAATTTCTGGCAGGATATCTCTGCATGTAATATTCTTCTTGCCTTCATCCCACTTCCTAATTTCTCCTAATTCACATCACACACGCTTTACTGGAGCCAACTCACAAACTCACAAACTCCAGATGATAACTAAGTGATAAATTAATTGCGACATGCACTATTATTTATATGCATATTGATGACAAATAAGAAGTGTCTGTTAGCACAATTCTTAGAAATGTATGAAAAGGAACAAATGAAACATTCCAAGAAGTTTTCTGAGAAGAGCACACAAATCTGCGTAATGTAGCGTCATAATCATATTTATAAGTTTGCAATTCTTAAGAGGTAAGTTCATGGCAATATCGACAACAGTTGTTGTATTCTTAATCAAAGGTATAAGTGTTAGGTATCAATATGAAGAAGGTAATCTAAATAATTGAAAAAAAAATGGTACTCAAAGTCTTAGTTTCCGTACAAAATTAGTGAATACTTGATATTTCGGATTCCAATTCAAGATTTTTGACTATGAAGGCTCTTAATTCTCTGTGTATTAATGTAACCCACTAAGTATTTATTTCATTTTGAGGACTAAATAAATACCTATTGAAAATTAAAAGAAAAATTCCAATCGAATAAACACTTCAAAAGTAACAACAACTTCATTGAAAGTCTAACTTGAAGAATGCAATAAACAGTAAAGCTCGAATATCTGTTAAAGTTTTTTTTAAATGGTGTAAAAGATCTTTTTACTCAAAAAGCAACGCTTAATCGAAAGACCAAATATGAATCATTTGCACCGGAACACCCTGTAGATTAAATATGCTAAATCTAAGAGTGCATATATATAGTTGTGTTCAATTTAACTGATTGTTGCCTTAAAATTGCAGTAAGACGAAGTAATTCTTTGTGTAAATATAATTATTTTAAGCTTGTAATTCATTAATTCATTCATATACATATAACTATATTTTTTTAATCTATAATTTTCAGATCTATGCTCATTGTGTGCAAATCAATAGTATGGCGTTCGTTATAGTCTATAGTCAATGTTGCTATTTGTCAGGTAAAGTCTGAGTGCGGCAAGGAGTAAGTCTGTATCCTCTTCAGTGTACGTGAGGAATTCTGTCGGCGTCCTTGTAGTTCCTTGTACGTTGAGTAGGTTTTTCACTACTATGAAATGGCCCAGCCTTAGTCTTGCCACGGATACCATGTTTTCCCTGGTCATATCTGGCATGCTAGGTTTATCTATAGATTTATGGTGGCTATCTTGGAAAGAACTGAAGCTGAGCCATTCCAGGAGTCTTGCATCGTAAGCCTGCTTTCTGGCTTGTCTTCTGATTGCCTTATAAGATGGAGTGTGATGACCGTTTCGCCTTGCTCATTTAACATTTCATTGGCTAACATGTCAGCTTTCTTGTTTCGAGGAATGCCAACATGAGCGGGGCACCATACAAGGAAACATTTTTTTTTGCGAGAGTGTTTCTTAAATTAACCGCCAATGAGTTGCGGTTCCTTCTGTTCGCAACTGTTTTTAGTGAGGACAGGCTGTCTGTGAAGATAGCAGTAGTCCGTTTCCCAGACAGCCGTCAACTCCGCAGTGAAAACGTCAGACCATGCTGGCAGTTTGAGTCTCAGTTGAATTGAGTCTTGGCCGCTGGCGGAGCAAAAGGCAAGCGCAGCTTCATCATCCTGGAGGCGTCCGTATAAATGCTCCTATTTGCGTTCAGTCTACATATAATAGACCATTGGGATTGGGTGTGTAGTCTGCTTTTTCTCGGGTTGTCTAGATGCTCGTATTTTCATTCATTACAGATGATACGATTGAAGGGCACTTTCCAAGGCGGAACTTCTTCCACCAGACTTACAGTATGAGGAGAGAAGGAGGAATTATGACGGATGTTGGAATGGTTAGAACTAATCAGAATAGATCAGAACGGGTGCGATTAGGACATCTCGTCTGTGGAAACCCTAACCTAACCCTGGACGTGGTTCGTCGTCAACGCGCTCTCGACCCTCTTTGAACAATTTGTACCAATCAAAAACACTTGCTCCCGAAGGCCTTTTGCAACATTCTGAACGTTTCGGCACCAGAAATTTGATTCCGCACACAAAATTTAATGGAACTTCTTTGTTGAATAATTTCACTCATTGTAAAAATCGCCGAATGCACTTCTTGTACTTCAGAAAGACAAGCGTATACTAAACACTAATGATTATTTTGATGTGATATTTGGCACAGATGTCACTGACAGTCATACCAACGTAGAAAAAAAAATATTTCGACGAATGGATTTCCGCGCGAAATTTAAATTAGAAAGTCTTACTATTTTTTGCCCACAGTAGTACTCATATGGCACTGCATGCAGCTTTCTTCCAATTCTCGTTCTCGGTTACTTGAACCCAAGGGCGGCTGCTCATTGGAAGCAAAGGAAGCACTGCTTCCCTTGACAAAATTAAAAAATCCAAACATAAAAGACAAATCATTTTGCTTCAAAATATTCTTAGAATATTTAAAAAAAAATTATAAAATTCAAAGAAGTTTACTCCTCTGGCATCACTAGATACAACTTAAAATATTTTATAAGTAACGCCCAATTTTCTCCTACAAACTCATAACATTCCACCCAGCACAAAGTCATTATATCGCTACTAACATTCTGTATGGTACGCTGACCAAAATGTAGCGTATGACCCACCCACCATCATCCCACCCAACACCAGATCCATCCCGATTTGTCTTGTCAAGCAAGCTACATAATATTCGGGTGGTATGGATGGAACGGCAGTAGAATCAAACACCGTTGCCACTGGCATCGCAGTGACGCTGAAATCCCTTCGGCGTATTTACAACAACAAGGCCAATGCAAAAAATTAAATACATTTATCTTTTTAGGCTCATATTCACTCAAGAGTTTGCATGCGTATATTGCTATTGTACGCTGGTCGCAGCGTAGCAAAACCCTAGAGAATACTTCCCAAGCCATGAAACAGAAATCTATATGTGTGCGTTCGGAGTCCGTTCTCTAAAATGTTCTATATTGATGCTTATGGAAAAGTGCCAAACATTGACTTTATATATGCCATAGAGGCTAAATAGTCATCTAGTAATTTAAAGCTTGGTTCCTTACCTTACCAAAGGCTAGACTTACTATATACCTTACTTAACAAAATAATTAAATAGTTTTGATTACAAAGTAACCATTTTACGCTCAATACATCTCAGCTGAGTGATAATTGCATGTATGTATGTGCAGCCGGAGTCCGAATCTGTAGGCAGCTACATTCGATATCATCAGCCCACGGCATCCCACGACGGCACAGCGACATTACAATGATTACTCAGCTGAGCAGTTTGGTTTGAGAAATCGTAGTCATTTGGTTAAGATTTTTATACCCTAGATGAAATCTAAAGGGGTATACTAAGTTTGTCATTCCGTTTGTAACACCTCGAAATAATGATGGTAGAGCAAAATGGATTGGACACCCACGCATAATATTAAAAGTTATTTTGATTTTTGCATGTCCGTCCGTCCGTGCGCACGATAACTCGAGAACGCATACACTTAGAGAGCTGAAATTTTGTACACGGACTTTAAAAAAAAAAGTAAAATTAAGTTCGAAAATGAGACAAATCGGGCAACTCCTTCGTGGGGTTGCCATACAAAAATTTCGTTTTCCGTTATATATTTGAACACTGCCTGAGAACGAGTCGCCGTAGAGAGCTGAAATTTGGTACATGGTGTTTTCATTGTACTAGCAAATAAAGTTTCAAAAATGGACTAAATCGGGCAACCCATTCTTGGTGTTGCCATATAAAAAATTAGGTTTTTTATGTATACTTGGAAAACGATCAGTCCAAGACATTTTAATTGTACTAAAAACTTCTTCAGAATATGAAATCCTATAAAATTGGTTATAATCATTTTTTCTGTCCGACGAATCGTTCTAGAAATATATGCGAAAAACCACTGCAAAAATCAAAATTGTTCAAATGGGTACCCATACGAAATTTCATAAGGGCATTCATCTAGGGTATCATAAGAATTGGTCTTAGACCAATTCTAGCTTTTTCACTTGTTTTAAATAATTTTGTTAGGAAAGGTATGAAAATTTTATTACGGTTTGGAAGATAAGAAAGCAAGCTTAAGATTATCAGAACACCATTTTTCTGTATGAATAGTAGTTTCGGGCGGAGGAGCTATTCAAATCAAACTTTTGTCAGTTTTACATAAGAATACAGCAAATATTTTAGAATGTAAGGACTCCGAATGGCCTCGCATGTGGTAGGGACGGAATCTGTTTCATGGCTTGTGAAATATTCTCGAGGGTTTTGAGCGTAGCGTTTGGCAATTGATTTACACCCCCTGATAGTAACTTTCATTGATAAATTCACAAATATATGCGGGTGCGGGTGGGTGTCGGTCTTGCTCACGATTTATTTAAATGCTGCCAGATGTTAATAAATTCTTAGCTTTTTTTAAATGACTTTTATTTTATCCGACCTTCGTGACGAAAATTGTGAAATTTTAGGAAGAGTTTTAGAATAGTAAACGTAGATGGATTTACATGGGATTTTTTGTTTTAAAATTAGTCAGTGGGCTTATTTTTTTACGTTTTTGGGGGTTTTGGGGGGAGGGTGGTAACTACACTCATGGCGTTGTCCAATTTTGGCCGTGAGATTTATCAAATGGCATATTTACTTTTGTTCTGTAAGAAACTTTATAACCGACTTTTTTCACCCGAATATCTTTAAAATGCGTGATTTTCGAATTTGTGTGCAAAGGGGAGTGTAAGTTCTTGCGAGGGCTGATGTTTCTTTTAAACGCTTCAGCATAATGTTTTACATATTTCATGTGAACATTTAAATTTTATATATTTAACCGATGGGCTTTGATATGAAATAAATTTTTCCAGGTTTTTCGTGTAAAACGTTTTTACATGGAAGTACTTACATTAAAGTGCGATAATCTTCTAAACTATATTTACCGCAGAGGTAAAAAATTACATCACACATTCGCAAAAGAATGTAGATGCGAGTTAATATGCATGTATTAGATAGATTATCATCAGTACGTTTACATGAACACTTGAAAGTATACTTGAAGTATGCTTTAATTAATCAAAATATCATGATAACGCTCATTCAATGCGTAAATTTCAACTTCAGTAATTGGAAAATTAAATTCAAGAAAAATTCAAGTCAAGTAGGTAATTGGAATTAATTCAATCGACCGCCCCATCTGAGCTACAAGTGGATTTCAAGTTAAGTACTCAAGTATTCATGTAAACGTACTGTATGTCCTGTTGTATGGGTTTTTAGCAAAAATGTAGTGATTAGAAAAGAAAATATATTAAAACAACTTTTTAAATAAATAACTTTCATAAATAAATTACAGGCTAAGTAACAAATTATTTTTTCATTGCAAAACTGAATCTACACAATAACAATATTTTAAAATTATATTATCTCGTTTGACTTTAAATGTTTGAATGTTTTTCATTTTAAATTTTTTTTAACATATTTTATTCATATTGTAGAAAAATAAGATAATGACTATCTATAATATTACGTACGTCTCTGTGTAATTGCAAGAAAATGTAGAACTCTTGCTTTTATTTGAGGATTCCGGAAAACGAGTATACCTCAGTAAAATAATAATGGTAATTGAATTGAAAAGAATGAATTAGATGATTAGATTTTTTGCGTACGTTATGAAAGGGGATATTGAGTGAAATTTTTGTATTTGCTTAATTCTGGGGCAGGCAGTATTTTCAGTAAATGTATTAAATAAAAGATATGATTAAGTCGCTGATTTATTTAACGATGATAATGGCTTCCTTCTCTTTCAAGAGCAAGAATAAATATGAATATTTATATTGTGTATTATTGACATCATTGACTTTGATACTTTTTTAATTAGCAATGAAATAGTCTGAAAAGCGGATCTATAATTTACACAAAATGTATTGCTTCCCTTCTTCTGAATCCCACGAACCGCCACTGCTTGAACCATTGTGTATTGAGAAGTGTAATGAAGGCACATAGATGAAAGCACAGGTGAAATTGTAATTTTCAATACTTTTTTAATACCTTACCTCTCACCTCTTGTTTATTCAACCGACGTTTCCAATAATTTAATAAAAAAAATCTATTTGTTAATTGTAAAATCAGGTAAATAGTTTACAGGAGACATGAAATATTAATTAATTTAAAAACATTGGAAACTTAAACCGTTTTTACGGAAAATAACAAAGGTAAATATTTTAAGATCATAAGATCTTAAGATTTCTTTTTAAATGAAATACCAAATTTAGGTATCGATATTTGATGACATTTTTCTGATGAAAGTTTGTGATGTTTACTAACTCTTTGAATTCAAATTTGTTTAATATTGCGAAACTTGTATACATGGAAATATAAGAACAATAACACAACTTTCTCTGATTAAGAAAAATTTAGAAACACAAATTCCTTGAAATGAACGGTAGACTTCTAAGTACTTGTAAAATATAACGTCTTTAATATAATAGCCATATAAAATTTTGAACGAAAAAACAGCCACAGGAAAATAAAGCCGCCTCTTTGGCGGTTGAACAGGGCACTAAAAAAGTTAAGGTCGCTGCTGGGAGGGAGGTAAAGGTTACTTCACTCAAGAAATTTTCAGCCGTGCATTTTCTTCTTCTGAAGGCATGCAGTGCTCCAAGTTTGCTGATTTACGAACGGAGCTTCGCCTGAGACGTAGCACATGCTATTGTCTGCGTAAATATGGAATAGCAGCTCCGAGATGTTATTTAGGCGCTCTGATAGTGAATGGATGCAGGTGTTAAAGAGCTGGACAGAGAGGTGATCCTTGCGGGAGACGATTTTGAAGATGGTGTGTGGTGGAGAAATGTCCACCAACTCTGACTTTGAGCTTCCTATGCGTGAAGAAGGAATTAATTACTTTAACGGCCTTAATGCCTACTCTCCATTTTTTCAGCTGAGTGAGCACTACCTTTTTGAACGTTCTGTTAAATGCCTTTTTGAGGTCGATGGAGAGCAATACAGTGTGCTGGCGTCTAGAGAGAGCGCATGCCAGTTTATGCTCCAGTTCCTGAAGAAGGCTTTCCGTCGATCTGCCGGGTATATAGCTTATAACGATGCATAGCAGCTCGCTATCTAGTAACAAAGACAGCCTGTTTGCCAGCAGTGAGATAGGTCCAATTTCGGATGGGAGTGGGGTACGGTTTGCTGCCTTTGGTATGGGACGAATCTCGGCAAGTTTCCAAGCTCGTGGAAATCTACCCTAATTGAGGACTTGGCTGAAGAGTCCTGCTGTTATATTTTGCAAGGCTCCAGGTGCTTGCTTCAGAATGCCAAAGGAGATATTATCTAGACCTGGAGTGGAACCATGGGAAGAATTAAGAGTTTCTTTGACTTCCAGGAGGGAACAGAATCTTCTAGAGGTGTAGAGGGGTGCGGCTCTATATTTCTGGAGCATGCACTCCCAAGCCGCCCCAAAAAGTTTCTGTAAGCTGGTACTTCTTGATTATTGCGCGAATTGGGTAAAATGTGAGGCAAGGTGAATGGGCACTAGCGCAGGATCCGGATCCACTGCGTCGCCTATCCAAAGGTCTGTAATACCTGCCTTTGAGGGACGCCCACAGGGACGCCCACAGATGGCTCTAGCCCTGCGCCTGTTTTCACTCATGAGGTCGGCAAAGTCTTGACAGGCCTGTTCTTCGCAATAATTTTTATTTCCCTGCGCATGGGGGCGGCGTTTGCTTTCCTATATCTTATGGCATTTTCGCTACTTGCCAGTCTTTTAAACTTCTTCCATGCAGTGTCTTTACGCTCCACGAGCTGTCGAACATGGGCAGTTAGCCACGAGGGCTGACTTTTCGTGGCTCTTTTAGTGATAGGGATGGCGTCGTTAGCTGCATAGCGTAAAGCTTTCGTAAGTGCTGTTGCTTCTTTGTCTATGATCAGGCTTACTGGGTGATAGTTTAAATATTCATTTACTCGGAATATGAGTCCTGCATGGAAGAGCTCTTGTGATGCTAAGAATAATGAGAAAATGGTAGCTTCCCTTGGGCTTGCTCAAAGTTATCCGGTGCAATATTGGGGTGAGGGATGGTTGGTCAAAAGAGAGGTCAATTTGGGTGAAGATATTGTACATGTTCAGGATTGTAGGAGATCCGTCATTGAGGAGTACCAAGTCCGAACCCAGCAACAAGTTTGTGATCTCTTTTTCCCTGGGTCCAAACCGTGGCAATCCTTAAGACGGGTGATGCGCGGTAAAGTCGCCCAAGAGGAAAGTTGGACTGAAGATCTGCTCCACAAGGGAGCTTAGGATCCTGGCGCTGATTCCATCCCCACTCCCCACATAGGTGGAAATCACGTTTATTTGTGGATTAGTTTCAATATTTGCTGCAACTGCAGCAAGGGAGTTTGTGGAAGAGGCAGTGTCCTTGCTTACTAGCACGGCAACACCTCGTCTGCGAGTGGGGTTAGCGTTGTTAAGGTAGACCCATTTCCCGCTGGGTTATAACCCTATATCTGTGTTAAAGCATTGTATGTTAAGTTAACGAAGTGGGCTTAGTTTGGGTATGTTATTGTACCTTTATCTCTAACCACAGTAGTAGTCTTTGAATTGGATGGGTGGGGAGGTGGACGTAGATGGGAGGTGAGTCTCTTGAATCCCCAAGATGGAGGGCGATTGCTCTGCCTTGAGTAGCTGAAAGCTACCTATGTTATTTAGAACTCGCAGACGTTCCATTGTAAGAGCTTTAGATCGTTAAAATGGTGCTGCGATCCATTGTTGATATTGCTCATGGGATGGGAAAGTGAGAGTTATTTAGCCCTGGTTAGTGCTCCTTCTGAGGAAAGGAACATCTGTGTAAGAAGGGATGGTCAAGGCATCTGTCATGTCAGCGTCAGAGATCTCTTGCGTTGTCGATTCACTACTTTCTCTTCTAGTTGCGAGAGAGTCGATTTCCCGTTGACGGATGGCAACTCTTCCTCCAACGATTTCTTAATCTCTTCTAGAAAGAGAGAGAGTAGACGATTGGCATATTCTGGGGAGCCAGCCCCAAAGGGTGTAGTATAGTGTAGTGCGTATTGTTGGCGTACTTTCTGGTACATTGTTTTTTGTGCTGTGTTGGTATTTGTAGGAGTTGTGGGCTTGTTTCAGAAGTGTACTTTGTTTGTAGGCTGATGTTTTTTTGTTGGGGTGTTTTCCTGAGTTTTCGTGGTGTTTGTTGAGGTGTTTATAGCTGCGTCTGCGAAAGTCAGTCCTGGTGTGATCCCACTCTGACTTTGGACTACCACTTTTTTCTGGCTTCGTATCGTGTGATGTGATGTTCTACTTGAATCCTCACTATGGCTTTTTCACGTTCGAAGCTTGTGCAATTGCGGTCGAGGGTGGAGTGATTTCCTGCCTTGTTGCATTCAATTCAGATTCTGTCACAGTGTTATATACAAAATCTTGGCTACAAACCCTTTTCAGAAGTTTTTACATATATCCTATAGCACTCTTTTCCCCCGTCTTCCTTTAAAAACCTTAATAACCCTAAAAAAAATAGAAAAATTATAATACTGTTGCGAGCGTGGCCTTTGGTTCGTTATTTAAAACACAATATTAAATAATTAATATATAGGTTCTTTATTACACTTAAATCATATAAAGTTCACAAACATTAATTTAATCAACTCAACTCTAATTATCGCTAACACTGTACTTTCAATTATCGCAATCTAATTACACACTATCGCTTCTTTATTGCTTTCGCTTCTTAACACTGCAACGTCTAAGACAAGACTCTTTTTCTGGCGATGACAACTGTTATATTTATACACTAGAAACACTCCGGATAAATCTGGAGTGTTCTATTCCAAAAGCTTCTTGACTATTCTATTTGTTCTATTCCTGAACTTTCATAATCGATTCTCCGAACCTGAAGTCATTTACTCTCCGAACCTGAAGTTGTTTACTGCCAGTAGATGTCACCAGTTGTCTCTTTCTATTGCGCGTAACACTGCCCCCTTCTTAAACTTGTTCGTCCCGAACAACAGGTGGTCCACGGTCTTGATGCTCGTAGTATTGACACAAGCGGTCCAAATGAACAATTTTGTGCTTGCCTCTTGTGCCACGCTGAATCCTGTATACCACGTCATTAATTCTAGTTACTACTGAATATGGTCCTTCCCAGTGTTGTTGCAATTTTGGAAAACGTCCCTTACGTCGTTTCGGGTTGTACAGCCAAACAAGATCACCTTCGTTAAATCCTGCGGAATTAGCGCGTAAGTCATAGCGGGTCTTCATCCGATCAGTATTTGTTGCTAATTTCGTCCTCGTGGCCTCGTGTACATAGGCTAATTGTTGTTTGAGCTCCGATACGTAGTCTTCTGGTAACTTTTGTTCACCTCTGGGGGTACCGAATTTGAGGTCGCTAGGTAAACGCATCTCTCTTCCGAATATGACTTTAGCTGGGGTTTGTCCGGTAGTACTATGAACGGGTGATCTATAAGCCATTAGGAATACAGGAATATGTCGATCCCAATCGCGTTGATGATAGTCAACTACTTTCTTTAGATGCTCGATCAATGTTCTGTTGAAGCGCTCTACCATGCCATCAGATTGTGGGTGTAGAGGAGTTGTTCTAGTTTTTCTTATTCCCAACATTTTACACATCTCCTGGAAAGTCCGCGATTCGAAGTTCCGTCCTTGGTCCGAATGAAGTTCGTGAGGCACACCAAACCTACTGACCCAATTCGTTATTATTTGTTCCGCAACTGTGGTTGCCTCTTGATTAGGGATTGCATAAGCTTCTGGCCATTTACTGAAATAGTCAATGGCAACTAATATATAACGGTTACCGCCATCCGTTTCTGGAAAAGGTCCAGCGATGTCTATAGCTATCCTTTCAAAGGGGGCCCCGACATTATACTTATGCATTTCTCCTCTGCTTCTGTGTTGCGGCCCTTTGCAAGCAGCACAGACAGTGCATCTGCGGCACCACTCCTCCACATCTTCTCGCATATGTAACCAATAAAACTTTTCTCGTATTTTGGAAATGGTTTTGTTCACTCCCAAATGTCCTCCAGAGGTTCCACCGTGCATTTCTTCTAGAACATCTTTGACATTTGATGCCGGCACGACTATCTGCATTCGGAAAGATTCGCCATTAGGTGCTTCCCACTTGCGTTTTAATATACCACATTCAACATGAAGAGAGTTCCATTGAGCCCAGTAACTTTTTAGCTTCTCACTCCGTTCCGAAATATCCTTCCAGTCTGGTCTTTCCATGTCTTCTTTCCAAGCAAGAATAGGTGAAATGTCCGGATCTTCTCGTTGTGCTGTTCGTAGTTCCTCGTTGTCCCAACCTGTAGATGGCTCCACGGTTACCAACTGTATAGTTGCTGCTGTTTCTTTTTCTTCTATTCGTGTGCAATGTTTGCACTCAAGTTTACATGGACGTCGTGAAAGGGCGTCTGCATTTCCATGGATACGACCTCTTCGGTGTTGTATTTCAAAATCATAAGCCTGGAGTCGCTCTATCCATCTCGCCACTTGTCCCTCAGGATTCTTAAACTGCAGAAGCCATTTAAGCGCTGCATGGTCGGTGCGAAGGATAAATTTCTGCCCATAGAGATATTTATGAAAATGCTTTGTTGAACTTACAATGGCAAGTAGCTCCTTTCTTGTAGCACAATAATTTTTCTCTGACTTTGAAAGTGCTTTGCTATAGTAAGCTACTGGAACTTCTTGACCATTCTCCTCCTGAGAAAGCACTGCACCAATACCTTCATTGCTGGCATCCGTGTCTAATGTAAATGTTTTTCCCAGCTTTGGATAGTGAAGTACTGGAGCCTCACAGAGCTGTTGCTTCAAATTTTCAAAACTTTCGTTGCATTTATCCGACCATATGAACGGCTTTCCCTTTTCGGTAAGTTTATGTAGGCTTCTTGCTATATCTGCAAAACCTTTCACGAATCGCCTGTAGTAGGTAGCTAAACCAAGAAAACTCCGTAATTGATGTTTGTCCTTTGGAGCTGGCCAATTTTTGACGGCTTCTATTTTCTCTGGATCGGTTCTTACTCCTTGTGATGAAACTATGTGCCCTAAATATTTAACCTCTTTTTTAAATAGAGCACATTTACTCGCACTGAGCTTCAATTTTGCATCTTTGAGTCTTTGAAGTACATCCCGTAAGTTGTTTTTATGTTCCATGAATGTCCTTCCGATAACTATTATGTCATCCAAATAGACAAGACATGTTTTCCAGGTTAAACCTCGTAGAACACATTCCATTAATCGTTCGAATGTGGCTGGAGCAGTACATAACCCAAATGGCATTACTTTGAATTGCCATAAGCCACTGCCAACGGAGAAAGCAGTTTTCTCTCGGTCCTCGGGATGTATTTCCACTTGCCAGTAACCACTCTTCAAATCCAGCGTGGAAAACCATTGCGCTCCGGAAAGGGTATCCAATGTGTCATCAATCCTTGGTAATGGATAGCTATCTTTTCTCGTCACGTTATTTAGTTGGCGGTAGTCTACACAGAATCGGGTGCTGCCATCCTTCTTCCTAACCAGAACAACCGGCGATGTCCAAGGGCTGTTAGATTCCTCTATGATGCCTTGTTTCTTCATGGAGTTCATCATGTCTGCAACTTCTGGTTGTTTGGCTAATGGCAATCTTCGTGGTGTCTGTCGAATGGGTCTGGAATCTCCTGTATCGATTCGATGCTGGACAAGATTAGTTTTACCATAATCATCATCATTCATTGCAAATAATTCCGAAAATTCATCGATCACCTCTTTGGCATCGTTGTGTTGTTGTTCACTTAAGGCACTGGACGAAAGAAGTTTCTGAACCTGTTGGGTAGTAGCTGGTATAGTTTTTGTCTCCTTGACATTACTACCATTATCTAAATTGACGATTTGGTAAACGGGTTCACAATTTCCAATTATAGCACCTTCTTTTAGTTGTACCTCGTTTTCAGATGTGTTAAGCACTCTCACTGGAATTAATGTTGCACCTTCCGCCTTCACTAAAGTCTTGCCAACGATGATGTTCGATGTAACTTTTGTGGGGTTAGGCTCCACCAGATAGAATCGGCAGGTCCCGATGTCATCAGTAAGCTTTGTCCATATTAGTGTCTCGGAGCATGGCGAAAGAGTAATATTTTCGCAAACCATCGTCCTTACTTTCGCAGGATGATCTGCTTCTTCTCCTAGTTTCATAGGAATTTCTATGTTGCCATATTTGAGAATCCGCTCTCCGACATCCAGATTTATTTTGTATGTGGTCATGAAATCTATTCCAAGAATGCAGTCATCCATTATGTCTGAAACCAGGAAAGTGTGAGGAAATAGTAGTTCGCCTAGTTGAACATCTAAAGTTATTTCTCCAAACACCTGTGCTGCCGCTCCAGTTGCTGTTCTTAGTAGATATTTGGTGGTGTTGTGAAGCCATTTGTTCTTAACAAGATCTGCTCTAATAATTGATCTTGAAGCTCCAGTATCGATAGTAACTGCGCAGTCATTTTTTCCTACACTTCCATATATAACAAGACTGCTATTATTTCTCTGTAACAGACTTACTTGGATGACGACTTCGGGGCTGTCGATTCCACCAACCAACTTCTGCCCCACGAAGTTGGTTTTTACTAGTTTTCCGACTGCTCAAGAGGAGAGACGATGCGACTAGTCGCTGTTTGATATCTAGTCTCTCCACGAATTGCTTGTTCCCTGGCTCGACATCTTTGGCATTCTTCTTTCCCCTCTTCTTCTGGTGATTCCACTCGTCGACGTTTTCTGCAGTCTCTTTGAAGGTGCCCTGGTCTATTACAATTCCAGCATCGAGGGACACCACGTGAAGGCGGGCTCTGTGATGATTGCACTCTATTACAAGTACATTCTTCCACTGAAATTTCTCTCACTCGTACTGCACTCCGTGAAGCTTGTCTGGCGGATTCGTATGCTAATGCATAGGCTAGTGCTTCTGCTGTTGATTTCTTTCCTGCTAGCCTCAATGATTGTTGTAAATTTTGATCTGTAATAGCGTTCACAAATGCCTCCGTCGCCACTTCATTGAGAAAATCCGCATTCACGCTGGAGTATGACAGATGCGCTAATCTTTCTACATCTGCCTGCAGTTGTTGTAGTGATTCGCCATGTTTTTGAATCCTGTTGCGCAACTGTAGGCGATATACTTGCTGCATGTGCTCATCTCCGTAACGTAATTCTATCGCCTGTACTAATGAAGAGTAATTACGTTGATTTTCAATCGGTACAGTTTGTAAGAGTTCTGACGCAGGACCTCGAAGTGCTAACACCAGAGCTATAGCTTTGTCTTCATCATTCCATCCATTTACCTCTGAAGCTGCCTCGAATTGTCTCTTGAAGATATGCCACGAATTTTGTCCATCAAATATGGGAGGTTTCATTCTACCTGCACCGGATATTTCAGTTGCTCCGCTTAGAGGCTGACGATGCTTTATTTTTTCCAGATCTGCTTTAAAGTTATCAAGCTGTTCCGTGACATTTTGTTGTACTCCCGACACTTGTTGTCGAACTTCCAACAGTTCCTGCTGTATTCCTTCAATTTTCATATTTTGTTCGTCTAATGAAACTTTCAGAAATTTCTTCTGTTCCTCCAAACAAGTTTCTAGACAATTCTGCAAAGAATTCTTTTGTTCCTGAAAAGCATTCTTTTGCTCGTCCAGACGGGTTTCCATAGATTTCTTTTGTTCCTCGAGAGAATTCTTTTGTTCGTCGAGAGAATTCTTTTGTTCGTCCATAGATTTCTTCTGTTCATCTAAACGTGATTCTAGAGAATTCTTTTGTTCCTCGAGAGAATTCTTTTGTTCGTCCATAGATTTCTTCTGTTCCTCGAGAGAATTCTTTTGCTCATCAAAACGGGCTTCCATTTTACTCATTAAAGTACTCAACAGCTGTTCCATTTTCATCGCAGGCGCTTCTTCAACTTCGATTTCTTCCGAGTTCTCTTCGAAAACAAATGTTTCTGGATTCTTTCCTTCCTCTATCAAAGATTGTCTAAGTCGCTCGACTAGAACTTTCTTTATGCCTGTCGTTTGTAATGACCGGTTCCCTAACTCCACTTTCAAATCCTGCGTTCGAAGCTCGTCCACTTTGCGCCCCATTATTTTAGTAATTCACTCACAGTTGAATATAAATTATTTTCCAGAACTTTTAAAATTTAACACAATTCCACAAAATTAATCACACTTTTAATTTTTCAGTCAATTGCCACCACTTTATTTCTCAAATATATTTCACTTCTGACACCAGTTGTTGCGAGCGTGGCCTTTGGTTCGTTATTTAAAACACAATATTAAATAATTAATATATAGGTTCTTTATTACACTTAAATCATATAAAGTTCACAAACATTAATTTAATCAACTCAACTCTAATTATCGCTAACACTGTACTTTCAATTATCGCAATCTAATTACACACTATCGCTTCTTTATTGCTTTCGCTTCTTAACACTGCAACGTCTAAGACAAGACTCTTTTTCTGGCGATGACAACTGTTATATTTATACACTAGAAACACTCCGGATAAATCTGGAGTGTTCTATTCCAAAAGCTTCTTGACTATTCTATTTGTTCTATTCCTGAACTTTCATAATCGATTCTCCGAACCTGAAGTCATTTACTCTCCGAACCTGAAGTTGTTTACTGCCAGTAGATGTCACCAGTTGTCTCTTTCTATTGCGCGTAACAATACTATGTGTGTGTACATAGTATTAGATTTGAGTGTGTTGACCGTTTTTCATTAATTTTATGGATTTGAATATTTTTGGGCTAGGCGGTCAGGAAGAAAACACACACACAAAAGTATGCATTCGAAAGAATCATATGCTAATCCTACTTAAAAACATGGCTAGCTTATCGCTAAAAGAGTAATTACGCGAACGAAATATTTTTCCCAAGCGAAACAGAAAAAAAAAACCCTTTAAATTGCACTTGCAGTCTCTACGCAAGAACGTTCTTACCTATCGTTTGCTTATCAGCGGCTCGCGGTATACCATTTTTGCTAATCTCCGTTGAATGGAATTCGTTTGGGCATGTATGGACATGTTCAAACGGAGTGACATGTGCATAATAAGCGAACGAAAAAGATTCTTGGGGCCGAAAGTAGAAGAGTTAAAAAAGCAGTTGAAACTGCGAAACGGTCGAAAGTTAGCTGTAGCGCTCTGGTGGGGATTCTTTCGGCTTGGGAATATCCAGGATGATGTGTCATTTTTTTACTTCCGTTATAGATTTATTTTTTCTTGAAGTCCTTCTAGGATCTCTGCTTCAGTGAGGTGTTTCAAGTTCGGGGCAAAGGCGGTACCTTTGGAAGAGTTTGGTCTACCGTGGTTCTCTACCTTAACGTCATGTTCATTGATTTTTTCAGCCTTTTATCATTTTTTCTGCTTCCGCTTTGTATGGGAGGAAGACAAAAGACAAGAGTAAGTGTAAAGTAATTCTATCTAAACTCTTATTGCTATAACGTATCTAGTGCTGAAAAAAGTTTTATATAATTTTGAGTGGAACCTAAAACTAGGTTAGTCTGTTGTTAGTTATCCGATGGTTTGCTTCTTTGGAGCATATAGTGCTGGCATTTATCTCTCAGAAGTGGTGTCTGTGTTTGCTGAAGTTTTAATACCTGAATGGCGCCACCTATTGAGAAAGCTTCTCGTGACAGTTTTTCAGGTGGCTCTCAAAATTCGGAGCCCTCTCAGCTTTCTCAGGAAGTAACTATTAAATTTAGTACTTGCAATGCAATCGCTGTAATGACGATTTCAATTGGTAGCAGCCCAGCATTTGCCAGGGCCACTGAGGTGATTGCAATGACAATCCGCGTGTTTTCAGTTATATTGGCATTTCTGGTTTTGAGTTAGAAAGTTTTTCTAGACTACTACCCTTGTGTATAGAACTATAGTGCATTTCATAACTATATCACCACCGAGGAATTATAAATTTCTCAAAGATAGAGTTGAGACAACCTGTAGTTATCATCACTCCATAACTGACTGATGAAAATAAATGATAATTCAAGAGAAAGGAAGCAACGATTTTATTTTATTTAAGACGAAATACAAAAAATAAATTTTCATAACTATATCACCACTTAAAATATTTCAATTTTCTGGAATTTTAGTTACATTTTTTGGGCTTCAAAAGTATTTTCAGTATTTTGTCGGCCCTCCTCGACTTTCTGCTGATGCTAAAAGTCGGTCTAGCATGCACCCCACGAGTTTTATCAGCTTCTCCGTCTCGAGACTGTTCCAGGCGGCTTCCACGGCTACGCGCAGGTCAACGTTGATGAACTGCCTGTTGTTGGCGTACACCTCTCGAACCAAAATGCCCCAAAGATTTTCTATTCGGTTTTGGTCCGGGGAACAAGTGGGGCCAGTCCATAACTGTTATCTGGTGACGCCTAAACCAGGCTTTCGTCGCTCTACTCATATGGATAGCGGCAATATCCTGCTGGAATGTCCAAAAATCGCTTTCGTTACGTTCCAAGAATGGCAGGAGCTTGATTTCTAAGACTCCAGTGTACTCCTCGCTGTTCATTCTGGTGGACGGAAAGGTTAAAGGAAGGGTTTGTTTAGCACAAAAGGTTCCCCAAACTTCCGCCACCAAAAGTACAACAGGTCTTCCCTCAAATCCCACCAGTAATGCTGGAAACCATCTGGACCGTCGAGGTTGAACTTTTTCTCGTCGGAAAAAATTACCTTTAATACACAGAAAGAACAAACGTAAATCGCACAAAATGAAGGTTTGAAATGACATTTTAGTTTACCTCGTTCCAGTTCCGATTAACTTTTACTGTGGCAAACTTTAGGCGAGCGTCTTTATGACGGGATGTAAGTCGGGGTACGGACTTCAATTTTTGACTTTTCAGGTGTTCACAGCTTGTAATTGTCGGGTACGACAGTAAAGGACACAGGAAGATCAAGTTCCTTTTTTATTTGAACCAAGCTTTTCAAGGAATTACTTGCCATCTTAACAATTCTTCTTTTATCCCTTAAAGAAAGCTTTTATTTTGGTCCTCCTGTTTTATTACAACCGTAAGAATCCGGATTTTGGAGGAATTTTGAAACTGTCACGTGATCTCTCCCCAGTCTTCGACCAATTTCGCGCAAAGAAAGATTCTCTTCCTTAAAAACTAAAAATTCTAACGTTTGCACTCTAATCAACTCAAATTGCGACTAACACCTAAGCACAATTGCGACGGCGACGGCAAACGGAAGACTATTGTAGTAATAGGAACATTTTTCTCCAGGAACGTTTTATGGAACGTGTATACATAGGAATCTGCAGTTGCAGTCGCCCGTCGGGCTCTCACGCGATCGTAATTGAATTAATTGAATTTCGACAGCTAGATGCAAATATAAATGAAATGAATGCAGAACATTACCAAACCCTTACGTCTCTACTCCTCTCCAAATTCCTAATGTCATACATAATCACAATAGAATTAAAACATTCGTTTCACGCTTTCGGGTTTCCAACTTTGATGACACAAAGCTTTAATATTTTTCAACTGGAGGTGATGTCGCACAGGGTGCGTACAGAAATGGTTGCACATTATGTGTTCTTCTTGTCGCTTCTTGTAATTTTATTATTCTAAGCTATTACTCACTGAGGACTTTTGAGAAAAAAGAAAAACCAAAAAGTTGTTGCCCTTTGTATTTAGGGGTTTTTCACTGTGTTTTAACCAGTTTTGTTGGAAAAAAAACTGGTAGCAAAGCGTTTCTCAGCGCCCACACTTTTATACTTGTCCGCTCTGTTCAAGTGCTCTTGATCTTTATAGTGATTGTCTCAACAGGCCATCCACGGTGAGAATTATCTTTTATAGAATTCCTGACTTGTAAATAGTGAATGACACTTGTCAATCATGATTTTCCTAGGAGTGTGACTTTCAGTAGGGAATAATTCGTTTCTTTGATGATTATCTCAAGAACTATTTGACCAATTCACCTGGATTAATTAAATAATTTAATTTTCTGTAAAAAGATGTAACTCGAGCTGAAATGAGTGTGTTTACATTTGTATAATTTATTTAAAAATATCACGGGCGATGCAATACCTTTACAACATTATAATATACATAACTAAAATATTGTAAAACAAACTAGTTAGATGGGACCATTTTCTTTCATTGATGATTTGACCAGATAGGCAGATAACTTCCCCAACTCCTTTGAATCACATCGGTACCTAAAAAAATATTATTTTGTTAATATCGAAAACATTTGCCTGCTTAATGTAATTAGTTTGTATTTGATATATAGTCAACTTAAATCTTTAGAATCATCTGATTTTAACAATACATCAGGTCAAACCTTTGCCTGGCAAAGTAGGTACATCTGCTTTCGAAAGCTTATAGAAATGTCTCTTGGCGATTTGCTTAAGGAAAGTGAAATTTCTACTGCACAACATACATATACACTTCAAATCATTTCAAATTATGTTACAGACATAGTAGGTGATTTCCTTGATATTGAGGTATTGTACAAAAAAGTCAAAATAGATGTTCTCTATGATGATTCTACGAGGTGAAACCATACATAGTTCGATTAACTCAATGTTGAAAAAGCAGTCTAATAAAAGTAAACAATGCAAATTTTAGGACCACTGTATACTGGACCGTTGAAGACTTCACTGCTCAGGTAGTGGGATCCTCCGCCACAATCTTAAATTACACAAACACGTCCTTAAGCCCGGACGATTTAAGCTTCTTTTCAAATCCTGCTCACGTTTTCGCCCTTATCAGGACTATCAGAGGCCAAAAGTGCGCCGGCCAGGATAACATTTCCAACAAAGTTATCAATAAGCTCCCTCCTGTCGCCATAGAATTTCTGACAATTATTTTCAATAATTGCCTCAATAATTCGTACTTCCCTGATGTCTGGAAAACCGCGCGCAGTCCCATTTCTCAAAAAAGGAAAATGGAAAAACCTTGATGAGTTCCGCCCAATTTCTCCTCTGTCCAACCTGGGCAAACTTTTCGAGAAAATAGTCCGCCAACGCATAGAAAACACCTGCCTCGACCTAAATATCAGGCAGGACACCCAATTCCGCTTTAAGCCCCACTCCACTTTTCACTCTTTGCTCAAATTCCTCTCCGATTCCACAAACGCCCTTTACAAAAAGGAGCACACAGTAGGCTGCTTCAAAGCGTTTGACTCAGTCTGGACAAATGGGCTAATTTTCAAAATTATAAATCTTGAGTTTCATCCCGGAATTTCTACATAGAAATCGAGAATGCCAAGTCTCAGGCAACATCAGTCAGTGCTGGTGTCCCACAAGGTTCGGTCCTCGGACCAACTCTCTTCCCTCTTCTTACCTATGATCAGCCTGTCACCGATTTAATTTCCACCGCTCTGCTCTATGCTGATGACTTCATTACCTACGCCCACTCCATGTCAGCCAACTTTGCTGCTACTAAAGTGGAGCGGCATGTTGTCAAACTTGACAAGTTCTACAGAAAGTGGGCATCAAAATCAATCTGAGCAAATTTTGAAATGATTTGCATCCGAAACCCCTCCACAAGGGGAAGACCCAACCTCGCCACACCAGCCAACAACATTAAAATCGAGATCTGACGGACACTACTTTCCCAACAACAGTGCAAACATCACTCCAATGAAGGACTACCTTCTAAATCTCGTGGTCAAGCAACTTGAGAAAATCTCTCAACATCCAAACCCCCTCGTTAGCCAGCTTTCAACTTAACTTCAGGTTGAACACTTCCACTACTTATCACTTCTTCACCTCATCTACTCGGAAACGAGAAACATTTATTACCTGGGCCCACTTCTTTCTTCACTAGCACAGGAAGCCACCTTTCGGGATATTTCTCAACCTCCCAATCCCATCCAACATCCCCATTCCATTAAATCCACACACCCCATAATTTGAAGACAACAACAAGAATACAGTTTGCCGTCGTGCAGCAAGCTGTAATAATCATCGTCATTGCGAAATCAAGAGTTTTGTGTTATTCGGACAAATAAAGTGTAAAATGTATTAAAAAAGTGTGAAACCTAGGCCAAAATAAAAGGCTGCACGTAAATGTTTTCAAATATCCCGGGATATCGGTTCGGTTTAATATTTTATCATAATTCGTTTTGTTTCGCTAATGGCGTGTGAAGGACTCTGACTGATTGATTGATTTTCTGTATGGACGAAGAGGTAATACCAGAATATATACTAGTTGTGCAACACTTGGGCTTAGTATTTCTAAAGAGGAACTCTAAGGAGAGGCATTTTAACCTCTAGACAGAGCGTCTAATGGCTATTAAAGCTATTCTACCTATCTACCTAGAGTAATTAGTAATTTTTATGTTTCTTTGCTGAACGACAGTAGCTTCGAGCTTAAAGCTTAAGTTAAATTTCTAGCCATAATTTTAGACTATGAACCTTCATCAAACTTATTTGGGGTAATGGAAAATATGCTCCACCTGTTTCTGGTGCTGGAGAAATGTCATAAGAGAAGTTCAATTTGCTTGAAGAAATTTTGATCATAGCCATGAAAGTATACTAATGGTCAGTCCTAAAAAAGACAAACGACTGCACCCAATTTTGATAAATCCTTCTCTACTGTATTCCGAGGAAGGAGGAAGGAAATGGATTTAATGGCTATTCAGTTCACAAATTATGGATCGGCTAATTTCAGAATCTGTGTCAAGGATACAGATTTCAGACCTTAGGGAATATTAGTGCTATTTTACAACATATTGTCTCTTGGCCAAGCATGGAAAATACTAACGTTTTTCCTCTAGCAACTTCTGTAGATTTTTCTGGCCTGGCAGATGTCGAGTGAAGGAATTAAACAAGCACATCTAACATGAAGTAGGATGTTAAGAAGGTCCCTAGATTCATAAACTGGAATAATACCAAAGTTGCAGTATTGATCCTTTTTGGTCGAATATGTATTATTCATCAAAGTCATCTAATCCCTCGAGGAACACTGCTAATCGTACCAAATATTAATTTCGCATAGTCGATACAAAAAGATAGAAAAAAAAAATTGTAGAACAAAAATCGAAAAAAGTTGCTCTTTGCAACTAATGGTCAGCAAATTTCTACAAGTTTTTAATATGAGAATAACAGAAAATAAGTGTTGTTATTTGACGACGACATTTGTTCACTACCTTACTTCGACGAATTTACTTTCTTTGTGAAGAAAAATAAGGGTTGTATGCAGCAAATATGTTGAGCTCTGCAAACCATACATGCACTAAATAATCTTCTCTTAGATCTTAAGCAAGGATCCACGGCAATAGTTCGCAATTCAAGATAACCACTCAGGAAATTACCAAACCACCAAACAGGCTGGTTTACAATACGTGTGTCATTTTTATTGGTTACCTTGCAGATTTCAAGTTTGTGGGTGGAAGTTCAGGAGATATCATAGCAATTGTAGTAATGGTGAAAGAGTGGAATGCATTATGACGTTCAAAACAGGACATAGCAGGTAAACTAATCAATGTTCTTTTCTTAACAGCATTATATGTATGAATGTTAAGGCAAGGGCCATTTCAGTTTTGATCATGTAGACTTTTTGTTTAGCTTGCAGATGGAAGTACCTTTGCTGACATATTCTTATATATTTTTAATAAACAAAATTATCTTTTAATATAAATGAATACATACCTTTTGCAACGTTTTGAAGTGCATGAGTCTCCTCAGGGCTCAATTTTAAAATAGTATTAAGGACAGGCACTAAACGGGATCTCTCATCGCCGCTATTGAGGGTTAAGAACTGTAAAAGTAAAAATTGGTAAAATATCTGAAATTTAAAAAAAAACACTTTCTCACCTTCAAAACAATATTTTTCAAATATTCTGAATTTTGAATATGCTGCTCGCGTTCTATTGCCCTTTCATGCCTTCTCACTTCCTCTTTCAAAACTTCATTAAGTTGGGCCACTTTGGCTAAATCCTGCTCAGTTTCCGAGAGTAGAGATGTAAGGTGCCTTACACGACTTTCTTGCGCTTGCAATCTTTCTTTAGCAATTTGAAGTTCTGCAGAGGGCGATTCACACCGTATTTCCTCTCGAGTGTTTTCCTCAAAAGACGAGTTTAATAGTTCATCTAAAGGAATCAAATCATGTTTTGATCTCATAAAAGAGATTTTACGCTTTGGAGCAGGTACAGTTGTTTCTGAACCTTCAGCATCTTCCCTCTCCATGAGAATAAGATCGATTTTTTGCTCATCAGTTGTTCTTGAGCTTCCAAATGGAGCTATTCGAGACACTAATTTGTTTTCTTTTGAACTAATACCTATTTTTTTCAACCCTTCGATTTCGATTTCATGCTTTTTCGCTAATTCTTCAACTTGTTGTTTATAACAAGTGTTAATCGCATCAATCTGCAGTCGATGGGATTTTAATGATTCTTGATAATCCAGACTTTGCTTCTTATTTTCCTCTAAAGCAGCATCATTTTGAAGACGAGATTCTTCTAAAAGCTGTATAAGTTCTTTGCAGCGTCTTTGAATCCTCTCGTTGTCTTGACGGAACTCCTCGACCTTTTTTTCGCTGACTGTAAAAGTTTCCTTTAAGCTGTTAACTTCTAAATTAAGATTTTCTATTGTGGAACGCATTACCGTAACTTCTTCCTCAAGCTCTCTTTCTCGGCTAGTTTCTTTAGTATGATTTTGGCGCAGAACTGATTGTGCTCGTACTTTATAATTAGCATATTCCGTTCGTACATCTTCTAACTCGCACTCAGTTCTTTTCAGATCTGCAGTGAAAGTAGTTAAGCTTTCTTTCTGATTTACTACTTGCCTATAAAGATCTTCCTTTTCTTTTTGGAATGTAGTGATGAGATTATCTTTTTCTCGAGCCAATTCTGACAACTCAAGACGAAGCTGATCTACCTGTGACTTTAAATTTTCGGATTCTGTAGTCAAATTTTGCAGTTGTTCACGCAGTTTGGATTTCGCATGTTCACTTTCTTTCAACTTTGCTTGCTGGATATCTATTTGCTGTTTAAGCTCTGAAACCAAAAGTAAATTAAATGTTAAAAGTATTTTTAATTAAAGCATATCAGTAAAACTAATAGGATAAATCTAGGTTAAGTAATATTTCATCTTTAGTTTCAACGAAAACGAATTCACAGGTCCAATGGGACAAGGCAAATTGTAAAATTACTTGGTTCTCTGAAAGTTAAGCACTCTTCATATAGTTCCTTATTCTAACCAAAAATATAACTCTGTCTGCTAGACAAGGGGAGTGTAATTATGACATTTCCTTGAATGGAGCGTGTATGTGTAAAATGAAAATCTCATTCGAAGTAATAGTTTTGCTTAATATTAGTTAATGTTAGTTGTAATTAATTTTAGCCCTGGGACCTGCTACTAAAAAACCAGTGTCGACGAGCGACGGATTGGCAATTATAAATTGTTGGTGGTATAATTACAGTATGACGAAGAAAATTTTTTCTCCTTTACTTCTGTTACCAAAATGGAAGTGTTTTCCGCAGTAATGTCCATCGGATCTATTGCTGTTGGTCTTGATAGTTTGCATCCCAGAATAATCAAAGTGCTCATGCTGATATAACTTCCTTGTCTTACCATATTAAACCAAAAACTTCGTTCATTTTTCTCATTTTCTAGTTCTGAATGTAGGTTGACCCGATTTTAGCTGAGTGGACGCTTTCAGAGGGTTGTTTGTAATCAAAATGTATCCGATTTCCTTCCTGAGCACATTAGAGTTCCACAAAAATCCATTCTTGGCCCATTACTTTTTGCCTTATTCATAAATAATCTTCCTTTAGTTCCGCGAAATTATAATTGTTATCTATAAGCGGACGACGTCCAACTTTATATTTCTAGACCTCTCGGTCTTATTGAAGATGATGTCTGCGAATCAATGAAGATCTTGATCTCGAATCAAGATGGGCTCAAGATAATGACCTCCTCCTTAACGCATATAAGACTAATGCTTTTATTATCTATATATATTTTAAAGATGCTATAATAAACCTGGGCTTGGTATGTAATAAGACATTTAATTGGTCTAATCATGTTAATAATCTTGTTGGTAAAGTGTAGGCTACTTTACGCAGACAGTTTTATCCGCATCCTTTACACCTCTCGAAACTTGCATCATGCTTGTAAAAACACTTATTATTCCGTTGTTATTGTACGGGTGTGAAGTATTTTGTAAAAGGAATTTGCAATTGCACAATTTCCTGAAGTAACCTTGTAAGATTTCAAGAAAAAAAAGCAAAATTTTATAATGCAATCTAAATACGGCCTCAAACCCAGTTTTAATTTTTTTGCCATGGATAAAACCTTCAATCGACTGAAAATAGCTGTTGGTCATTATTTGACTAAAAAGGACCGGTTTAGAAATTTCTATGATATCTATCAACTTTTTGATAATGAAATTAACTGTGGTGTGAGGGACATCGCCATTTTTTCCATCGGAGCCAGCTTAGCTTGGATTTATAGCTTCATAAAACACGTTGTCCAAAACAACATTGGTTTATTAATATGAGTTTCTGCAAATTTTAATCTTTTACACCTATTCCTTTCTAACACTGTGAGGTGTAGATAAAATCTGTTCTTAATATCTCCTTTTATATTTGGAGAAATTATAAAAGAATCAGTTTTTCAGAGGCGATGAATGATGCGATCCATGCATACGGTCGTCTTTCTTGTAAAAGTTCCTGGAGCAATTTAGTAGCCTAGCAATGGCAAAATATCTTTTTATGCTTAAAATGGTGGTATGGTGGCTTTTAGTGTGGTACAGTGCTTACCTCTTTCCATATGAACATGCCTACAAGCAGTGACATCTTTACGCATGGGCCTGGGACCAGCGATCCATGGGGCCCTCTAGCCCTTGCGATAGTACGCCAACCTATAACCAATTCTTCAACCAGTACGACAACTTAATATAAGTTAGTTTAGCTGTTAAATTTTGGCTACTGAAAGTAGATCGTCGGATTCATTCAAACTTTTAAACATGGCAACAAATTTTCATACAAAGTAACGTCTAGCGCTTGTGTTTGCAACCCCAGTATGTTTTAAATTTCCGGCATTTTTTCTTGCTATACTTTCAGTAGCCAAACTCGTATTTGGTTATCAACGAAATTTCTAGACCGTTGGTTCATGTTAGGCCTAACGCGCACTGGAGACTTTTTACCACGCAAATTTTTGGACGGCGACAGTCGTCCCGTTGCCGTGGGCCAGTTTAGTACGCACAAGTGAGTAAATGTCACCCCAAAATACTACGATCCTATCCTTGCATATTCCTTTAATATTTCCGTATGAGTGTTGAAAGATTTAATAATTTACTACTACAGATTTTGAGGCCTGCCATAAGCAATATGCGATCATAAATTAAACTCGCAGAGAGACTTGTTGTAACTCTAAGGTCTATAAACACTTTTCATGGATATTTCTCCCCACATTTTTATCTTCAAATTGCTATCAGAGTATTTCTTCAATTTTTTGTTGTATAAGTATGGTCGTATTTGTACTTCTTGTATTAATGCTTCAATATTTATATCTTTCTCTCAAACTATTGTTCCAGCAGGCATTTGTCAAAAAAGATGCGTAAGTTACTTCCAAGCTCTACAACGTCTCTCAAAACAATAGCAATAAAGCGGCGACAAAAATGTTACCAGTGCGTGCACATTCATACAAATGTGAAGGTGCGGTAATAGTTTCCTTACCCAAAAATTGCTAGCAGCAGGAGCTAAAAAGTCACCTTGCTGTCACGTCACTTCATGCGCGCATTTACATTAGAGCTTATGGAATTGACGGGTGGTGACAAAAGTCTCCAATACGCGATACTTTACGTTATTATTCCTCTTGATAGCCCAAAGTATTTTAGAAAATAATTTCTGTTAGGGGGTCCCCATATCCCAAAGTGCGCTGGCCTTCCACTTGGCTAAAGACGTCCATGCCTACAAGTAATCCTTTAATTTGCTTAACATGATTTTATTTATAGGAAATATACCCAACCTCCTTATTTGAAGCAAACCTTTATATTTACACACATTACATTGATTTGCGTTTTTTTCTCTATATCTATTGGTTGTGATGTTAGCTGGCGATGTTAACTGACGAGTAGACGTATTTTTCATTGTTCCGGTTATTAAGTTCTAATTTTCATAACTTAGTAGTAGTTCTGACCTAAATTGCACTGTCTGTAAACAAAAATACAATAAGCGTTCCCGAGAGCTTTAATTTTAATTATTAATTAAAAAGTGTAAGCTGTGTCGCTTCATCGTTGATCTGTATAAAAACTTTCCTATCTCTATTAACGGTTATGCCATTTGGTGAGGCTAAGCTGTCTGTTAATAAAGTGGTCAAGGAGAAAAAAAAGATTTGAACCGGAAAGTATCTTTGCTGTCCAAACCCGAATACGAAAGAACGGACTCAATCAATTACCTCATCTCAATCCAATGATACGCCCGCATTTGTGCAGCAGTTGACTGTGTTGGAGCAAAAGGTGACTCTTTCGGGAGTTCGAATAAAAAAACCTTACCAAACTTAAAAAAAGGCTTGCATTATTTTCTCCGCGACTACAAAAATTGGAAGACCAACTGGGAGAAGTATCGTCCGAACAGCTTAGTCGATAGTATGCAAACTCTGGATACCAGGCGATCCCCAGTTTAATTATAATCTTCCTGTGGTACGCAGTGCTCTACTGCAGGTGACTGTTATTCTCTAATTCCTCGTGGAAACACAATTTAGACCAAAAGGAATGCATGCTCCAGCTTGGATGCGGAAAGATCTGTGAGTGGAGACTCAGTGCTCACACTAGTAGAACAAGGCAACTATAAACAGTCTCTTGCGTCTGAACAAGTAACCGCCATCCCGACATTGGGGCTTAATAAAAAGCCTGAGTTAACTGGAGCGGTGAGGAAGCGCTTAAAAAAGCTTTTAGGTGCTTGAGTAGAGTACAGTGATGCTCTACAGAAATGTCAAAAACCGCTGACCTTGAACAAGTAACTATTCCAAGTGAATATCACGTCAACTTATATAGACACCTTCTAATTGGTATAGGAAACTCCACCCAGTTTCAACGTAGAGTTACGTGCTATTTCCGTACAGAATTTAGATGAATTCCACGTGATATTTTTTACTGAGCTACTACGCCAAAAGCACCAATTTTTTTTACCTGGTTAGTTTTCAAAGGCTTATAATGACACTTCCACTGTCTTACTTTAAATGAATACCATTAATTACTTTATTAGTCATAAATAATCTGTTGTTCAAAATGATTAATAAAAAGAGTGTAACATGTGTATAACATAGCACTTATGGAAGGCCAAGGTGTGTATTTCAAAGTAGGTATTGTATTTGTTGAGACTAGACGTTCTCTATAAGTATAACTCGGTGCATTTTAAAACTATAAAGAAGGTTTTAAAAACTTTACTACTGCTAGAATAACCGACGGGTTGCAATTTGCTGCTGATATATCTGCTGACAAATCAAGCAAAGATCATATATCTTCATCACTAACTCCTCAACAGACTCTAGCTCTATGTCTAGAATTAGACTTATCGGAACGCAAATACAATATATTAAGGTTTGCGATAAAGGCTGTGCTCTCGAACAGCTCTGAGCCTATATAAAATAAATCAAGAAATAAATGATCTTCTACCTTCGTCCTTATTTACATTTAATTTTAAAAATTAAGTGTTTTACAGTTATTTTCAGGGAGCAGTTTGGATTTTTAATGATATAAAAGAAAATATTGATTCAAAAGGCACACATTTTACAATGGTGTATAGCTAATTATGCAGTTAAAAGAATTATACATGTTATATAAGCTATGTTCTTTTGTGTACCTTGTTCTAGAACTCCCATATACTGGAGAGAACAAATTGTTCTGTCGATTGAAGCGAACTATTTGTATTATTCGCTTCATTTATTAATCTTCTATGAAAATGTATGAGGCGTTCTTTTGTGTATCTTTTGTTCTGCCCTGTTCTGCCGATTGAAGCGAACTATATGTATTGTTCACTTCATTTATAAATCTTCTATGAAAATGCATGAGGTGTTCTTTTGTGTATGTTTTTCCCTGCTCTGTTCTGCTATAGGATATAAAATGGAAGATTAGAAATCAGTCGGGATTTTCAAACTTTGGCGGTCCTTTTCATCCTTAAATCAGGGACCCAAAATAACTGTTATTATTTTTTTGTGAGCGAAAAAACTCTTTCATAAAATTTTCTAGGAAGTAGCGTAGTACAAAAGGGGTCTATGTACAGAACTTAGACTAGCTGCCTACGTTGAAATCAAGAAAGTTTCGATTTTAATATACAGGGTGTCCCGGACTAATACTGCAACATTTTGCCAAATGATTCCTCTCGTCCAGACAAGCAAAAAATTGTATGGCAGGAGGGGGGGCAAAAGGTCACCCTACCGACTTACAGGGTGATTAGTAAAATATGCTCTTTTTTCACTAAACACCCTATATCTTAAAAAGTACAGGGTGTACGGTCTACTTGAAGACGGCATTGTATGCAGAACCTTAGGGTCTTTCCTGTGAATGTTAAACCACCCCACACCCCTCCCCCCTCCAGAGTTATGACGCTTCAAAGTCAAAAATTCGGTTTTTTTTTTAATTTTTCCGTTATTATTTTAAAAATACCCCCACTAACATACCTTTTTTTTACACAATTTCGAAAGCCCAGAGCCTCGTCTTTAATTTAACCCATTACACTTATGCTCTATCTGTGACGGTTAAGGACGGTTATTAGCCTTTAACCTATTCAGATCACAGATAACTTGTTCCCTTAGTAACTGAAAACACGTTATTTTAAAAAAATATCATCTAATTTCGGTATGACCTGAATAGGTTAAGCGCTGATAACTCCTTAACCGTTACAGATAGAACATAAGTCTAATGGGTTAAATTAAAGAGGAGGCGCTGGGCTTTCGAAATTTTGTAACAAAAAGGTATGTTAGTGGGGGTATTTTTAAAATAACGGAACAATTAAAAAAAAAAACCCGAATTTTTTACTTTGAAGCGTCATAACTCTGGAGTGGGGAGGGGTGTGGGGGTGGCTTAACATTCACAGGAAAGACCCTAAGGTTCTGCATACAATGCCGTCTTCAAGTAGACCATGCACCCTGTACTTTTTAAGATATAGGGTGTTTAGTGAAAAAAGAGCATATTTTACTAATCACCCTGTAAGTCGGTAGGGTGACCTTTTGCCCCCCCTCCTGCCATACAATTTTTTGCTTGTCTGGACGAGAGGAATCATTTGGCAAAATGTTGCAGTATTAGTCCGGGACACCCTGTATAAATCTAATCCTAACTGTTATTGTAAGACATATTTTTTATATTTCAATTTTAACTGTTAAAAAAAATACTTATATTAATTTACAGCGATATAAAACTCTTTGCCAGAGTTTTACATATTTCGTCTATTATAAGAATTAAAAATTTGTTTTATTTTTTTCCTCAAAAAATAAAACTCATAATTCGAGTTTTATATTTTCCTCGTCTTATAACAGTTAAAAATGAGTTTTATTTTTTTCCTCAGGAAATAAAACTCATAATTCGAGTTTTTTATTTTCCTCTGGAAATAAAACTTATCAATGGACGTTCTCTATTTTTTGTCATATATTTGTTAGAAGATACAATTTGTCAATTTTTTTAAACAATTTTGTATAGCAACCGTACGAAACAGTTGGCCGATTGGTCCTATTTTTGAACTTAAATTTACATTTTTTTTAAAACGGCCGTTTACAGTGAAAAACCAAAGCTATATATAGCAACACCAAAAAGGGGTTGCCGATTCCAATTTTTCTTTCCCTAAGAACCTTACTCGGACAGGTTTATTTCTTGAGGGAAAAAATAAAACTCATTTTTAACTGTTAAATGCTGAGAAAAATGATAAACGCAATTAAGGAGTTTTATTTCTTGAGGAAAAAAATAAAACTCATTTTTAACTGTTAAAAGCTGAGAAAAATGAAAAATTCGAATTATGAGTTTTATTTTTTGAGAGAAAAAATAAAACTCATTTTAAATGTGAAACCGAGAGAGAAATATAAAACTCGAACTATGAGTTTTATTGTTTGAGAGAAAAAATAAAACTCATTTTTAAATGTTAAACCGAAAGAGAAATATAAACCTTAAGATAAGGCTGTTATTTACTCAGAAGAAAATAAAATTCTCTTTTTAACTAACTCATTAGAAGATAAAATATCAATAACAAAGTGTTAAAACCAGACTTTTAAAATATTTCTTATAACTCTTTCGGTCCCTGCCTTAAATAGCATTTCCGCATATATTGACCTATACTGTATGTTGTGGAATTTTATAGATTATCATAATATTGGTTATTTAATTGGACGAGACCCCGTTCCGAAAGATCCTGCTAATTAATTAACAACGTGACAGAAAAAGAAGCAATCTTACCTTCCGAATGAATTCTCTCTGCTTGCAAGCTTTCTTCCAGCAATTTAATTTCTTTTTTGTTGGAATCAAGAAAATCGTTTTTACTTTTAATATTTTCCTGCAACTAAAAAAGCAGAAACGACATTAAAATTGCACTTTTCATTATAATAGCTTTGCTTACATCTTTGATTAGGGAATCTTTTGTTTTTATATTTTGTGTGGCATCATTTAATGATTTTTCATATGCTTCTATTTCCAAGTTCAGCACACTGCTCTGTTTCCCAACTGCCCTGAATTTTTCTAACTCAACTTTAGTTCTTTCGTTTTGTTGTCGAAGTGTGTTAAGTTCCTTTTCTTTTGTGGTAATCTCACGTTTTAGTAATTCTCGTTCCTTTTCCCATTCTTTTCGTATTAAATTGAAGCTATCCTTCTCTTGTTTTAGAATTCTAATCTGGTTCTGGTATTCTTGGATGGCATTATCTGTTGTATCTTTGGAATTTGTTCTCGACGCTGCAAAGTTTTGAATTTTTTCGTTCAACATTTTCACTTGTTTTTCAACATTGTCCTTTTCTTTTTTTACTTTTTCAATTTCGTCTAGCAAGTTATCATTTTCATTCTGTAAGGTTTGCAAGTTTTTCACTTGAACATTGATGGAACCTAATTTTATTTTGATTTCGTTTTTCTCTTCGGAATTTTTTTTATTATCCCTTTCAAGGATCATAATTTGATTAGCTTGCTCTTGGACTTTCTTTTTCAGCTTGATAGCGAGACCTCGAAGTTTATTGTATTTTTCTTCGAAACTGTCATCAAATTCCTTCAAGCGCGCCGATTCTTCTGCTTTTGAGACTGTAGAGGTAGAAAGGACTTCGCTTTGAGCATCATAAGAATGATCACGTATGGATGTAACTTCTTCTGACAAGCTCTTGATAATTTTCTCATTCTCTCGCGCTTGCTGTAATAATCTCGAGATTTCGTCCTTTGTTTCAGTCATTTCCTTATTTATTTTGTTTATTTCAGTTTCTTTTTTAACAATAAAATTTTCTTTCTGCGACAAATTCACCTCAGCCTCTGAAAGATTATCCCTTGAAATTTTCATTTCTTTTTCCAATTCAACAATTTTATCCTGTTGTCGAGAAATAACGTCTCCACGACATTTTAATGCCTCGTTAAGTTCACGCATTTCACCAAGAAGATCAGTATGCCTCTCCTCAGTAACAGAAAGGGTAGATTCAAGTCGTTCGACTTGATTTTTACTGCCCTCAAGTTCTTTTTTCAAATTTGTGTTTTCTTCTCGTAAAATGCTGATATGAGCTCCAATTTTATCACATTCTAACTCAAGCTCTTCCCGATTTTTTCTCTCAGAATCTAGAAATTGTTGTATTGATTGTAATTCTGATTTCGTCGTTTCCAGTTGAATACTCTGCTTATTAAAATCTTCCTGCATTGTTGATAAGTGTTTGCAACTTTGCTCGTAGTTACTTGTTGCTATTTCAAGCAATTCCTCTAATTTCTGAATAGTAGCATTTGGAGTTTCTGTAGTGATTTCAGTGGTCGTGCTAATATCTTTAAAATTTATATTTTTCTTATAGTTGAGCTGTTGTTGATTTGAAATCTCCAACTCTTCAATAAAAAGATTGTTGCAACATTCCATAAGACTTTCAAGTCTTTTCTCGTAAAATGTTTTATTTGCTCCCACAGTCAGCAATTGCGCCTCTAGAAATGCCACTTTGTGTTCCAATCCCTTCTTTGCACTATCTAAACAATTCAAGTGCACAAATAATTGTTTAGAAGCTGCCTGAACATCCCTTTGCCATTTTGGAATGCTCACATAGTATTCTTGAACAGCGTTCATCAATACTTGCTTGGATTTCTTTAGTTTTTTTAGTTTCATTGTGACCTCGATGAATTTCAATTTAAAATTCTGAACTTTAACATTCTGAAATTCTCCTGTTTTTCGAAGCTGATTTAACTCTTCTGCCTGTTTGGCACACAGTTCTTGATAGTGTTTAGATTTTTCTTGCAAAGCATCATAGTTTTCTAAACTACAATTATCCACTTCTAGGTACTTTTGATTATTTTTCTGACCTTCATCCTCTTTTATTCGAAGCTTTATCTCAAGCTCCACAATATCTCCTTTTAGTTTTGAAATTTCTTTTTCAGACACATCAAGTTTTTCTTTTAATGTTTTTTCTAGTATATTCCATTTAACGGTTGCCTCTTCCAAAAGTATTAAGTCTTTTTGTTGTTGCATTCCAAATTGATTCATCTGATCTAGCTTTTTCTGCATACTATCTAGATTAGCAAGCAGATCATCGTTTTCATCGCTCAGCCTTTGGACTTGTCGTTTTAAAGATTCATTTTCAATTGCAATCTCTGTTGATTCATTATTTATTCGCGTTAACATTGTTGCTTGATTTTGCAAGTCAGCTATTTGAGAAGTTTGCGACAATTTACTTTCTGTCAACGCGTCCACCATCTCTTTCATAGCCGCTAAAGATTCCTTATCGGCAATTTTTTGCGTCGCAAATTTGTTTAATTCTTCCTTGATTTTTTTATTCTCTTCAGCAAATTCTGATGAAAATTATATATTATTATCAATATATTTATTGTAGTTTAATACCTCTTACCATCTTTTGCTTGTTTAGCCTTCTGGGCTAATCCCAGTAATCCTTTACATTTCCTTATTAGTTCTTCTCGGCTGAGATTTTCTAGCGGACTTTTCTTTGTATTTCCCTCCTAAATGAGAAAGTATAGTTAATTTATAGTTTCAGCTATGTTTAATTTTTACCTGAGAAGGGTGAGCTTGATGTGGATCCATTTTATACAGGCAGATTTAAATAACAAAACAACAAAATCACTGTCCAAAATGAAAATCAGACAATCAGCACAAATAACATTTTCTTCTTTTTAAAAAAGGGAAAAGCACTGACAGTCAAGACACGTCACGTCACATCAGGTTTGTTCGATGAAAACACCATGTAAAAACACCGTGTAAATCTTCCCCTACAATTTTCCCAAATTTAACCGGGGTTTTGGGCACTCATCGAACAAGGTTTTAAAACATCTGGAGTGCGTTCCAAAACACAACTGCAGCTATAGTTGTAGCTATGTCAGAGTTTGTCAGAGCTATGTCAAGCTGTCTGCAGTTAACTAAAACTGTTTGATGTTTTGGCACGATCTGAGTAAGCTAAAAGGTGGTACGGGAAGGCAACAACGAACGAGAAGAATATCCAATAAACAGTGACGCGAAGCGCAAATCTAGCTGCACTGCAGCACGAAAAAGAACCAAAGAGTAAATTTATATCTTCACATTTAAAGGCTGAAACAGATTACACTTTAGTGCGCGGCGCGACAACGCGGCAAAATGTTAGAGAACGTGTGTTTTCTATTGTGCATCACGCATTGAACGCGGCGCGACAGCGCGGCGAAAATTTTTGCCGCGTAGTCATTTCTAATTCTAAATTTGCTGCTCACATTCAGTGGTACCAACAAAAAAATTATGTTTGGGGTAGGCAACTTCTCATGAAAATCTGTAGTACCAATATAAGAGCGCTGTATCTACACTGCTGCGCTCTTATTGCAATCTGTGACACAGCGCGGCGGAACAATTTCACCGTTCATTTTGCCGCGATGTCGCGCCGCGCACTAAAGTGTAATCTGTTTCAGCCTAAAGGCTTAACCACAATTCCGACGACAGAGCGTCAGAACGACAGACGACAGTGAAAATATCGTTGCCAAATTGGCAGTCGAAAAATTGGGAACACAATTGCAACGACAGGCGGTGAGCGACGATTGTGAAAGAAGAAGAAATTGAAATTTCATTTGTTAAATGTTTCGAGCATTTTAAAAGGAGATTTTTATCAAGAATATTTTATATTATATTGAAATAAATGCAATGGACCAAAGTGTGAAAAAATTGAAAATGCGGAAATTAACTAAATTAAACGCTTTGAAATATCCATCCAAACCACATCTTTTTTGTCCACTTGTCTTGCCTGTCTTGTAAACTATAAATTATTTTATGGATTTCGCATTTCCTCGATCAATTTTTTTTTTAAGGTACCCTAGATAATACCGCAGTTGACAGTTCATATTGAACCTCTACTGTCAGCCTTGCATACAATTTCACCCTTAGAATATATAGGGGAAACAGGAATGGTGATAAGCCAGATTTTGCGCAATGAATTTCTGGTTGTGTTGGTAGTCCATGTTTTACATGTGTTTACACGCCGTCCTTATTCTAAGCAACTTGTAAATTTTCAAAAAGTAATCAAAGTATTTGTGCGGATTTGTGCGAAGCGTTAAAAAATGTTCTATTTCTACCATATTTTTAAATAATAATAATAATTAAATAATTTAATTCATACAAATCTTTGCTTCTATTAACAAAAAAGATAATTTAGATGCACTTGTCTGAAACACGATTTCCTTAGTTTGTAATCCAATTTATATTTGCAAGCACTGACCGAGCGCATCATTTCTGTGTTTTTAATTGATATGAAGATTTTAACAAGCACTAGAGGCACTATAAAACTTTGCACTAAATAAAGTTTAAAGATAAATAGTTTTGAAAAGAATTGATTCGGTACTTTTGTTAAATTTCACAAAAGAATTTTAAGGTGACTAAATTGCTCACAAAACAAAAGCACATTTGACAACTTGTCGCTCAGCTTTGACAACTTTTCCTTGCTTCATCTCACTTACTCCTATGTATAACGTCCTGCTCTTAAAAAATTACGCTCGTGTACACGAATTTTAAACGATTCAACCATTCCTGCGTTTTGTGAACGTATCAACCAGTGGATGTAATTTCCCTAGTACCTTTTGTGAAAATTTCAGAAAGGTCTCAGCAGCGGCGTAACCCCCGCAAGATACAAGCCATGAACAAAGTCGAGAAAAGAGAGCAGCGGGCCGGTCAGCAGGCGACATCCACAGCCTTCTTGCCTTGTCTTACTGAAGGAGTTTTTCATACAAAATTTGCTTGTATTTTGTTCAAACGCTATAATTTCCATAAATTTGTTCTACATGCTATTTTATTAAAACTATTAGAAAGAAAACATATTTGGCTGCAATTTGTTTTAACTTCATTTTTCTGTGGAAGCGATAGTTTTAGGCCTTAGGACCTGTTTAAGATGAAATCTACGTTCTTCCGCCATGAGGAGGGTACAAAACAAATGAGAGTGAGCTCTTACTGCATGCTGTACCCGGCACGTTAAGGCCTTTTAATGTGTCGGTGCCTTCGGCGACTTCATGGCTTGTATTATATTCCGGGGATTACGGCAGCGGCCATTAAGAAGGTTGTGTGTTTGTAGTTTTTCTTGAAACATCTAGTTACGCCTCAAAACACTTGATTGGGTGTGTTTTTTCCTTGAGTTTCTTCACATTATTTTTTGAACATAAACCGCGTGTGCACTTCAACCGGTGTGTATAGCTCTTGGCGTCTGTTGCATAACGTTGCCGACAAAATGCAGCTATAGTGTAGGATGACGGATAATGAAGTATATATGGACACGGGAGACCCTGGGGGACAGGACACGACCAATGTCCTGAGCTCTACTCTCCCAGTTAGTCAATCTCACAACTCCCAAAAGATTTCAATTTCGTCAGACAATTCTAAAAGTGCTAAGTTAACCTGCACGAAGGCTGCTCAAAGACTTTTCTGGAAACACTAAAAGCATTCCTCACTCATATGCTCCTAATGGCAAGCGCAGTAGGAAGCAGGAGCCAGAACCAACTCTAAAAGAAGCCGCTAGCACACCTCTACCAACCTCTACTTTCAACACTCTGATTTCTGTTCCGAATCCGGATCTCTTACTTTACACCAATAAAGACCCTCACTGGGTCCTGGTCACAAGTACTGAAAATAGTGCCAACTCTGAAGAAAACAGGGTAAGACTAAGTGATATTGCAGTCTTCATCATCCTAGCAAAAGCCAATTTCAGTTTTGTCAAAATCGAACAGCAATCCTTCAACTCGATAAAAGTTTTTCTTTGCTAGTAGTGCAGCTACCAATAACATTCTCATGAAAGGCCTCCCTACGGCTGATCTAAAATGCTTCATTCCACTTACACACTTACGTAAGCAGGGTATTGTCAAAAATGTACCCACAGACTTATCAGATGAAGACATTCTTCAATACATCTCATCACCGATCAAAGTCATTCATGCTTTTCGCTTCACAAAAAGAATCGAGAAGAACAAATTTATACCTACTCCAGTCGTACAGCTCACTTTCATGAGCTCTGAAATCCCTAAGGAGGTAGCGATTGCAGGAGCACTTCGCTCTGTGGAATACTTCACCCCTGGACCAGGACTTTGCATGAGATGTTTCAGGTATGGTCACGGCGTTCCAACCTCAGCACACCTTCGCAAACGCCTCCTGTTTGATCTAGTTAACCCCCCATGAAATTACTACACCTAAACATTCAAAGTTTCAAAGCTAATAAATCTCACCTTGAACTTTTCTTAAACTCAGGTATATACGACATCATACTACTCAATGAAACCTGGCTCAAGGCCAGCCTCTTTGCCCCCTTAAGAGGTTATAATCTAGTCAGAAATAACTGAGCCGACGGTTATGGAGGCTTTCAATTGCCATCAAGTCACACCTTAGCTATAAACGTATTACGTTTGATTCAGGTATGGACACTGTCGTGGTTCAGATGACTGACCCCGGTTCCAGCTTAGTTGTAGCCTCTGCCTACTCCCCTCCCACAATTGATCTAGCTCGGCTCAAAATGACACAGAGGATTTTCTCACCTTCCTATCCAGCTTTAACTCGGTAATCCTGAGTGGCGATCTAAATGCAAGAGACTCCCTGTGGGATAACAATATTATCAGATCCGACGATTCAGTGAGAAAGGGATCTCTCTTGAAAGACACTGCCCTAACCTGTGGACTGCATATTATCTCCGATTCCTCCCACACCTTCTTTTCTAATGCATTCCTAGCCAGCTCGGGTTCTACACTTGACTTGGTGATATCTTCTATCTCGCCTACCCAAATCTCGTCCAGAGTAATCCAACAGCAAGTTGGATGCTTTCCAGTTGAGATAACGTTAGCAAATTCGTCCCTACCTAGGCCCAGCCCCCGTAGACGCTTCCTAAATAAAACTGGAGCATTATAAGAGCTAAAAACGCTCAGAAGGTCTAATCAGATTGTTGAGGACATCAAAGAAATTATTGAGAAACACACCATCTCATTGCCTCACAGCAAGTTCTCCCCCAAGTCATGGTGGAATCCGGACATTCAACGTCTCTTTGAAAAGAAAAAGGCAGCCTTCTCTGAGCTCATAAGAAGCTCATGTAATATCTCACTAAATAAGTATCTAGCTACATCCAGGCTCCTGAAAGGATCCATTCGAAAGGCTAAAGCCTCTCACACCACCAAGTTTGTTGATAATCTAAAACAGCTGGACTCTAGGAAATTCTTCAAAATTTTTCGAAACCGGTCCACGAAAATTTCAAAGTTCTGATGCCTGTCAGAAATGGGAAGGAAGTCAAACTTTTCTGCGCCAGGCTTAGATGGTATCCCCTTCTTTGCCTTCAAAAGTCTAGATGGGACAGCCCTTGGCTCTCTGCTGTCGCTAATGAGCTTTGGCTATCAAACTCAATACCACCTCACCTGAGGGAAATCAAGGTAGTCCCAATTCAAAAAAAAAAAAAAAGCTGGATGTGCCCTCGACACATTCAGACCGATTGCCCTGATATCTACTTTCATCAAATGCATCAACAGCATTGTGTCAGACAGGCTGAACAAACATCTTAGGGAGAAGAAACTCCACGTGAAAAATTCCTTTACCTACATCAAGGGCAAGTCTGTAAATCAGTGCATCAACACAGTTCTTGACTTGATTTCCACCAATTGTCATAGAAAACTCAAGACAATCATTCTCTCTGTAGACATATCGTCAGCATATGAGTCAGTCTGCCTGAGCACTCGTAAAGAAATGCTCATATCTCTAGATATCCAGGGCAATCTCACTGACTGGATTTTGAACTTCCTGTCCTGCAGGAAGCTCACGCTAAGTTCAGTTAGTGTGCAGTCATTCAGTGGGCTCCCGCAGGTCAGCTCGCTCAGCCCCCCTCTCCTCAACATCTACACTAGAAAGCTTCATGACATCGCTAGTGAAGATGTTAGCATGGTCCAATTCGCTGATGACATTCTCCTGATCTCATCTGGAAAAACCTTCGGCGATGCCCTGCAAAACTTCTCGGAGCCGCATCCTATCTAAACCTTCAAATTAACAGAGATAAGCTGGTCATGATGCCAATTCTGCAACAAGCTCTCGTCGCTCTCACTCAACTTTCTAAGCTCACAAGTCCCAGATCAAAAGCATCTAAAGATTCTAGGCAGACATTTCTCTTCAAACCTGTCTGTGGGGTGTCAGATTGAACAGTATCTAAATCCGCCTCGTACTACCTCTACACCCTCAGACTGATCACCACAATGGCGTGTCGTCCCAAAACTATCGAAAATAAGCTCAGAACGCTCAGAAATTCCTGGCGGACCACCCACCACCCTTATCCACATCCTGTATGGGCTAGCTAATGAGCTCCCGTCCAAATGCAGAACACAAAAGATGGTTGCGAAAGAATTCGGCAAGCTTGTCAGCTCAGGTGACATCTCAATGGATGACACCAGAGCGCTTGACACTAAGAGGTCGTCTTATGCATTCATAGCAAACACCTTTCAAGAAACTTTCTCTTAAATTGGCCAATGACACTGACTCCCCCTCCTGGGAACCTATCAATACATCATGGCAGTCTTGCAAGGGCTGGTGAGACCAAATCGACCATCTTAGATGAAGAACTCTCGTAAATGTATCTCCATGCTGTCAACGCGCAATACTCGAAAGACTGGGCTATTTACGCCACCGATGCTTCGTTCAATCAACCAGACACAGGTGTGTGTGCGGTTGAATTTTCATCTCTGAACACCGTTACAAAGATAAGCAATGTACTAAGATCATCCACATCAGGTGAGCTACTGGCCATTAGTCTGGCCGTCGAGCTGGGAACCTCTTCCCCCGAACTAAATCCCTCATCATCACAGACTCAAAAGCGGCTTGTCTAGCTCTAACGAAAGAAAGCTCAAACTACTATGCGAGATCAATATCCAACCTAATAGACCAGAACCCTTCCCGCGCCTTTCGCATCCTCTGGCTTCCAGGCCATAGAGGCCTAGCTCTTAACGAGCTGGCAGACAAGAAGGCTAAGCAAGCTGCAGTTTCAGATCAATCAGGTCTCTGAGACCTCCTTTTCCCTTGAGGATGCCCTAATAGACATAAACAGTTTCATACACAAAGACTGGGATGAAGAATTCGCCCGCATGTCTACCTCCTCTGGGTCCTTCAACAAATTTATTTTCCTTTTACCCCGAAAACCCCCCTGGCTCGACTGGGACTTCACTCCCAAGGAAACCAGATTCATTAATAGACTCTATGCTGGTCGCAGGTACGACGCCAAACTTTTTCACACCATAGGTAAAACTGATTTAGTCAACTGCAATTCATGTAATACACCCAATTTCATAGAGCACAGTATCTTTGAGTGCACCCGGTTCAGTTCAATTAGAAGTAGGTTTCCAACAATTTTAGGCGCCAGATCTCTAGAAAGCATACTGGAATCTTTTGACTTCGGCGGTCTCAAGGAACTAACACGCTTTGCTGCTGCTGCTGCGGGACTGCTGCAGGTGTAAATGAGCTATGTTTTTAGGTAATTAATTCAATCAATACATCCCATTCAACTAATTTTTTCTTAAACGCATAAATTCCTTCAGATAGCAAACTGCTAATAGACCCTACCCCCACCTCTCGTATAGTGTTGTACATCCCTGTATGTTATATGTTCTTGTTTGTAGATGTCTGTTATCTTTTTCCCTTTAGTGCAAGTTTATGCATGCCATTCTTCCATTTTCGATTTACATATGAACCTTTGTATTAAAAATTTACTCGTGTGTTAGATGGCAACGATTGAAAGACAAAGTATAGTCACATTGTAGAAGCATCGTAATCATGTGACAGTTTTGATAGAGTTGCTCTACTGTATGAATGCACTGGGGTACAGCGTTAAGATTCTATCCCCATCCCAGCTATTTAACCATCCCACCTGTCTAGTCAGTACAGTTAATTCATTACAACAGCACATGTACTATGTTTCAATGAGTCAGAATTGAGTTAGGATTGAATTAGCGTTAAGTTTTGCTGGCTTAGTTAATTTGATGCTGTTTCCATGAACGACTTGAGTTGTGTTGACATATGATATACTTCATACAAAGTAGTCGTATTTGTGTTGGATAAAACATCCATCCGCATACTATTCTAACCAATACTTATACAAAACCCAACTCAACCCGACTGATTTCGTGGAGTTAATATGGATTGAACGAATCTCAACTCAATTCTCGTTTCCATGAGCATTAATTCGGATTCAATCCGGATTGAACTCTGCATGGAAACATAGTATACTACCGAATTAATTATCTTGGAAACGAGAATTGAGTTGAGTTTCGTTCAACTCAACTCAACTCAAGCCGTTCATGGAAACAGCATCGAGTTAAAGGCTGAACCACAATAGAAGTGAATAACTTTACGAAAGTAAACAAGACTGAGGTTTACTTACAAAAAATTGATACTTTTAGCCTAAATATATATTTCATTCCGTAAGAGTTATTATACTGATATTTAATGTTTTCAATTTTGAAAACTGGTAAAAGTGAAAAATTAACAAATGGAAGTTGATGTAATTGAAGATTTGTGCCTTCTAATAATTCGCAGTGCCCGAATGACATTTTATGTGTTAAATTTTAAAAAGTGGTAAAAGTGAAAAAATTACAATTGGAAGTTAATTTAATTGAAGATTTGTGCTTTCTATTAGTTCACAGTACCATTTTTATTCCATTTTAAGTTTTACATTGCACTTTTAATCATTTATACTTACTGAAAATTGGATATTTAAACTTAACGAAAGTTCCCTTCACACGAGTTAAAGTTAATTTGTGTACACCTGTTAAATTGAAGGGTGCGTTCGCTTTACGTAGATAAATCTACTTACGTATATTTCTATTGTGGTTCCGCCTTCTAAGCCAACAAAAATTAACGCTAACTCAATTTAAACTCAACTCTGGCTCATGGAAACATAGTAATGGTATGATTGCATCTGAAATAACTCCAATTGGCCGGCCGGCGCCCAGACTGAATAAAAATTCTCCCGAAATATTTTCTGCAAATTTCTAAGAAGAAATGAATGCTATTTGCTCATCTACGAGCCTGTGCTCATAAAAATTATTAGTGGCCCAAGCAACCGTTGTCGGCCTCCAACAATGCATAACAATTCTAAGGAAAAAGTTTCCAGTAAATTTCTAAGAAAAAATTGCGGCCTTCCCTACATCAGGTCCAGCCAACATGGATTTTATATTCTATCCTATCGAGGCGATGCAAAACCCTCGAGAATACTTCACAAGCCATGAAAGAAACAGACATCTATATGTGTGCGTGCGTAGTCCGTTTTCTAAAATGTTCTATATTGATACATATGGAAAAGTGCCAAACATTGACTTTATATATGCTATAGAGCCTAAACTACTATCCATACAGGAAAATAGTCTTCTAATAATTTAAAGCTTGCTTCCTTATCTTACCAAAGGCTACACTTCCTATATACCTTACTTAACAAAATAATATAATAGTTTTGATTACAAAGTAACCTTACCATTTTACGCTCAATACCTCTCAGCTGAGTGATAATTGCATATGTGTATGTGCAGCCGTAGTCCGAATCTGTAGGCAGCTACATTCGATATCATCAGCCCACGGCATGCCATGACGATAATTATTACGCAGCTGAGAATTTTTGTTTGAGGAATCGTAGTCATTTGGTTAAGATAAACATTTTTTAATTATTTTGTTAGGAAAAGTACGAACATTTTATTACGGTTCGGAAGATAAGAAAGCAAGCTTAAGATTAACACAACGCCATTTTTCTGTAAGAATAGTAGTTTAGGGCGGAGGAGCTATTCAAATCAAACTTTTGTCACTTTTACTTAAGAACATTGCAAGTATTTTAGAATGTAAGGACTACGTTGGGCCTCGCATGGGGTAGGGAGGGAGTCTGTTTCATGGCTTGTGAAGTATTCTCGAGGTTTTGGGCGATGTCTCTACTTCCCAGCCTTTGTAAGTTTTTTAATTTGTATGCTCCTATGGCTTATCCCTTGCGCCCCTTGTCCAGACTTCAGTTGCACAGCTTTGCTTTTAGCGAAGGGCGAGCAAAACTCAAATAATAAATACGTATAATCTACCATGAAAAACCAAGTGCTCAGGCAATTTTGAAGGCTCTTACAGTTTATCCCTTGAACCCTTTGTCAAACTTCGGTTGCAGAACTTTTAGCGACTGAGCGCGAGCAAAAATGTTCAAAATGGTACAAGTGGAGCCATCTGACATAACAAGGAAGCATTTTCGCAGCCATTCTATACACCAGGATCATAGTCAATCCCATGAACCTGATCAAAAGCCCTAGCTACATTCCGTACCTTCAGACGTCCATCTGCCTTCTCACGTAAGACTCATGTGCATGTTAATGGCTTCCGATTTTTAGGCAAATCTACCAGCTCCTATTCCTACATTTGTTTCAATGCATCAATTTCATTTTGCATGGCTATTTTCCATCTGGAATCCTTTAATGCATCTTTCATTGAAATATCTTCAACTTCACCCATCATAGTATAGTGACCGTACTTTGGATGATACTTAATGCCTTGACAACTTCGCAGACCATATCTCAGTATATATTCGTTTACTTCTAGACTTGATTCCGACTGATCACCTTCACAACTTCTGTAGTACTCCTCCTGAGTCTCCTGATCTTGTTTATCATAAGCTGTCTCCGACTCAGATTACTCCACGCTATCAGCTGCTGCTCCATCTTTCTTCTGCTTGCAACTCACTTCCATGTATCCACGTTCCAGACCAATTTTCTTATCGAACAACATATTACATGAGACTTCGGCTTCGACATGTTGTTCACTTGGCAAATAGATTTGATATCCATGTTCTTCGATATCATACCCAACGAAGATCCCTTTCTTGCTTTTTCGCTCAGCTTCTGACGTTGATGCTCAGGTATCATCATGTATCATTCACAACCAACACTTTTCATGGTTTTCAGACTGATTCGACGACCAAATCACAATTCAGCATGTGTCTTATTGTAAAATTGAATAGCTTAGTGCCTCTGCCCACAAAGATGATCCAAGATTCTTGACATAAATTTCTGCTCTTGCTGCTTCGACCATAGCGCTCATTTCCCGTTCTTATCTCCTTCCATAATCAGTGATTTTTCCGCAGTGGCATGTTGTGTATAACCTTTGTCAAGTACAGTCGTGACAGAGAACAAATCAAATGTGATATCTGGAACGAATAAGACATCATTCAATACAATAGGATACCATTTCTCACTATCATAAGCATGTAGCTGTGCATCACCAAATGAGATACCTTGCAATCTTGTTGAGTCTCCAATATTGACTAGGATAGGAACATCCAGGGCTCGTACATTTGTTAACCACTTTAGATTTCCAGTCAGGTGATGAGTTGCCCCACTGTCCTTGATCCACACTTCAAGTTTGTTTGATAAATTTTCTTTGCTTTTACTTTGCTTTTATCGTTACTTGACTTCTTGGGACATTCATTTGCAAAATGACCCCTTTCATGGCAATAATTACAGTTGTAGTTGCAGTATTCAACATATTCGAAACAGGGTTTATTTGTGCACGCACGCTTCATGTGGCCAAAAACATCTACCATCAAACTGACCTGACTGACTATATTGTTTTGGACTAGACTAATCTGACTTCTTTCTTGACAGCATCTGACTCCTATGTGGATCCTTTCTGTACTTTTCAGACCCCCGACAAGTGTATTGTGTACATTTTCACACTCTCGGCCTTGAAGTCTTATTTCCTCTTAGATTTGTGATGGGGTGTGTAGGCATTAGCCCCGCAATCACTGCGACCTGAAAGATCTATTGTGAGTCCTTATTTCCTCTTGCTGAAGACGATCACGCAAATTTTGAAAAGTTTTCTCACTTTTGGCAACTGATTCCCAAGCTGCATCTAAATAGTCGAATTTTGCTGGCAAGGAGTTTAAAATTTTTGACACTACTCAGCTGTCTTTAATTTCTTCATCTTTTGAACGTAACTTTTGCGCCAGTCCGTCCACTTGAAGACAATTCTCTGCAACCGGCTTTGACTCGTCATACCTGCAACTAAAAAAATTGTTGTTGCAACATGGCTGTAGATTTCTGACTTTTCTGATCATAAAGCTGCTCCAGTCTTTCTACCATTTCTGCTGCAGAAATGCATGTTGTAATTTTTAATGCAATTTTGTCATCAATATTGAGACCAAAGATAGTTAATCCAGTTACTTACACTTCCATCCGCAGCAAATGGCTTTGGTGTTACACTAGTAGCAATATTTAGCAAGTCCTTCATTCTCAGCAACAAATTCAGTTTAAACCTCCAGGATACATAATTTGACTTTCAATTTCCTTCTCCAGACTCGGCCAACTTTTCTAGACTTATCTATTTTCTGGAACATGCGTACACTACGACCATTGAGGTTATACTTTCCGTTTAGACAAATTTTATGTTTTATACTTTATTCCGACCTACTGGGTACTGGGCCTATAACCTGTTGTGGGCAGTGATGCCAGATTGGGCACTTTTCCGCTAATTGGGCACTTTTCCGCTAATTGGGCTATCTTAATAAAAGCTAAGAAGTTAAGATAAGGGTTAGAATTTGACATGTAAAAAGATCCGGTACGGTTACAAAATCTGAGCTTCAATTTTCATAAAAAGCGCCCAACGCCCAATTGGGTGCGACACTGTTTTATGTGCGCTTTTTGGGCTCTATTTATAGGTATAAAATAAAATGGAAAATGGGTTTTACTCACATTAAATGATTCTTGGACATCTCATTCTAACTAAATAAAAGAGGGGGAGTTTAATTATTTCGAGACCCGTCGACAGGCAATTTTCCGCCAACTGCGTGCACTGTTTAAAAGACAAGTACCGAGGTACTGGTCAGTTACTGGCTTTGTAGTCGAAAACCAAAATTTCATAAAGAAATTTTGACAGCATATTGCATGTTTCGATTAGCAGTGCAGGACGATCTCATTAGGACAGCAATTCAATTCAATTCAATTCATTTGTTGTTGTACAAACAAGAATATACAATTCTTCTTGTATGTACTTAGCCTAGATTTATGTACATCTAACACAAGCTATAATATATATTTCAGATGTCCAAGAGCTGTTGGTGGATATATAAAGATTTATTTAAAAATCTAAATATGAATCATTTAAAGGAAAATGGATTTTAATCACAATAAATGACTCTTGGACATATCATTCTAACTAAAAAGAAAAAAAGTTTTGGATATATGTAGTTAAGGTAATATTTATATTTGTTCAGAAAATTTTCAGTTCACAGCAAAAACACAAGCATATAAATATATCTACACATTACGTAAGGCTGTCCCAAAAATGTATGGATTTGCAAAAGTGTTAAACTGTTTCAATGGTCATGTTAATTTCAAACTTCTATGCAAAATTTCAGTGAGATTCATTAATGTTTACAGCCACTCAAATCGAAAATAGTGATTTTTTTGCTGTTGCGGACTTTCAAGAAAACTGGTTCAATATTTCTTTCCTACCTTTTTAAATTGGGGAGCTTCGTTATCAACTTATTGCAGTGAAAGCAGTTTTAAAAAATTGAATATTTCTATTTTTTAGAAATTTTTTAAAACGAAAATTCGGATCCTGAACGCCGACATTTTGATTTTCCGGCAATTTTTTGTAAAGTAAAGTGTCGCGCGGGTACATTTTTTCTACTATAATGCAATCTACAATGACTTAAATCGTTAAAAACTACTCAAAAAGCAACCCCTTTTCAGCAATTCATCCTTATTAAAAACAAAAACATTTCGATGCCTTTTGGGCGATCTTTTTTCTTCATTTTGGCGGTTAATCCATAGCATAATCTGGCATCACTGGTTGTGGGGGAGAATTTACTGACGATATAAAGTAATAACAATACTTTACAATTTCTTGAATATTGTTACGTGCAATAGAAAGAGACAACTGGTGACATCTACTGGCAATAAACAACTTCAGGTTCGGAGAGTAAATGACTTTAGGTTCGGAGAATCGATTATGAAAGTTCAGGAATAGAACAAATAGAATAGTCTAGAAGCTTTTGGAATAGAACACTCCAGATTTATCCGGAGTGTTTCTAGGGTATAAATATAACAGTTGTCATCGCCAGAAAAAGAGTCTTGTCGTAGACGTTGCAGTGATAAGAAGCGAAAGTAATAAAGAAGCGATAGTGTGTAATTAGATTGCGATTATTGAAAGTACAGTGTTAGCGATAATTAGAGCATAGTTGATTAAATGAATGTTTGTGAACTTTATATGATTTAAGTGTAATAAAGAACTTATATATTAATTATTTAATATTGTGTTTTAAATAACGAACCAAAGGCCACGTGCGCAACAACTGGTGTCAGAAGTGAAATATATTTGAGAAATAAAGTGGTGGCAATTGACTGAAAAATTAAAAGTGTGATTAATTTTGTGGAATTGTGTTAAATTTTAAAAGTTCTGGAAAATAATTTATATTCAACTGTGAGTGAATTACTAAAATAATGGGGCGCAAAGTGGACGAGCTTCGAATGCAGGATTTGAAAGTGGAGTTAGGGAACCGGTCATTACAAACGACAGGCATAAAGAAAGTTCTAGTCGAGCGACTTAGACAATCTTTGATAGAGGAAGGAAAGAATCCTGAAACATTTGTTTTCGAAGAGAACTTGGAAGAAATCGAAGTTGCAGAATCGCCTGCGAAGAAAATGGAACAGCTGTTGAGTACTTTAATGAGTAAAATGGAAGCCCGTTTTGATGAGCAAAAGAATTCTCTCGAGGAACAAAAGAATTCTCTCGAGGAACAAAAGAATTCTCTAGAATCACGTTTAGATGAACAGAAGAAATCTATGGACGAACAAAAGAATTCTCTAGAATCACGTTTAGATGAACAGCTGAAATCTATGGACGAACAAAAGAATTCTCTCGACGAACAAAAGAATTCTCTCGAGGAACAAAAGAAATCTATGGAAACCCGTCTGGACGAGCAAAAGAATGCTTTTGAGGAACAAAAGAATTCTTTGCAGAATTGTCTAGAAACTTGTTTGGAGGAACAGAAGAAATTTCTGAAAGTTTCATTAGACGAACAAAATATGAAAATTGAAGGAATACAGCAGGAAGTGTTGGAAGTTCGACAACAAGTGTCGGGAGTACAACAAAATGTCACGGAACAGCTTGATAACTTTAAAGCAGATCTGGAAAGAATAAAGCATCGTCAGCCTCTAAGCGGAGCAACTGAAATATCCGGTGCAGGTAGAATGAAACCTCCCATATTTGATGGACAAAATTCGTGGCATATCTTCAAGAGACAATTCGAGGCAGCTTCAGAGGTAAATGGATGGAATGATGAAGACAAAGCTATAGCTCTGGTGTTAGCACTTCGAGGTCCTGCGTCAGAACTCTTACAAACTGTACCGATTGAAAATCAACGTAATTACTCTTCATTAGTACAGGCGATAGAATTACGTTACGGAGATGAGCACATGCAGCAAGTATATCGCCTACAGTTGCGCAACAGGATGCAAAAACATGGCGAATCACTACAACAACTGCAGGCAGATGTAGAAAGATTAGCGCATCTGTCATACTCCAGCGTGAATGCGGATTTTCTCAATGAAGTGGCGACAGAGGCATTTGTGAACGCTATTACAGATCAAAATTTACAACAATCATTGAGGCTAGCAGGAAAGAAATCAACAGCAGAAGCACTAGCCTATGCATTAGTGTATGAATCCGCCAGACAAGCTTCGCGGAGTGCAGTACGAATGAGAGACATTTCGGTGGACGAATGTACTTGTAATAGAATACAGTCATCCCAGAGCTCACCTTTGCGTGGTATCCTTCGATGCTGGAATTGTAATAGAACAGGACACCTACAAAGAGACTGCAGAAAACGCCGACGAGTGGAATCTCTAGATGAAGAGAGGAAAGTGGAATTGCAAAGATATCGAGCTGAGCAGCAGACTTGCAATAGATTGCAGTTATCACTGAGTACCCCTTCACGTAGTGTTCTTCGATGTTGGGATTGTAATAAATTGGGACACCTTCAAAGCGACTGCAGGAAACGCCGTCGAAAGGAACCAACAGAAAAGAAAGGGACAGAAGAACGTACAAGTTGGCGAGCTAGAGAGCAAACTATTCTTAGGGAGACTAGAATCCAACCTTATGACTTTGAGAGCCAACACAGAAAAGGACGTATCTATGGAAATGCAGAAGCCTTGGTACAACGTCAATGGAAACGTGAATGTAAGCATTATGGCTGGGAGAAAGGAAATGAGAAAACAGCTACTATACAGTTGGTATCCGTGGAACCATCTACAGGTTGGGACAACGAGGACCTGCGAACAGCACAACGAGAAGATCCGGATATTTCACCTATTCTTGCTTGGAAAGTAGACATAGAAAAACCAGAATGGAAGGATATTTCGAGGATGAGTGAAGAGCTGAAAAGCTACTGGGCTCAATGGAATTCTCTTCATGTTGAATGCGGCATATTAAAACGCAAGTGGGAAGCACCTAACGGTAAATCGTTCCGAATGCAAATAGTCGTGCCGGCATCAAAGGTCAACGAGGTTCTAGGTAAAGTGCATCGTGGAGCATCTGGAGAACATTTGGGAGTGAATAAAACAATTTCTATAATACGAGAAAAGTTTTATTGGCTACATATGCGGGAGGATGTAGAGAAGTGGTGTCGCAGATGCACTGTGTGTGCTTCTTACAAAGGGCCGCCACGTAGCAGCAGAAAGGAAATGTACAAGTGTAATGTCAGAGCCCCATTGAAACTGAGAGCTGATGTACAAAGGGCCACGGGGGCGAAATTAGCAGTAAGTACCCATCGGATGAGGATACGTTATGACTTACGTGCGAATTCAGCAGGATTCAATGAAGGTGATCTTGTTTGGCTGTACAACCCGAAACAACGTAAGGGACGTTCTCCAAAATTGCAACAACACTGGGAAGGACCATATTCAGTAGTAACTAGAATTAATGACGTGGTATACAGGATTCAGCGTGGCACAAGAGGCAAGCACAAAATTGTTCATTTGGACCGCTTGTGTCAATACTACGAGCATCAAGACCGTGGACCACCTGTTGTTCGGGACGAACAAGTTTAAGAAGGGGGCAGTGTTACGTGCAATAGAAAGAGACAACTGGTGACATCTACTGGCAATAAACAACTTCAGGTTCGGAGAGTAAATGACTTTAGGTTCGGAGAATCGATTATGAAAGTTCAGGAATAGAACAAATAGAATAGTCTAGAAGCTTTTGGAATAGAACACTCCAGATTTATCCGGAGTGTTTCTAGGGTATAAATATAACAGTTGTCATCGCCAGAAAAAGAGTCTTGTCTTAGACGTTGCAGTGATAAGAAGCGAAAGTAATAAAGAAGCGATAGTGTGTAATTAGATTGCGATTATTGAAAGTACAGTGTTAGCGATAATTAGAGCATAGTTGATTAAATGAATGTTTGTGAACTTTATATGATTTAAGTGTAATAAAGAACTTATATATTAATTATTTAATATTGTGTTTTAAATAACGAACCAAAGGCCACGCTCGCAACAATATTAAGAGTTAATTCTTCGTCTTTGTCGTCAGTTATTGGCGTTATTAATATTTTCTGTAAGGAAACTATTTCTCTTGGTATTCTAATCACAAATATTATATTATCTTGATTATCTATTGCGGTATCTAATTTAATATTTTGCAGTTTTTGGAAGTCAATATTATATTCCGCAATTTCTTCATCTGTTAATATGTTACTATGAACGATGCCTAATCTTGCTGACGCTATGTTATTTTGTATATGTTCAATATTGTCCTGTAGTATTTTTAGTTTGAGTGCAAAGTCTGTGTAAAGTACAAGTCCCTCTATTTTGTCTAGCCTTTCTGAAATCATCAGCCTATCTTTTTCAATGACATCTTTTAGCTTTGCGAAGGTTTCATTGAAGTTTTGATTGATTTTGATTTGTGCATTGAGATTATTTATAGCGTTGTGGTTGTTTATGTCGATGACCTTAAGATGTTCTTCGATTTCTTGCCTATCATCGTCGTCCATCGTACCATAAATCCATTTAAATGCTGTACCTATGAAATTGAACAAACCACGTTTTTGCCTATGTGGAATTAATGTATTAATTTTATTACGAATGTGGTTCAACAGGTACTCGAGGGTTAAAGATTTTTCTTTTAGATTTGCCTGTCTTATATTTATCTCTAAACTATCTACAATGCTTTGGATTTCTTTGGGACTTATTAAATGCAATATATTGTCATAATTTTTTATAATATTGACTTCTTCTAATTTAATTTCGGTGTATCCGAAGTTTGTATCGATTTTATCAACCACTAGATGTGCCTGGATTATTGCGCACATCCATAGTATTTGACAAGCTTTGAAGATCCAACTGCCCTGAAAATTTATTTTTTCTTTTAATATTTGAGACATGTATATTATCTAATGTAGTTTTATAAATTTGGGCTCTTGTTTGTGTCTAACACTTTTATAATTTTTTATGTAACCTTCTTTCCTATCTTCAGAATATTCCTCCCTTTTAACATTTCGCTTATTAATATACCTAACCTTTTCCTTGCAAAGATTATTGTATATATTTTTTTTGTCGCAATTTCCTTCTTGAATATTTATTGGTTTTTCTTTAGTACACATTGTTGTACCACTCAATAGCCTTACACATTTTTTCTTTGATGTTGAGTTATTTACCCTCAATCCCTAAGGTTCTAATTTTTTCACTTAGGGTGTTGTGTAAACGTTCTACATCGGAATTCCCAGTGTGGTTATTGGGTTTAACTAAGTGAAAGTCAATATTCTCGTTTTTAAGATAGTCTTTTATATTAATACTTCTAAATTCATTGTCGGTGACTAACTTACGGAATTTTCCTCTTTGTGCTTTGTATTCTCTTAATTTTTCTATAATTGTCTGATTATTCCTATCTTCAAGGTAGTAAGCTGTCGCGAATTTGGAAAATTTATCTATAAATGTAAGAAAGTTAGCTTTGGAATTGGTATAAGTGTCCATATGTACGATTTCCTTAATGTCTTTGGGGGTTTCAGTTACCTCAAACTTTCGTTTAATGGGGTTCCTATCGTATTTAACTCGATTACATGTGTCGCAGTTATTAATGTATTTTTCTATTAAAGTCTTGAGGTTGGGGAAGTAAATAAGTTTCTTTAATCCTTCGTAGTTTTCATTAATTCCTGTGTGTCCTGTCTCGTATTTGTGATATTTTTGGATTTGTCTATATGTTTCGTCTTCGCTGTCCATGTCTTTAGCATGATGTACACATCTGACAAATCTTATGCTTTGAATGCCGTCAAATAATTCTATAATCTTTTGTTGTACTCTATTATAATCATTATCGCTCAATTCTGTGTATATGCCTGTTTTTCCCGGCTTTATGTATCTTCTTAAGATGTCTGATAAGTTGTTATCCAAATCATCTGAGTCAATATATATTTTCCTATTTTTATGCTTTATTTCTAATTCCTTTTCCTTTTTGTTGACTAATATAATTTATAACCACTGTATCCAGTATGGGAATGTAGTTATTAAGATTTTCCTCTTGTGAATGTATTGTTCTAATACTCTCAAGATCTATGTTATTTTCTACGGAAAGGTCGGAAAGTTCTTCGGAATTTTCCATTTCTTCCTCAGTGTCGTTACTTGCATTATTTGTCTCGACTACGTTTATTTCATTTGTATCCGAGTTTATTCGGCTAAGGAAGTCAGCAACCCTGTTTTCCTTCCCTTTTATGTAATCCAAATTAATATTGTACTCACCTAATTTTAATAACCATCTATAAAGCCTTGGATTAACATCTTTTCCTCTGGTTTTTGTATATAGCCATTTAAGAGGTTGATGATCTGTTAACAGATCGAAATTTACACCATAGAGATAGGGTCTAAAATAATTTGTGGACCAAACAATGGCCAGAAGTTCTTTTTCGGAGACTGTATAATTGCGTTCATGTTCATTTAAAGTTCTACTGGCATAGCAGATTGGATGATTATCTTGCTGGAGAATAGCACCGATTGCAAAGGTACTGGCATCTGTAACTAATTTAAACCTTCTACTGAAGTCAGGGTATTTTAATATAGGTGCTTCTGTTATAATTTTCTTAAGTTTTTCAAATGAATTTATATAATTTGGGTCATTGAGGTTTAATCTAACGTTCTTTTTAAGGTATTTGGTCATTGGCTGGGCTACTTTGGCATAATCTTTAATAAATTTTCTATAGTACCCAGTAATGCCTAGAAACGACTTTATTTGTTTTGGTGTTTTGGTAATTTCAGTTTTAAGATATCCTCTACCTTTTTCGGGTTAGGTCTGACTCCTTCAGGTGTCAAAATATGACCTAGGTACTCCGTTTCTTTTGAAAAGAACTTACACTTATCCATTTGGATTTTTAAGTTGTGGCTACGTAGTGTATTGAATATTCTCTTTATACTATTTATGTGCTCATCTAATCTTGTGCTGACTATTAGAATATCGTCTAAATAGACGACACATATTTTATTTATGTGTTCCTTTAGGACAGAGTTCATTAGACGCTGGAACGTTGAAGGTGCATTCTTCAAACCGAAGGGCATTCGCACATACTCGTAATGTCCTAGAGGCGTGGAAAATGCTGTTTTCTTCCGATCTTCTTCTTTAACTAAGATCTGATGGGAGCCTTTCGCCAGATCAAGGGTCGTAAAATACTGCGCTCTGCCTAGCTTGTCCAATATATTTTCTATATTCGGAATTGGGAACTTGTCGTCGATTGTTACCTCGTTGAGCTTGCGGTAATCAATGACAATTCTCCATTTTTTCATTCCTGAATTATCGAGTTTTTTGGGTACAATCCACAAAGGACTGTTGTATGGGGAGTTGCTTTCTTTTATGATTCCTTGTTTGAGCATATCTGCTATTTGCGTGGATATTTCTTGCTCATGAACTTATCGGATGTTGTGATAATTTCATGTTGAATATCGAAATCACTAGTTAAATGGTCGCCTTCTTTAAAGAAGAGATCTTTATATGATCTTAGTATTTCTCTTAAATTCTTTTCCTCTTCAGGGTTCAAAGATTTAAAGAGATTTTCGAATTCCCTACCCTTTATAACTGTAAACTCTAGCTGATGTATCTCATCTGTTTTATATGGGCAACTATTGATAAATCTTATTTCATTATTGTTAATTTTTAAACACTCGTTTTCCATATCTACGATAGCCCTTAAAGGTTTGAGTAAATTCTGCCCAATTATGGCATCAAAACATTTGTTTCGAAATTTCGTTAACTTCCACATCATGTAAGCATCTTCATTAAATTCAAATGGTAGATTTGTTTTGATTTGCTTTGTGACATGTATACTAGTATTGAGGCTACTGAATTTAATAGGTATTTCTAAGGGTTGTCTTCTATATTTTAACAATTTCTCTTCGTCTAAAAGTGAAGTAGAGGAACCTGTATCGATGAGGCATTTAATTTTATCCCCATCGATCGTTAGTTCTACTATTGGTAAGTAAACTTGTGAGGGCTTGAATGAAAATTTACCTCATGTTGGACATGATCAATATCCATACGTTCTACTCTATTTGATGTATTCTGTCTAGAAATATTATTGGAATTGCTATCAAAGTTCCGTCTGGGTTGACCAGGATTAAATTGATTTCTTTCATTTGTATTGTCTTGTCTATATTGTCCCGAATTTTGTCTGAAGTTATAGTTAGGATGTCTTGGGTAATTCAAATTTCTGTTGCCGTTATTAAAACTATTATTATTATAAAAACGTCTTTGATTGGATTGATTTCTATGGCTATCACTGATTTTATTTTTATTAACATGGTTATATGCTTTTGCTTTTTCTCTTATCATTCCTAAGTTATTATTAAATATTATTTAAAATTATCGAACCTAAATTGGCATCAATATTATTTAAAAATGTTTGTAAAATCATTGAATCGTTAACACTAGGACTAAATTCAGTAGGTTTGTCGGCATCGTATTCATACTTCTCGTTTAATTTTGCTAAAATACCTTGCAAAGTTATAAAATATTGTCTTACTTGGTAATTCCTTGCAGAGAGAGCTTGATGATATAACTGATGATATGTTTGTTGAATCCCAAAGTTATTTATTAATTCCTTTCTTACTTGGCTCCACGTTACGTTGGATCCCAAGGACCGGAGGAAATCTAAAGCTGGTCCCTGAATTTTATTGATGATAATTCGTTGGTAGACGTATTCCTTTACTTGAGGATGGCCATCAAACAGTGGAAGGATGGTGTCCACTTCTCTTAGAAAGGATGTCAAAGCATATTCTCTGTTACCTCTAAATTCATGTATTCTCTGGGCATCTTTCATTAGATCGTTTATGGAGATTGAAATTGATGGTGTAGTTTCTGCTTGTTGTGTTGACCCTGATTGTGTTTGATTGGTTTCGGGTACATTCGTCATTTTATCACTACAATTATCTGTTATCTGGTCACGATTTTCGATTTTATAGTACACCTCGAATCTATCTGATTCTCTCACTTGTTTTGCTTTTGGCATAAAAAAAAATTCTCACTCAAACGTTTCAAACGATTGTAATTTAATTTATCGTAGTCACAGTACTTTTCAGCGAAATATATGTAAATATATATATTTTTTTTTCACCACATTAGAAATTCACTATTTGTATTATTTTCACTTAAGTTTTTCTTTTTGTACGATATTGTTATTTTTTTCAATTTTCAGTGTTTGTTGCGTTTTGTTAATCTTTTTATTCTCTTTCTTCCAAAAAAAATTTTTTCTTCAAATTAGACTTAAGTCCATAATGATTTACTTTCGAATTGCAATGCTTTAGAATGCAATCCTACCGACTGCGCCAGTTATGATTTTTAATTTGTTCACAAATAAAAAAGGATTGAATGAAGAAAACAACACAACAATTTAAATTGAATTTTAATTTATTGGAGAGAAGTAAAATAAAAGATTAACACAACCAAACTTTTGTACACGATATTATAACTTCCGACCTGGTTGACTGAAAAATATAAACTGTACTTTAAGTTTAATTATCTATCTGCATTCATTCCCGTAAACATAAAAGCTTTTTTGATTTTTTATCTATTAAGCAGGAATGCATGGGAACGGTTGCATTTCCTGAGTTCTGTTGATTAAGCAAAATTGTCTGGGAACATTTATATTTTATATAAGTGAACATTTTGCGAAGGTTGTTCTGAGGTGTCATGTTCTGTGATGTCGGTTAAATTTGCCGACGTAACTCGCATGGCAAATAGCGTATCACTCGTTCGGGGGTGTTTTTATTGTTTTTCACCCCTTTGTTTTGCCCCTAGGGAGCCGCATTTTTGTGACAATACTCCCAAGACCACCCTACCACCAACCCTCAAAATTACAGCATGAAACAAATTAAATACAATCTTTAGTATTTTTTCGGCGTACTTTATTGGACTATTCCCTGAAGTATTCCAAATGGAATATAGTTGAGGACTCAGGTACCTGAAAACGCTCCGCCAGGAACTAGCAACCAAGCTGTGGGTCTTCCACCATATGACCTATTCCAAATTGAATTGCTAGAGCCAAGGAATTTTTGTTCCTATACAAAAACTATGCCAAAAAAAGTCATGGAGTGCTCAAGGAATTTTTTTCTTTGCCGATTCCTTGGAGCAGTATGCTAGAGAAAAGTAATTCGAACAGAAAAACTCTACTTCTCGATTGACAAAAAGAGGTCGTTGTATTTCGAAAAATCCATTTATGTCAATATTTCTTGAAGAAATAAGTACCGATATACTTATTTCTGTAAGGAATTTTGACGTTGGTGGAATAATTGCAAAATTGATGGAAGGAACGGCGATTTTGCAAGAGGTGAATAAATTTTAAAATGACAAATGGACGAATAAAAATTGTTTCACATGTATCTTCATTATTATGTATTATGTATTATTTCTTCATTGTCAGAAATATCACACAATTGACAAATCCAAATTGTCAAAAATTCCTTGATCTAATGTCAATTTTACTTTAAGAAATAAGTGGAAAAATTCCTTGGCCGCATTTCTTGGCTCTAGCATACCGCACTTATATCTTGAATTAGAATCACATTCCTTGCTGTATAGACTGTAATGTGTTATAGTTTGGTTCGGAATCAAGAAGGAAAACTGGATTAGCAGATAAAAAATTACTAAAGTGGCGACGTAAGGAGAAGGGGTAATAATAAAAAAAAAACAAAATAATAATTTTTTCAGTTTAAGAGGTAAGAGGGCCACGTTTTACCATATCTAACAGATGTTGGTTGGGCTTGTGAGTCCATGCTTACATTTATTTTGAACTAGCTAACCCGACAGGCGTTGTCCTGTCCAAATTTCAATAAACTTGTTTGTGGTGGTTTTGTGAATTTGTGAAAGGTATTAGAAATTTATAAACAAAGTAAAAATGAGAGAAAAACGTATTTCTGAGTGATTATAGTATCTAGTAACTATAGTTTATAAAAACTACTAATTATTACCCTACATTAAAAAAAAAACAATCGAATGGCATGTCGGTCGGAATCATTGGAATGGGTGGTATCTAAACGTCTTTTCCTTTGTTCTTTACTTTAAGAATTGCTGTTTCGATGACGTCAGTTTCTACACCACAAGCCGGGTCATTACAAAGACGTGGTTGGTTGATATTTCGCAACATTATGATAGAGGTTGTGAGGCGGCAATCCGGGCAATTCCAGCAAGATTAAAAATTCGATTGGATAATTGACGACATTATCTTGGCTAGTAACGGAATCCACCGATTTGTACGTAATAAATACGCCAGCAATTTCACTTTGAATCATGAAATTCAATTCGTCGACATTAATGTTTTTCGCAGCCTTGCTATATTGATTCAACCAAACATGATTTTTGTAATTTTGAACAATGTTTGGAAACATCTTTCGGATGAGTTCGGTTTTAGATTCTGTGAACTGACAAAAATCGAAGAAGTACCGTAATGCAACCAGTGGAAATGTCAACGGGGATTTTGCCATTGCCAATGTCCAGTAATTGTTTGACAAATTCTTCTCCACATTGGTTGTTCTACAACTGGACAACTATTCCAGGACCATAACAAACAAAACAAAAAAATAATTACGCATGTAGTGAAAAATCAAAGTTTTGTTTGGCAACACCAAGAAGCGGTAGCCCGATCTAGTTTATTTTTGAACTTGTATTTGCAATTTTTACAAAAACGTCGTGAGCACTCCACGTCCAATCGTTCTCAGGCAGTATTTTGTATGGCAACACCAAGAAGGGATTGCCGATTCCAATTTTTCTTTCCCTAAAATAATTATTCGGACTATTACGAAGATTTATAAAACAAAATTAGCCAAATCGATCCAGCCCTTCTCAATTGATGCAATTACCAACGAACAGGATTTCATTTTTATTTAGTACCCGATTTAGTCCATTTCTAAAATTTTATTTACCATTGCTATGAAAACACGTACCAAATTTTAGATCCCAAATATATAGTTAAAAACGAACTTTTTGTATGGCAACCCTACTAAAGAGTTGTCCGATTGCTCCCATTTTTGAACTTTTATTTACATTTTTTTTAAAACGCCGCTCTCAAGGTCGACCTTAGTGATAAACCAAAGTTTTGTATGACAACACCAAGATGGGGCTGCCGATACCAATTTTTCTTTCCCTAAGAACCTTATTCCGACTATTTTGAACATTTAAAAAAAAATTAGCCAAATCGTGCCAGTTCTTTTTCTCTAGTGATGCGATTACCAACGAACACAATTCATTTTTATTTATATAGATAAATGAAAGCAAAAAGAAATTTCAAACGCTTTGTTTTTTTAAAGAATTTCTCTATTAACAGCAAATTACGTACATATCTAGATAATTTCACAACAAATTCCTAAACTAAAAACTATCACAAAAAAGAAACAGAAAAAAAAATATACTGAGGATGCTTATTCGTAGTATGTAATTACTACTGATGTAGAGCTCTAAAACATGTTTCCTCTTCTATTCTGGTTGAAACAGATCGGCGTAGGGAATTTTGGAAAATGGGCCGTTTATCACATGTTGCAAAACTTCAGCAATACTCCGTGTTATAGCTGGCTTTAGCTCTCCAAAGATATCCTTCCAATTTTCATTTAAGAATGCGTTCATACTCTCTCCAAGTGTTTTGTCGCCGTTAAACAGATTTTCAAATTTGTTAATCATTTTAGTTGGAGTCATATCGAATTTTAGTTTTGTGACTTCAATGTATTTTTGACCATTTTTCTCCACAATTTTAGGTAAGAATTTCAAAGAGACATCAACATTTTCTAGAAGAAAAAAAAATTGCATGTTAAATTTGTAGAATGTTTCGTTGTAGTTTGTAGCCATTTCAAGCAAGTATGGTTTGGATATTACCGAAAGTAAAACTGCTTGCACCAGCACCAGTAATTGGCAAAACTAATATTTGTCCTTTTACTGTGTAGGGACCAACCAAAGATATTTTAGGAAATTTAGCATGTATTTCGAATGGAGTTGCTGTAGGATCCTGTCCAAATCCTCTGAAAGAAAAAGAGATAACAGTATATAATATGCTTCTTAGTAAAAAAAAAAAGTCTAGGTACTTACACAGTTTTGTAGACTACTGCAGAGCTAATTCCAATTAAGTCAACATCGGTGAATTTCAATTGAATGTTGACTGGGCTTTTTGGATCTTGGTCGATAGACAACGATTTAATGCGTAGAGGATCGAATGGAGTTAAGTTAAGTCCGGGATGTCCTTTTGCATTTTCGTGAAGGATCTTTGTAATAACTTCATTTAAGCAGGAGGTATCACCAAGCTTACATCTGGAAATATTGGACGCTGTGAAATATAAATATACATAGAGTTTAGACATATCGTATGAAAATATTACGTTCTATGTAGGTCGAAGGTATGAATTTATTATACCCTAGCTAGATAATGAAATCATAGGGTATACTAAGTTTGCCATTCTGTTTGTAATACATCGAAATAATGATGGTAGAGTAAAATGGATTGGAGATCTAAGCATAATATTAAGGCCAGGTTATACCGCGAGCGGTGCGGGGTGGGGCTGTTCCGCACTGAAAATAGAGTGTTTACATCGGGAGCAGCGGATTTTTTCCAAATGTATACAAGTTCCGATGAAGAAGTTCTGTTATTAGTAGCTTTGGTTGAAGAATAGCAGAGAAAAGTGATGAGGATCAATTCTACGAACACTTAATGCTAAAAGCCGAGTTTGACCAGGTGCACGGACTTATTGCGAATGAATAAGAAATCTTGCCGCTGGCGGCAAGATTTTGGTTTTGAGTAATCTTCAAAATGGCCGCGTGTCAACTATTCTGCCGCGCCGCGCCGTTCCCGGTATGGTGTATAGATTTAATTTTGCAAGAGCAATCACGTAGCGGCAACTGCAATACGCCGCACCGCACCGCTCACGGTGTGACATTTAAAGTGAAAGCCCAATGAACCCGGCAGGCATCGCGTCGCTTTGACAGTTGTCCGCGGCAGACGCGTATAGGATTTGAGCAAGACCACATGGTCGCGTCACGTTAGTACTCTTAAATTTTATTTATAAAAAGAAAAAGTGGATGTATCAGAGTTATTAGTTGTGGCAGTTCTTGTGTTTGCAGCTTACCAAGCATATAAACACAGTTTGAAATCAATTAAAAGAACTGTCAAGGTGTCTGCCGCGCATTAAAAGTAGAAAATTGCTCTACTTTCGCGTCGAAACCGGCAAGCGCGGCAGCCATTTGGCCAGCACGAACTTAAACACGTATACATATTCTATTGAGCTGTCAAAGCGACGCGACGGCTGCCGCGTTCATTGGGTTTTCACTTTTATTTTAATGGCTGGAACAGAATGCAACGTTCCCATGCCATAGCAAACGTAAAGAATTGTCAAGAAGAAGTTGAATACATTTGAGATACACTATTTAGCCCACAGTGAACCAGTCTCTACAAGCGGTGAAGATTTTTGACAGATGAAGAAACGTTTGTTTTCAATGAAATTTTCAATGTAAAACTAATTACTGAAGTGTGGGATATTTCAATTGTTACTGTTATTATTCGCACAAGTTTTAACAATATAAAAAAAATCCACAAGCACAATATTGAAAGTATGACAATGAAAATTGCATTGAATTGAAGCAAGGTATAGATATAGGATACAAGGTATTCCCATTACGAACCACGTTCCGCCATTAGTGACGAAATATCGTGAAATTGTATAGGAAAGGATTTCACAGAGAGCAAAATACTCCCTGCGCTCTCTCTGTCTTTCCTATAGAAATGTATATACATTAGTCACGAAATTACGTCACAGAACATGTGCCAACATTTTAATGGGAATACCTTGTATTCTATATACCCTGACTACGGAGTACTGCATAAACTCTGCGTTGCGTTCTGTTGTAGCAGTAAAATTTATTTTGATTTTTGCATGTCAGTCTGTCCGTCTGCCCGTCCGCGTATCAGTCCATCCTCGCGATAACTTGAAAACGAGTGTTATAAGAGAGCTGAAATTTTGCGGACGTCTTTTTAAAAAGTTCGAAATGGGACAAATCGGGTAACTCTTTCATAGGGTTGTCATACAAAAATTTCGTTTTTCACTACCTTGTCCGAGAACGTGTCAACGTGAGCTGAAATTTTGTACATGGCGTTTTCATAAAAATAGTCAATATAATTTAAAAAATTGACTAAATCGAGCAACCCTTTCTTGGTGATGCCATATAAAAAATTAGGGATTTTACGTATAATGTGAAAATGATCAGATTTATACGTTTTTATTGTACTAAACAGTTCTTCATCTAATCAAACTAGTTACAATAATTTTATTGTCCGAGAAATATCATCAGAACTCTAACTTGCATAGAAGGGTGTCCATACGAAATTACTTACGGGCATTCACCTAGAGTATGATAATAATTGGTATTAGATCAATGCTAGCCTTTTTTCTTGTTTTAATTAGTTTTATCTGGGTTATTTCATGAAAGTGTTTAGCGAGAGGAGTGCTTTGTGATAGTTGATACCAGGATTATAAGGAGGATTTATTTAGCCTAGAGAGTTTCTTCGTTGAGTATGTATTGAGTTTCCTTTACAATTCTTTGGTTGTTATGCTCTTCGAGCTATCCAGCTAATTGACTATGTTGGTAGTCGACTCAAGCATTAATGGCGGACCAGAAGTAAGGTTGATTCTCCTACTTTAGTGCAAGTCGTGTGAGCTTATCAACCTTTCCGTTTCTTGAGCTATTACTGTTATTAGGAATTCACAGAGTAAGTAGCTTATTGCAATGTAAGAGGGAGTTAAGGGTGATTTTACAATACAATGCCAATTTGTAGGTGACAAAATATATGATCATTGACAGCAGCTTGACTGTCCGAACATATAGTGATCACATTGCTTCCTGTAGTGACATAGTCTTCAACAAGTATGTCTTTGATTTTGGCACCAAAGTATTCGTATAGTACGTGTTAGTCTTATAATTGGAACCATCTCGTAAGATCTTTTATCACAGAAACAGTACTAGCTTGTTTTTCTCGTGTCGTTTTTTACCTTCCTCACTTTGCCTGTGATATAAAAAATAATTAATTGAAGGAAAAAGGTTGTAAACCGATATCCGAAGTGAGCACAATTATGGCGATATGAAAGATTCAGCATAGTGAAGAAAGAGATTTCAATGAGAGGGACGAAAAAGAAGATCTCAGTGAGAGCGAAGAAGGAGAAACTTCATCAAATGAAGATAGTAAATATATTGCCACGTTGGCGGATACAAATATGTATAAGTGATTTACAATATACGAAAATGTTGTTAAAAGAGAAAAAAGGTAAACAAAGTTGGAAAATTTTTGAAATCTAAAATGGATAGAAAGTCCTTGTGGTTTTACGTGGACACCTAGCTAGACAGAATATATCCTGTCTCAATGAGTACCAGTTTATGCCAGTGCATGTTTGATATTGAAATAACTGGTCGAAGCGAGACCCATCTAAAATCTCTGCCGATCTCCGGGTCATGGCACCCTGTTGATTTAGCGCAACTCCACGCCGAAAGCAAAATATCCAAACAAACAATAATAACCGACAATTCTTCAGATACTTGAACACATTATGTAATTATACACACAACATACTCTTCTGTTCAAAGAAGAATGTACGCCCAAGTCATGCAGAGTCAGAGACCATCTTTCTGCCCTCATATGGGCTACCACAATTACCACAATGCTCCGGGATGAGGTGAATAATTCTAATATAATAACTATCTATTATAGTAGAATCATCCAGGGCTCCTCAACCCCATGGTACCAAGTTAGCAATGTCGGGTACCTAATTGGTGTGGCTTCGTAGTCCATGACCATAAGGTCATGGGCACTCCCAGTGGTAACTTTACATGTCGATATCCATTTATAAACGGGACTGGTTACTCCACTCGGGCTTAAGTTCTTATTTGTAACGTCAAAAGCAGATTGTACATATCTTATACAACCTTAAATAGGGGACCAATATGCCCGGATTCAGGTCTGGAGAGGCTAGAGATTACGGAAATCACGTAAGTAATCTTATAGCATCCCATGCATATTCGACATACAAGTATTATACCATCATACATGCATTAACTCCTCCCAAGAGGCTATGTTTGAGACCTACTACAAGTGACATACGGATTGTGCACATTTAAGACAGTGGCCACAGTGTCAGCGAAGTCTCATATATTTTTTAACAATTTTAAAAGGAATAAAGTTGCCTTTTAGATTTACAGAAAAAAAAATAACATAACCAAAAATAACCATTTTATTTAAAATTAATTATAAACGATAGCCATAAAATTATAATAAATATGCATTGGTATATAGTAGGTTATACTCGTATATAAATTGAACATCGAAAGTTATCAAACCGGTCTCTATAATGTATGTGCGAACTACACATAAACGCGACCATTGCTGAGGTATATTTGCATGCCATTCACATACAAATAAATAAACGCGATTTTATTTGACCTGAGGTATGTAGTTTATGTACAAACTGAATAATGAAGGGCTAAGAATTGATTCTTGTGGGACGCCATCGGAAAGTCCTATTTCCTTCAAGCTATTACAGGAGATAGATGAACCTGATGTATGTTAATGTTAAACTATATTAAACTAAATATTCAGTTATTTTCTACATAATTTTATTCAATTTTAGTGATTAAGTTCATCTCAGCAGCTAAACGGTTCATAATTACATCTTCGATTGAATTAATCAGTAAAATCTATTATTAACCTGACTGAATAATTGATTTTATTAAAATGTGCTAAACACGAGACTCAGTCACTCAGAACTTACAACTGTCGTTAATCTCAGTACTAACCATTACTACAGTAATTGATTACATAACTCGTTGATGAAAACTTGTTACGTATATTTTTCGGGACAGAACTGCAATTATTGTGCGCTGATAATTTTTTTCTACTTTCAACTTAAATGCCATTTAATGTAAATTTAATTAAAATTTATACAACTTTCAAATTATATGTATTTTGTGGGAATTGTTTGTATGGATGAAATTGATAATTGAATTTTGAATATTTTACGTTTTCACATTGCATGAGAGGGTGTAACTCTATCTGAGAAAGTGCAGTACACGCATTTGTTTGATTTTATTTAAGCATGCTAATTACACAATAATTGACTAGTGCACTTACGTAAATTAATTCTGAGTTGCGCTGAAAGAATTATATTCATGTAAAAATTTATGGTTATTTACGTTCTATGTATTTAACAAAATAATTATTTGCGTTTCTTCTGAAAGCTGTAATTATTTTGTATGATAATTCTCTTAAAATAAAGTTTAAGTAAATTCAAATTCATGAAAATAATTTCAATAGTTTTGGATTCTCTTTCTATAGATATAACGTTTTGCCTAAGTTAGCTATCCGGGTATTGGATGAATTTTTCTTAAATCTAAGTTTTTTTATATCAAATTTAATTTGAACTATTACATGGAACCCGTTAGAAGTTTCTCAAGTATTCATTCATATACATACATGTAGAATTCGGCAAAAAAAAAATAACTGATTACAAAGTACCATACCAAGTACCTACCAAGTACCTACCAACTAGGCATGGAGAGAGTTGGGTAAAGTTTAGTTGAAAACAAATACGAAATGTACGAGTGTAGTAGTATTTTCTTTGGAGTACAGTAATATCAAATCTATTGCACTTAACACATGCAATAGAATTCAAAACTTTAGAAGGTGGAACAGAAGTAGCCTACCTGCCATAATTGTACGCCGAATATACTTCATAATGAATAAAGCAATATCATTGAACTGTGTTACCTACGGTAGACACTAATGATGAGATCGTAGATGAGATGTAGTAGGATTGTTGAAGAAAAGATTGTCCATCACTATAGGAAGTTTATATCATCAGAAATTAGTACCAGATTCGACAGATTACATCATTAAAACGGCTTAATCGCTGGAGACTCAGGGGAGTGTATATGTGTATATGTAATAAATAAAGCAGATTATAAACGTTAGCGTCAGTTTGAAAAGTTACATATGTAGATACAGGGGCGCTATTCATAGACAATTTAAAATCAATTTTAAGTTGACTTTATCCTATAGTTGATTTTATGTTATTCATAAATCACTTACAGCTAACTTTAAAACAGCTTTTTCAATTCTCAACTATACTTTAGCTTCAGAGTGTTGTGTAAATTTCTTCATTTTTAAAAAGTTTTTATTAAATGAAAGAAATAGGAGTTCTATAAAATTGAAGAAGAGATGGATATCGATATTGATTTAAGAACCAAAGAAGATTTAGCTTTTATATAATTTAAACAATTTCCGACGTCAAAAAATTTATAATTTTCGACAAGACACTTTTGAAACGGATGACACAAAATTTTTTTCACGGTACAGATTTAGTAAGGATCTGTTCGTTTATGTAATAAATTCCGTAAAACACAATCTACCGAAAACAATGAATAACAGAGGATTACCTGTTGATGATTTTTGGATGTTGCTTGTCCAGTTATATATTTTTTGGAAGAAACACTCATGAAGAGAACTCAGCTACACTATAAAAAATTTGCACAATTGTTGCCACAATGCTTTTAGGTATTTTTCCCTAAAATGTAGGGAATATTCCTTAAAATGAAGGGAATATTCTCAAAAATGTACACTACATATTAGGGAATAATCCCTACATTTTAGGGAAAAATACCTAAGCTTTGTGGGAACAATTATGCACATTTTTTACAGTGTAGGAAATTTGAGTTTCGATATATATAAACTCACTTAATTACAATACGTGTTTCTTTTAATAGCATCTTTTCATAGAATATCTCAAGCTACAATAATCAATGTGTAGATTGAACAGTGGCACTGTTTTTACTACAATTCATAAACATTTATTAAAGCGTTAAGGAAATAGCAGACACCAAAAATGACACCCTAATGTTATTGGTGCAATCGGTTGTACACATGTCCGGATAAAATGTCATTTAAAAAAGTTGGGAATAGGACTTACTGAACATTACATTAATTGGAATTTTTTCAGGGACCGAATCAGTTATGACTTTATACGAAAAAAGCCAACTTTACTTGTTATTCCTGACCGATAATAATTTGAAGCTAAAGAAACTAAGCTGGAAAGGCTTTTTATTTTTTCGTGCATAAATAAAAAGCCAGCTTGGCTAGAAAAAATAAAAAGCCGGGATCGCTTTTTATATTTTACCGAAAAATTTACGTAAAAATTCATAACTGTACAAGTACCGCATGTATGAAAAGTACTTGTAACTAAGTACTAACACTATAAAATGTACTGCGTAGGGGAAGGTGCTGTACCTTGGTACCTGTTTTGAATAAGTCTTGTTTTTTACAAAACTAATGGGACAAATATTAAGCAACCGATTAATATAGATTGTCTAACCCATAACCTTTCCAATAATTCTCGAATATGCAGTTAAAAATTGATATTTTTGGATATATGAAAGGAAATATGAGGGTCCTCCTTTCTGTCCAAGGTACAACATGCAGCTGTACCATGGACAGTGAGGTATTGTACCTTTGACATTTGTAATTTACTAAGAAGAAATGATGGTATATCAACGGTGTTAAATTAAATAACACTCCTCATTCAACCAAGAATAACAATATTCGCAAAGCCATTTACTAAACAAAAAATTGCTATAGATATTTTTTAACTAAAGGCCGATTTATTGCTTTTTTTGACATGTCCGTGATGCAAATGTTTGAAGTGTCCAAGGTACATACTCCTTGCAAAAGAAACAAAACTGCCTGTGAAATATTTCCTGATGCACAATTCACCACATGATGCACGATTTATAATAGTACATATACACAAGTTTAACCTTAGCTGGAGTCCAAAGTTATAGAAAGAAGAGAACTCCAATACTTTGAATTCTTAATCACTGGAAAATATTTACTTTTTTCACGACTTTTCTTTAAAACGCAATAACTGCATATTTTTTTAGCTTAAGTGTCATCTTTTGATTAGTAAAATCGGATAAAAGTGCGTTTATGTAGGTGGTAGCTACAGTCCGTGTTGAAATTGAAATGACCAAGCAAGGTACACACGTCTTTCCCTACTTTTTAAAGTCTTTTTTAAACTACTTTTTTACAATCTTTGTACGTTGGCAGTAATATAATGAAGTTTATACAGTTTTATACAGTTAGTATTAATAAATAAATACCTTTTGAAAGCTATAATAGAATTAGTGGTTACTATATTATAGTTTTCAAAAGGTATTTATTTATTAGTACTAGTCACCGGCAATACACGTAGAGTAAAACTTTCACTTCTCATTTTGTATAGAACATAATATGTATAAAAAACACAAAATAAGCAGCTTCATCTCAATTTTTATATTGGAACTATGGGAATGGCTGGCGCTTATACTGTAGATTTTATATTCGAGCGAGGCGTTACTGATTTTTGTTCTACTTGCCCAGCCTTGTTTGTATGTTATTAGTTTGCCTAGTGTTCTGCTTTGATGCGCGGCACATGCTTTGACAGTTTTTTTTCGTGCTTTAAGACTCAACAAAAAAGGAGCTACGCAAGAGATGTAGGTACTTTGTAGACTCAGAAATACTTAAGTAAAAATCCTGATAGTTAAGTACAAAACTAGGTCTTAAGTACAAGTAAATAGAAGCAGGTACTTATGTTCAAGTACTAAGTAGGGCATTTCAAATAAGTCAATAAGGGCATTTCAAATAATGAAAATGTACTTTAAGTAGTACTTAAGTCCGTTTTTACTTAAGTATTGCTCAGCTCTGCATGGGGCTAATTTTTTTCGACGTTTTCATCGCTTTGATTAGGAAGTTCGCTATGAATTTGAGCATTTTGAGGGTACTTCAATTAAAGTTGTCTTCATCTGGCTGTAAGACTTTGAAACGCTCAGGGAGTTCTCCGAACCTACTCATGACACGTAAGCGTGATTATCGTTTGCTGCTCTGTTTCAAACTGCCAAATTGAGAAAATTCATTGAAGTTATGGTGGATTATTACAGAAATTAGCTAAGAAAGTTTGCAGACTAGATCCTCGGAAAAAATAGATACGCGTTATAAATTTGAAAACGCGAAATAAATAACTCTCCCGATACTTATACCTAGTCATATATTAATACTTAAATTCTAATTATTCGAAGTCCATCAAAAAGGCTAAATGACCAGGATCAATAAAGAGCCAGTCAAGATTACAATAACGAGTTAAGAAATTCGAAAGCAAGAACCTGAGGAAATTTGTTGGATGAGGTAAAGAATTTTTCAACCATCGCATTGCAATATTTCAATAGTCTATCTCAAACGCCTGCCCCAAAGGCATCGATCTGTGGTAACAGGTAATATTCATCTTTGTTATTTATATTAGTACAGTTACTTGATAATGCCCTAAGAAGGCGAAAAGCGTCGTGACTCAAATAAAATAAAATTGTTGTAGAACAGTATTGCATGAGTTTTTATTTGAATATTTTTAAAACAATTTTTTTAAAAAAAGATGATTATCAAAATGTTCTACCAAGTGCAAAAAAAAAACAGTCAGTTTTATCAATTGAAATCATTTTGGATAAAAATTTGGAAAGCTACCTACACAAGGAGATAGGTCATCTCTAATCCTAAGACCAGCAATTAACATAATTATCATGTCACCTATCATTGTTTAATTTGAATGAAAAGTTGAATAAAATTGAAGTTTTGATAGATTTATATTTAAAAAAAATTGAATTTTGATTTCACTAAGATCAGCACAGTTGTCTTTTCGAGTCATCCCACATTTTAAATTAATTCAAAATAACATGGGTAAAAGTTTTATATTTTTGTTGTTTGGGTAGTTAGATAAGTTTTAATTGCAAGGCATACCAGAAGCTAACTAAATTCTCAAAACATAACCAAAATTAAACTTTGAGCACAAATGAGTTAAAAATAAATGGTTGTCAGCTAACTGATTCGGTGCACATTCTGAATTGTTATAATATACTTGCAAACACTTATTTATGTTAGTCTATGTTTAATTTAAATTTCTTCAATCACTTAAGCAATATTATTTTTTTATTTTTTATAAAATTCTACTTAAATTATAACTGTTTACTATAGCGGCAATGAAGATTTATTTGAAGTAAAAAAAATGAAAACAAAATTTATTGGTTTTTCTTTTTAATTCTTGACTTACGGCTCAAAAGTGCTTACTTTTTTTTAATAATGTAAAAATTGCTTAAAATTAAAATTGGAAGATCATTAGTCGTTTTAGATACACTTGAAAAAAAAACCGCACCAAGCATTTCTATAGCATATAAAAAAAAACTATGCAATTTTTAAATTATGTTTAATATCAAATGCACTTTTCGTATTTTACGAAAATCGTTGCATACAATTAAAAACAATTATGTGGACATTTATCGTACATTTACGTGCGTATTCAAATAACAAATAATATCGCAATTCGGCACAATTCGATAAATAAAAAGAATATGACGAATTAAATTACATATTCACAATATCACTTACGGAAGTCATCACCAAAAACAATTGCCAAAGACACAAGTAATACTAAGGAGCTGATATGTTTCATGTTGACAAATTTAATTACATTTAGTTTGAACTCAAACGATTCAGAATCACACTGGCGACGATTTAAGAATGAATTTCCCTGACCGGTGCTTTTATACAAATTTTCTGTGATTCCAATGAGTAACGTCATTATAATATACATAGATTCCCCTGTCAGGTGTTACGTGATATCCAAAGATGTTAATTAGTTCAGTCAAAATTGCTATCAATAAATCTTTTGGCTAACTTGTTTCATATCAAGCTTTGGTAGTTTCACTATGGAGTTTGATCTGTAATTATGGCAACAGTCTAGTTGTTTTTTTTTATACTAACAACAAAAGATTCAAAAATACTTAATAAAGTTGCTCTTCATGTTAGCTTAACTCATTATGAGTAGTAAAGCTTTTAGCTTACGTAGAGAATGATTTTCCTGAAGATTCTGGTTTTGGTGAAAGATTAAAACTTGATAAACTTAATTTTATTTACATAAATAATGAAAAGTAATTAACTGATTTAATAAAATTTTAAGAACTTTTTTAATTTCCTTAATCGCTTTATTTTGGAAAAAAATTTGTTTTCTGTTTTTTTTTTATTTTCTTTGGAAAGGAGTTCGTATTGTTCATTTATGTTACTAAATATTTACAAATCTGACATAAAGTTCTATATAGAAATATGTGGGATTTTTGATGATAATGGCATTAGTTATGGAAAATCACTGATAATATTGTTTTTGTTTTGTTTAGATATGAGCGAATATTCCAGTAGTCGTCATCGTTAAATGTAAATAAAGCGTGCCTTAAAGACTTTCTACATATCGGCCTTAATTATAATTTTTTTGTATACCCTAGATGTAATCATAACTAAGTTTGTCATTCCGTTTGTAACGCACTAAAATAATGCTGCTAAAGTATAAAAAGTTATTTTGATTTTTGGCTGTCCATCCTCACGATAACTAAAGAACGCGTATGTAGAGTGCTGAAATTTCGCACACGCTCTTTTTTGTTTTTAAAAAAGTAAATTTGCCTGAGATCGCGTTGACTGACGTAGAGAGCTGAAATTTTGAAATTTGGTGCATGGAGTTTTCAATCATAGCAACAAAAAACAAAATTTTTAAAATGAACTAAATCGGGTAATCCGTTCTTGGTGTTGCCATACAAAACTTTTGTTTTTCACTATATATTTGGATGCTGCCTGAGAACACGTTGCCGTAGAGAGCTGAAATTTTGTACACAGCGTTTTATTAAAAATTGCAAATACAATTTCAAAAATAAACTGAATTGGGCAACCCCTTATTGGTGTTGCCATACACAACATTGTGTTTTCAATTTATTTAACTTTTATTTTCATCTAGGTTATAATATTATTGGTCTTAGACCAATTATAACATTTTCTCTTGTTAATACATACAGGATTGCCATAGCTTTTTGACAGATTTGGGAAGAGTGCAGACAACTACGTATTAGAAAATGTATATAATGCAATGCAACTGCATTGATAAGCTGAATACGCTAGAATTGAAAGAATCCAAAACAACTTCACAATTCAATGGGTGGATCGATGGCAGAGAGGAGTATAATATATGTATTTATATCTGCCACACTTCATGCAGTGACTCTCCGTCTCACTCAAACTAGAATCTTAAAGTTACGGTCTTACGGCAAGCTTTGGGTATACTAGAATCATTTTTAGTAGGTAAACATTTTTTTTTGAAACTGGGTTTCTTGAAGAATAAATTTGTTTTTCCATAATCTAAGAAATAATGTAAATGCGTCAACTTCCAAAGTTACTTGCCAAACTGGCGTAGTACATTTTTTTTTCAGTACAGTCAGTTAAAGTTCAACGAATTATTAATTTTATGTTGTTGGTTCGGCAAAATGTGACATTTTCTTCCAAGCTGGAGCAATTGGCTTAGAATTTAAAGCAAGAGGTTACATAAGCACTATTCGGAATTACATAAGAATAATAAAATTGAAAAAAAGTAAAGATTTGTATCAATAGGAACAAAAAAAACATCATAAGGTGTACATTGTCTCGAAAACAAAAGAAATGTCTATAATTTGAAAAATACATGATTTAGATTTTCTTTTATATTTTTCTGGTAATTGTTATGATTTGGTCTATCACCCGATTCTGGCTTGACGTCGACTTACGGGACACCCTGTATATATAATGCATTTGTGAATTTTAAATCATTCCAGATTAAATTAAAAATCAGCATTTTCCTTCATTAATTTTTCCTTTCTGTTCACATCCACCTACACATAATTAGAAGTTAAGACTTAATTGTGTAGAGCTAGCTTTCATTAAATAAATAATAATAATATACTCCAGCAACTGGTACTGGAAGAAATCATATAGACTGCCTGGCAAATGTAGTACTTTTCAGGCAGACATGGTAGCGATTCACCAAGCGGTACTGCTGGACGCTGCTGGTAGTAATGTACAGAGAGTCGGGTTTAGACATAATGTAAAAATACTCAAAGCCACACAGGCATTACGGTTAAGGACGTTGTGGTGGTAAAATCCAAGCTTGTGCAGTTATGAAAAGATAGCCTAGTAGAGGATATTTCCAAGTGGCACAAGGTATCCCTATACTGAGTACCTGGCTATAGAAATATGGCGTATAATGAGATAGTAGTAGAGCTAGTAGAAAAGGATTCTGAAATGGATATCTTCTATGTAATATCGTATGTGAAAATCCCGATTGGAACTCTAAAATCATCGGTGGGTCAATCGGAATATCTACCTTTATACCTACATTGCGGGGCAATTATGGCCTGGACCAAAAGAGGCCACACAAATTCGTTTTGTTATCCTTTATACCGTAAAATTTGTGCACCAAGGATATATATTTTTTAGCATAACATAAATAACATATTAATAACTTTTCAGATAATGCTTTTGGCAAGGCAATTAACAAAGATCTTTGGAGATCTCTAGAGACCAAACTTTAAATTTCGTGTATATGTCATAAACATAACATAGATATTACTCTGGACTTCACGAAAAGTCTAGGCACTTCATGAAATGTAGGCAGATAGTTTAACAGTTTGCGTTTAATGAGTTTTTACAGAAAGTGTCTAAAATTTTTACCCACTTCATGAAGTGGTACAAGCCTTTACTCCGATAGTGTAATACCAACCGGTATAACCGAACGCTAGGAGACGGCAATGAGCGGTGAAGGGGGAGATCGCGCCCAGTCCTGCAACTGCAAGCGAGTCACAGACGCACACACGCACACGCGCACACACACACACACGCAAACACACACACACACACACACAAACACACACACACACGCACACGCACACGCACACACACACACACACACACACACACACCACTCGCACACCCCCATACACGCACAAACACACACACCACACCACACTCACACATACCCTCTCTCTCTCTCTCTCTCTCTCTCTCTCTCTCTCTCACACACACACACACACACACACATACATATACACACACACACACACACACACACACACACACACACACACACACACACACACACACACACACACACACACACACACACACACACACACACACACACACACACACACACACACACACACACACACACACACACACACACACACACACACACACACACACCACTCACACACACATACACATGCGCGACTTGAACACACAGACGCAAACACATACGCCGGCATTCCTAGCATTCGGTTATATCGGTTGGTATTACACTATCAGCGTAAAGGCTTGTCGCATTTCAGGAAATGACTAAAAATTTCCGCCACATCGTGTAAGAACTCATTAAGCTCATACTATTACACTATCTGCCTACATTTTATGAAGTGCCTAGATTTTTCGTGAAGTGCTGAGTTGCATCAAGTGTCTACGACATATACCCTTCGGTGATGTGTCTCTAGAGACTATTTTCTTATGGTCTCCAGAGACCTAATTTTTTGATCTCCCAGAGACAAAAGTCTATTGCCGTGTAAACATTTTGGGGATTTTAGTCTCTGTAAGCAGGAGACCAGAGACCAAAATTCTCTTCCCGTGTATCTTTACCTTAAGATTTAGATTAAAGTGTATACAGGTAGATCTGTTACAACGCATAATTGCTTGCAAGCTGCACTGAACAAGAACAGGACAAGCAAACCCAGCCAGGAGCCAAATTGGAGCCCCATGGCTCTGGTGCTTACAGACTACAATATATTCGAAGCCATGATTTGGAAAAGAAAATACCCAGTGCGATAGGTTACCTACAACCAACATACATACAGAATGAGATAACAAAACTTATGCCATATGAGATATTCAATCACGCAGTCCATTTTATTCATGTCTGTGATCACGAATTCAAACTATCAATGTCGGTTATTCGAAGCCGAGTGTTGGTAAAGACATGCCAAAAAAGAGTAAAAGTTTCGTTACCGGTTTTGATTTTTTCCTTATTTTCTAATTATACTTTCCTTTCTGATAAAATTGTCCAGTACATTCAAAGCATACTATCTGATATTTTGGCTCTACTATAAAAGAAAAGTAGTAATACTTACCTATATCAAACACTAGCCTATAAATTTTCAGATCATAAAAGCCACGGTAGGAATTACTATCGTAAGATTTATTGACCTACATATAACCGAGGCACTGAAACTTTGCAACACGATTTCATAACAACGAGAACATAAGTCTCCGCTCAGCTTTGCAATGCATAGATTCTATGTCTTTACTTTGTAGGTCAGCACTTTTAACCCAGTAGCGACTTGACAACTGCCGGCCGTCAATATGTAAATAAGCAAAGTACAATTTTTCCTTATGCAGCTAGTAGTTATAGAGCGAAAAATAATGACGTGCGGCTATTGATTCTCGCTTACTATGGGCGACATAGACGTAGGTAAATTTAATGATTGTACATAATATACCTTACATTTTAATTTTTTCAGATTAAAGTTTTCCCCTACCTGGATTTGTAAGCATACATAATAATAATCGTTCTAAACTAAGGAAAAAACAATAATAACGCGGTTGACCACAAAATATATTTTTTGGAGTAAAAAACTCATCTACCAAATTGTGAGAGGCGTACGATCTGTGAAATAGAGAGATCCTTATTGATGCAAATTTTTTTTCATATTCTCTTCATTTAACAATTTATCCTGTAGTCGCAAATCGTTTTCACTAAAATGCAAAAAGCATATTCTAGCTGAATCAGCTGATAAGTTATTTGTTCTTTCACAAGCACTTATCCACTTTTCCTGAAATGATTTAGACATCGGAAAGCAGAAGAATTCAATGTTTTTAATAGATACTATATTATTATGGTTTTTGCAATTTAATATCCCACAATGGACCATTTTCAATTAAATCGTCACTTAAATAGTCACAACAAATTCAATTCTAAGCAACACGTCCTCGCGAATCGTATTGGTTTTGAGATTTTTTCAGGAAATGTTTTTTAAATTGTTATTTGTGAGTATTGTGCAACGGCAAATCTATAACAAATCAGAAAAACTGAAAGTAGTTGTATTTTCGTTTCATTAAATGTCATCAGGATTCCCTTCATGAGAGAATACAATCTGCATGAATTGCAATTTTCACAAGAGTACTTTTTCTATTGGGACAAAATTAATTTAAAATCAGTTGTAATTTATAATAGTTTAAGCAATTGGAACGTTTGCATTTCAATAAACGATTCTCAGTTGTAAGTAAATTGTGTAAGGATCTTCGATTTCCTCCAATTCTCTTTGGAGGGGGCTTACAAATGATCGGATAAATATTGCAATAACAGATGACAACCAGCGATATTTAAGTAGTCTTTAACACAATTCGGACATCTATAGCCTACATACGAGTATACTAAATCACAGTTCTCTTCGTTCGACGGGTATAACACCTGTGAATTATAATTGAAATATATGCATATATGTGTATATTTTGAATTCGCCATTACTTTTATATTTTTGGATTCCTCTAAAGGAGGTGGTACAGCCGTTTGCCAAGGGCGAGCAAAGCGTTTGTTTTTCGGGTTAGCTCGTTTAAGTCTTTGTTAGATATGCTATATTTAGTTTTACCTTTGCTAAAATTTATTCATCTTAAAGCCTGGAATACCTTTTCTGACAATAATTATATTTAAACTCTTTCTGACCTGCAGAATGGGCGTGATATTCTGAAATGCCCAGAAACAACTTGACCGTCAACATCAACTAACTAGGAGAGATTAGTACTTTTGTACGCTGATAAAATCGCTTATCGTTATTTATGCAACTAATTGAGAGTTAATTAAATTAAGAATATCATTTTTTATATATATATGCTAGGTGGAGGAGGAGGAATGGGAGAGGTCACACTCCCCTTCACAGCTTATCTCCCACTACACTACTGCATTCGGTTATATTGGTTGATATTACACCATCGGCCGGCGTAAGGACTTGTAGCTCTTCATAAAGTGACTAAAAATTTCAGACGTTTCGTGTAAAAACTCATTAAGCCTAAACTGCACTCAGAAAAGTGCGTCTTGTAATTTTAACAATTTTAGCATAGTTATTTTAACGTGACAAGAAAATATCAGTTTTATTCTAAGAATCAAAAGGACGTTCCAATCAGTTCAATCTGAAAACAATTGTTATATTCAGTTCTGAACTTTCCTTTAAAATAATTGGAAATCAGATTAATTTATAATTTCTTAATTATATAAGAATAATATGGCGTTCCCATTAGCTTTCAATAGGATTGATCCCATTGATTTCAACCAGATAAAGTATTGAAACAAAAATAATATCCTATTCTTTCACTCTTATGTTATTTATTGTTATTAATTTAATCAGATTTCTATCCAGTTTAACGTGAGATACTAATGTCGACTTTTCATGTAATTACTGATGCTTAGAATTCAGCAAGCAAAACAGTTCCCGGACTACCATCGAATGTGTCAAGTGAAGTATAAGTTGAATTTTTAAGGCCTAACCACAATGTGCATATGCTAGCATATGCAAACACACAAGCAATTGCTTTTCCTAATAACAACCCACAATAGGAATAAGAAGGCGTTCGTTAAGTTTCATTTCCTTTCGTCAACTTCTGTCTGTACGCTCATGATCGTACTGATATAAGCAAAATTGACATTTTGTGGAAACAAGTATTAACAAGCCGGAAAATGGAAACAGAGTACGAAATATTTTGCGACTTATTAATTAATTCTGTGAGAAATTTTAAGTCACTGTATGACAAGAAGCACCCATTATACCATAATAAGCATAAAAAAGAAACAATCTGGGTAGAAATTAGTTCAGAAACGAGATAATCAGGTAATTTGAGAAATGTTTGCCAATAGTATTAATTAAGTAATGTATGCAAAAACCGGTGGAACTTGTTGCGAGAGAGATTTTGCAAGGAACTAAGAAAAATAAATTTGCCATCTGGGAGTGCTTCAGGGGACGGGAGCTACTGGAAGTATTACGAAAGTCTCCTGATCTAAAGGGATCATGTATGGCCACGAGAGTGAGTATAAGTTTACATTTAATGTATTACAGATTATTGAATGCTATGTTATTTCAAATTTAGAACAAGAAGCAATGATCCATGCAGTAATTTAATTTGCGAAGATGAAGATGACGATGAAGTTTCTGACAACAACAATACTTCCAACTGTGAAACTAGGAATATGAATTCAACCGGCACTGCAGCAGAGAAGAGAAAAAGGAAGAATTCTTTTGATGCAGTATGCGGTAAATTCTCGGAAACTTTGGATAAATTTGAAGAAAGTTTGCAGGGCGGCAATAAAAAGGACAGCACGGAGGCTGCATTTATGAATGCAGTTGTTAGTTTGATGAGCGATTTGCCGGAAAACATCAAAGATGTGGCCCGTAGGCGAATATTTAATTTATTAATAGACTTTAAGAAGTGAATATATATAGATTTTCAAAATATTTTGCGTTATTTGCGTTACTTCATTTTTACTATGTTCATGTTTTGTCAGAGGTAGCATTTAAGACGCCACGAAGTGCTTTATTTTTCTATGTTCATGCTTTTAATAAAAACAAATACCTACTAACTTTATAATTTATTAAAAAGTATATTAAATATTTTGATCAAACATCGCTATTAAGAAAATTACATGTTCCCTTATTTCAGTTACTCGTTGTTCTCCAAATCTGTGTTGGTTGCGAGAGGGACGAATGGAATATATATTTCTGTCTACTTCATATCTCCATAGTCCTGGATGAACTGTGCCATATTCCTCTTCCCAGTCCACATAACATTCTGAGCAGTATGTTCTAGCGCTATCTTTGTTTAACTGGAGGAAATTGTGTAGCGCGATGCACGCTAACACCACTTTTTCAACATTTGTTGGTGTCATATGTATTGTAGTGAATAATATTATCCAGCGAGCGACGAGGATGCCAAACGGATTTTAAATGACACGACGTCAAAGTATAAATAAATATAAGTAGAGACAGAGGCAAACAAAATTGGAAATTTTCCGTGTTTTTCATACTGAAAGAGGTAATCTCATATACTTCTGTATTTTGCATGAATGGGGGAAAAGAACTTGGCTATGCATTATTGTAGTGCGACTGAGATAACGAGTTAAAAACAAAAATCGAGAGAACGTAGAATTACCCGAATGACAAAATCTTATTAAATCCACCAAAATCCTTTCAAACTATTCATAATAATGTACATTGGGTAACCCTACCTCCATTTGGCAAGAAAAAGATAAACTTCGCAATGAACAACGCACTAAAAGGAGATGTAAAATTTCTGTCAAATAAAATTCCCAGAATCCAGCAAGAGATTCCCCCACTTGAGCAAGCCAAACGTAAACAGAAAAAGTGCTGTTCACATATCATAGGATTACACTAACAAACATTGGAATTCTGCGAAAAACATTGGGACAATTCCTGAAATTCGTGTTTTCATAAAAGAGCGGGAGCATTTTATGAGCGTAAAATCAGGAAACTCCGCCCATTCTCTCTTATTTACTAAAATAAATCATTTGCCATTCCATTTCGTTGCATTCTTCGCATTCACATTTTTTGTCTTATTCGTAAAATGTTCAAAGAGTGTTTGATTTTTTTTTAATTTTTTCTCTTCCTTCCTTCTTTTTCACGCCGTGTACATTTAAATGGAAAACAATCGGAACACTCTTCTGTGCCCTTTCTTTTATTTAGTTATTCTTTGACGACGTGCTCGAGAGAGTCTCTTATTAAAAATCTCTTTTTCAATTGGTAATTGACGACCAGGATATGGTCTCATTAAATTTTCACCTAGGGGGAAGGCTGCATCCCCCACAAAATAGTTTGGAATAAATTTATCCGTTCAGGTAAAGCTTTCGGTAGTGGAAGTGGAAGCTCTTTATTAATTAACCTTTTTCCACAGCTGCTTGCTTGAAATATACCTGTAAAATAATTAAATGGCTGCCATTATTGAATTTTTCATTGACATATTCAACCTTACCTCCATCACTCTGGCTTCCATAGGCACCAACATCCACATAAGTAAAAGCATATTTTGCATCACTTACTGCCACTAAAATAATGCTGAAAAAATGTTTATAACAATAAAACTCGCTTTTCGAATATGTTGGACATTTTATAGCAATATGCTTGCCATCAATGCTGCCGACGAAATTTGGCACATTCCATAGTGTCCAAAAATATTCCGAATTTGCTCAAAATCATTTCGATTTGGTTCTGATACATTAGTAGGAGACAAGCAATTCCACAGGACTTCACAGCATATTAAAATAATTTTACGTACAGTTTCGTTTCCTAACTTAAGACTCAATGCTAAACTTTGAATCGTCACCACTTGTGAAAGAAACCTGCAAGGATCAGTTGTATGCATTTTAAGGTTACATGGGAGTATAGATTTTACTTACAATAAAGTGAGAATTAATTGACATTCAGGTTCAATGGCTTTTCGTATAGAATGTTTCATAAGGAATGGGCTACCAAGTTTAGTAATGTGTTAAATGATGCGACATTCATTCTAGTATGAATGAAAAATTGCTGCGGATCCACATCTTTAATTTTTAGGAAAGTTGCTGAGAAATACCCATGCGTTTCACGGTTTAAATTAATTTTCCGCACCCAACAGGAACGCTTTTCTTTCGGTATAGTTTTTCCTTTAGCTTTTCCAAATCGTTTAACTTCCTTAATAATAAAATCAAGTCCTTTAAGTTATTTAAATTTTCCATAATTTCACTTTTTTACTACAATATTTAACAATATCGTTTAATGCTTTTGAAATGCCAAGTAATTCGCGAAATGTCATTAACCATATGACTACAAATGTCAGTCATGCATATGGAAGCATTCGTCAACTTTGTATATGCTCGCTTATGCACATTGTGCTTAGGCCTTGTTGTTACAAAATGAATAAAGACAGTTTTTTGGCTAATAATTTTCAAGAACTTGTGTATGCATTAATTGAGGATCTTAATAGTTTAATTAATGTGCAATTATGTAGTGTAGAGATAATTCAAAATGAAACATCAAGCGAAGGCTTACATATTTAGTGATCAAATTAATACTTCAATTGACATAATTAAGAGTAATGATGAACAGTTATACGAGTTAATTTGCACGCAGTTTGGATTTGATTTGGCAGTGTTAAACAGAATGAAACGTAAGTAATTTTCCTTACTTTATGTCGTTTTTATTTCCTTCCACAGAAATTTGTAATGATGTTGAATAAAATTATTGCAAAAATATTTTAAAATAGATTATCTTAATTTCATAGATTGTGGATTGGATATTGAAAGTTTGCTAGTAATAACTGATTCTTATATTAATGAAATATTCCCACTAAGAGAGTTACACACAAGAGCAAGATTTAAATTTCAACTAAACAGATTGAGAAGAAAAAAAAATAGATAAAATAAATTAAATTTTAAAACGAATGCAAATAATTATAATTTATGAATATGTAGATTGATACACTTTCCGGTGACAGTTACTGTAGAGATTTGGATCAACTTGAATTCTGACTATGGATCCTCATTAATTTTGTCGGTTAACAGCAGTGAAGATCGTTTAGGCCCAGTATTCATAGCTTGAAATATTAAAGAACAAGGCAAAAAGCACAAACAATATATATTAAAAAATTGACCGCTTTTTAAAGCATCCCAGTGTGCCAAATTCGGAATTTTTCAAAGTATTTTTAAAGAAAAATTAAGAAAATTCCGAACAAATTTCGGATTCTTAAACTTTTTCCGATCAAATTCTTTGCGAGCAGAATTAGTAAATTTTTACAAAACCGCCGAAAGTGCCGAATATTACCCCTCAAATCAACACGAAAAGAGTTCGTCTATTCTTATGAATTTCTTAATGATTTCCTAAAGAAAATTGTTAAGATTCTCATCTGAATCCCAATTAAAATCCTAAGAAATTCACACCAATTTCTCAAAAATATTCCTTAAGAGCTCTAAAGGAAATTACCAGATTTCCTAAAGAAAATTTTCAAGCTTCTTATCTGTATTTCGATTGAAATCCTAAAGGCACTTTCAAACTTTCACATCAAAAACAAGAACCAAAAAAATGTAAATCGAAAAACTCAAATTTATTCCACTTTAAAACAAGATTTTTGCTCCAATGATTAATAAAATCCAAGGAAATACAATAAACTAAGAATTTTAAGATTTGAGTTTTGTAAGTTCAGAATATAAATAGATTGTAAAGATAAAACGGTAAATATATTTATATTTTGGACCTTTTTTTTAATGGAATTTTTTAATGCACTTATTTTTGGTTAACTAAATCTGCCTTTTACATTATAAAATACTGCTTGCAGGCGTTTTTCTATGTCGTTCATAGTTTGATTATGGATATAAAGTAAAAGCCGCTTCTGTAATAAAACAATTATATATAAATGTTTGACAACATTCAATTGTTATTTTCAAATACCTTTGAAAACGGACACAGTCAAAAAATTTTGATATTTTAATATTTTACTCCAGTCCCATCCGTGTGAAATGCTTAGAAACTTCCGTCATCAAGATCTTGACCGATCTCTTTATGACAGTGGTCAGAACCGACCCTCCAAGAGTTGGAAAAATGCTCTCTGGAAAATTATAATAATAACACATTTTTCATGGTTAAGAAAAATTCCATGCGCACCAATGCTTCGGCAGCTTCTGTTTCTATTCCACTTATTTCCGAGACTTAGAAGTCTTCTTTTGAAATTGTAGGCAACGAAGTAAGCATATCATTTAAGTTGAGGGTGTCTTTTGCGCTTTGTTCGAAGCCTTCATTTTCTCCTTCAAATAGAAGACTTCTCCCCCTAACTTTTGAATAGCGAGCAGGACAGAAAGATATTGGGCTCGAAGCACTGGGTTTATTTGGGAATGGTGAAGTACGACAGCGTTTAGATTGCATATAGATCTTGAACAGCTTGTTTCACTCCCGAATATTTCAGCCGTCTTGACATGCTCTGTACCACAAACTTATTCACGCATTTAACAAAAGCACTGAAATATTTATTGATAACAATTCAGCTATATATTACTCACCTTTTCCAATTTTTAGAAAATCGTCATCCACTTTAAACTATTTATTGATTGATTGATTGAAAAAAAGGTTTGGGATCCCAAGGGGTCCCCTGAACGTAGGTCAAATCAAGGCCCATTGTTCACCCTCCAGACCCATGAGCAATCGGTCACAAGTCCCAACCGGACGCTGTTATAAATTTAAGTACTTTCACTTAACTCTGAACACTGAATGACAGTACAACTCAAGCTTAAGAAATGTTTCGGAAATGCCTTCAAAATTTAGAAAGAAATCAGTAAAAAATCCAAATTCACACTTCTTTGAAGTTTCTTTCTGAATTTTAATAGTTATCTCAATATCATTCCAAAAACTTGAAAAAGCCCTGAAGAGTGGGGATTTATTTTACGGTATGGCTCTTTCGCACACTTTCCGATTTTGTTCTTACCATTCCGAAGTTCCGAATTTGGCACACTGGGATAGTATGGGACACATACTTGTAAGAATAAACTTTAACCTATTTATTTTGATTTAATTTAAAATGTTATTTAATTCCCTGTTTTAGAATTAGTGGTAACTTTTTATTTCCATCTTAAGTTGAAGTTGATTATAGACTCTTTCATGCAGAAAAACAACAATCATTGTTCCAGAAATGGGAACAATTTACGTCTAATATTATTCCGTATTTCAGAAACATCGTACGAGATAAATCTTCCTTAGAGCTTTTAACATATTTGGAAAAAGAGGAAGTCGACAACTAGTAAGAATTTTCTTAATTCAAAAATAATAGTAACATTTATCCTTGTAATTCTATACTCTAGGGACTGTATTATTGTGTTATTGTTGCATTCAGTCCTAAAATCATCATTTGTGTTTTGCAAGCAACAAGCTGAAAAACATCTGAAATGGAAATCATTAATTTTAGACGCTCAGGAATCGGAACTTTTAAGGTAAAAATATTCCAAGAAAGGTTTGAATTTTCTGCCTATTATTATCTACTATCTACTGTAGTTGGAGAAGGAAAGTGTAACCTGACTTATAACGATGGAATTTTATATGTTTTCTTCTTTAATGAAATGCTTAGATATAACTTCTAAATGTTTTCATGTTCTTGATTTTAAATACCCCTTTGAAGGAAACAATATTTTTTATTTCATAGAAAATTAGTTTTATGATATACTTAGTACCCGCACAAGTCCAAATATATTTAATTTAATTAAACATTTAGATTTTCTGAAATGAAGAATTAAAAATGTTTTGTTTTTTATGTAAAAACTCATTTCAAAATGCAAAATTTTTGATGTTGTAAAAAAGTTGTTCGGCTGAAAAAAAAATGTAATTTAATTTTAAGTCTTATCTCATTGGAATAATATTTAAGTTTATTTGCTGATATGTCTATTTTGTTTTATTACAAATAAAATTTATGATGAAATGTATCAGCATGTGTTATATTTTTTCCATCTTATACTTTTACAAGTATATTGTAAAAAAATTTCGAGTAGATGTATTGACTGAAAAGATGACGTGCAGATAAAAGAAGACTGGATTATTTCAAAAACGGTTTGTATTTATAATGTATACTGTATGATTTCAGTGAGAGTATGAAGAGGATATTATATTCTTTCACTATTGTCTATTATTTATATGATGGTATGGGCACGGTCTAAATCTGATAATAATAAAGGGTTATCCTGTTAAATTAATACGAAACAATCTCTTTAAATTGAAACTATATCCCTTTATATGTAGGGGCAAGTAGACGCGTTTATCTATGGACATCCTAAATATTTCATAAACTATTCAATGCAAAATTCAATACTGCACTCGTACAGTATTTTGTGCTTATAGCAACACTTGCTAACCGCCAATTTCTTAGTTGTCAAATTGATGTCAAAGTGAGGTTGTGACAAATGACACAAAAAGTAAATATTTTTTACACTTTTAATATAATTTTTTCATATTATGGTAATTGACTTTAGTATGAATTTCCATTATTTTCAAAGATGCATTAATCAGTAACTTGTTTCTAATACATGTTACTATTTGATTCAAAAAAATAAAAGAGTTATAGCCTATTTAGTATTTGTACCTATGGACGAAGAATTGTTTGTACCTGTGTACTGTGTACAGGTACAATCATTATTTGAACCTGTCGACAGTTTTTATCTATTTTATTTATGTTTTTGAGTCAAGATTATTTCTTATTTTTGTGTCTACATTGCCTCGTAGCAAAGATGAGAAGAAAAGAACCAAAATATGTTCAGATGCCCTCACCCAAGCCATCGTTGATTTAAAACCGGCACTTCAATACGTCAAGCTGCTGAAAAATATAAAGTACCAAAGTCAACTATTTTTAAGTACGCCAAATTAAACAGCAATGTTGATCTCAATAATAAAACAGCGAGGATTTTAACAACTGATGTTATAAAAGTATTTCAGCAAGATGAAGAGATTCTACCATATGATTACTTAGAAAAAGCAGCATATTTGCATACGGATTTAGACACTATACAAGTTCGGGAGCTTGCCTATAAATTTGCTTTGTCCAAAGGAAAAAACGTTCCAAAAATGTGGGAAGAATTTCATATAGCAGGCTTAGGGTGGTTAAAGGGATTTCGTCAACGACATGTGGAATTTTCATTGCGAAAGCCTGAGGCAACTGCAACTGAGCTGCTAGCTTTAATAAAAACAATATTTCGAAGTTTTTTGATAATCTTAAGAAAGTAATGATTCAACATAACTTTTCACCAGCTGCTATCTACAACGTAGATGAAACGAGTGTAACGACAGTCCATAAACCTGCAAAAGTTTTAGCTCCAAAATCAATAAGGCAATTGGGTAAACATACATCTGCCGAAAGAGGAATCAATAACACCATGATTGCCTGTATTAATGCCATCGGGAGCTCCGTACCTCCTTTCATAGTATTTCCTAGAGTTTTCTTTAAAGACAATATGTTAAAGGGAGCTCCTCCAGGTACAATTGGTGAAGCAAATGCATCGGGCTGGTCAACAGAGCACATATTCAGGAAATGTTTAGATCACTTCATAACTTTTGCTAAGCCCTCAAAGGAACACCCAGTTCTTCTTATTATGGAAAATCATGAAAGTCATATCTCTGTGGAAATAATAGATAAAGCCAAAGATAATGGTATTGTACTTTTAACATTACCTCCTCATACTTCAAATCACCTGCAGCCTTTGGACAGAACAGTCTTTGGCCCATTCAAAACAAAGTATTATAGAGCAGCTGATCAGTGGATGTTAAATAACCTTGGTAAACCTATTGCTATATACGATGTTGCAGAAATCATTAGAAAATCTTATCCTCTTTCATTTACGCCAAACAATATCATCAAAGGTTTTTGAAGTTACAGGCATATGTCCCTTTAACGAAAATATATTTTTCGATGACGCTTTTCTATGTTCGTATGTCACAGATAGCCCTGAGCCAACTCCCATTGTTGAAAACGTAACTGTGTGCCCTGAACAAAAATATACTGGTGAAAATATCAACATACAAAAGACAGTGGATAATGAATCTGCAGTGACTGAAAAGATCAACGATTTACAAACCTCTAATTCGACTTCGCTGAACTCCTTAGATGTAATAAACAAACGTCCATTGAATGAAATTATAACGCCAGAGCTAATACGCCCTTTTCCTAAAGCGCAACCTAAAAAAAATACACAATGTGGAAGAAAACCTGGTAAGACCAGAATTTTAACTAGCATACCTGAAAAAGAGGAAATAGTGAAAGAAGATCTGAAAAGGATGACAAATAAAGGAAAGACTACAGAAACGAAAGCAAAAAAGATCCCAAAATTAAAATTGAAGTCAGAAGTTCCAGTCAACACTAGCAATATTGATGCTCCCAGTTCATCTAAGACTGATGGTAAAAAGATTAACATTCTAAAAGACGTATCTTTTGTTATGTGCACTGGCTGTCGACGCTATGAACAGAAACACAAAGTTTTAATATGTTCTTTATGCCAGGGCTACTATCATTGGAAGTGTGTTTCTAAGTCTCACAAAGAGAATTATACAGATTCTGATGATGAAAACTGTATTGTTTGCGAAAGATGCTTAATTATAGCCAATGATTCTGATGAAGATGATATAAGTTCGATTGGCGGAATTTATGAAGCTGTTTGTGATACTGAAGTAAAACCTTGTTAAATATTAATTAATTAATTATGTTAATAAGTGTTAGTTTAGCTGATACCCATATTTTATCGCACTTTTTGCTATTGTTTTGTTTTTTTTTATCCCGGAATTGTTAGCAATTTAAATTTAAATTTTTTTAGTTGCCAATTCTGGCTTTCTGACGTGATGTGTCTACCAACTTAAGTAGATAGAGGATAGAGGATAACGGATTGAGCTACATATTGCCACTCCCTCCTATTATTGCCACTTTAATTTTTCTTAAGACGTTGGTAGACATTCCTATCATGAAAGCCCACAGTTCTATACAAAAAAATAATTGGCTGGAAGTCCTCTTTCTGAGTGCAGAATAGTGTTTTCATGTATTACTCGTATTGTCAGTTCATAGTGAAAATCTCTAGTGAACACACGCGTTCTCAACGCATGAGAAGCTCTATTAGTTTCTTAGTGATTTCCTTAAGGGTAAGTGGTTTTGTGTGTTACGAGTTTCGTGGTTTTCTAATGTTGTGTAGACAAAAAAAAAAACGTTCGAATTAATATAATAGCGTGTAAACTTATGAAAACATCCATTTTTACAGTTCCCTTATCCAGAAGTACTGTCAAAATTGATGTGGCCGGCCATTACTGTGTCGTTTTTTTTTTAAAGAGAATGAGCTACGGCCAAGATTGTGGCAATAGCTGTATATATCAGTTTACAGTAATGGTCATATGGCAATAAATGTAAGAAAAAGCTATAGCTTTAATTATCTCTTTTAAATTTCATACAGGTGTTTAAATCGTTAAATAGTTTATCGCAATAAAACAAATGTCTAAATATGCTAAATACGATAGGACAAAATTACAGGAAGCAAAAGATGCCGTTGATAATGGCTTGTCAGTGCTTAAGGCCTCAAAATTCTTTGAAGTTCCAAGAAGCCTTTAAGGTTTAGATGTAGCTCTAAGTTTCCTAAGGATCGACCAGGACCAGAGACAATTTTAACAACTACTGAAGAGAAAACCTTAGTTATGTGAATAGTTGATTGTCAGAAAAAGGGTTTCCTAAGACGAAAAATGATCTGTGGGACACTGTCAAATATTTTTTAGACGAAAATCCTAGAAAAAATCCGTTTAGCGCTAATAGACCTGGAAAAGGCTGGTACTATGTATTTCTGAAGAGACATCCTCAAATTGTTGAGCGAACCCCAGAAGCTTTATCTGCTGCAAGTTCTAGGGTAAATGAGAACAGTATTAGAAAATACTTTGATGACATCGCAAAGTATCTGAAAGATGAAAATGGATTTCATATCATGTCCGATCCGTCACGAATATTTAATGCTGACGAAATCAATTTCCAGCTGTGCCCGCACAATAAATTTGTTTTAGCTCCTAAGGGAGCTAAAAATATATATGAAGTTGACAAAGGCCAAGCTAAACAAGGTTTGACAGTGCGGTTTACTTTTTCAGCGAATGGGAATATTGTGGCCCCATTAGTAATATATTCTTATAAGCGATTACCGGAAGATATTAGAAAGTCTGTACTCAGTATAATGGAAATAGCTGTCAGTGACAATGCTTGGATGACCAAAGAAATATTTTATGAGTATACCTATAACAAAGACATTGTACCCATATTTAATAAAAACTGAAATTAAACTGCCAGTTTTCCTTTTCGTGGATGGTTATAGTACACACAGGACCCCGAAAGTTGCAAGCTATGCAATAAACTGGAAATAATTTTAATACATACATAACACATAACCTCCAGCCCGCAGATGTAGCAGCCTTTAAGCCTCTTAAGAGTGCTTGGAAAAAGGGCGTGTTTAGAGGGCGACGTAATAATCCTGATGAAATATTGATGAGAAAAGACTTTGCTCCCTTACTTCAAACTATACTGGATTCTTGAATTTCCGTTGAAACAATAAAAAATGGCTTCCGTGCATGCGGAATTTATCCTTTCAATAAAAATGCAATCGACTTCTCAAAGTGCATCGGAAAAGCTGCTGTTTCTGAAAGCAATATTTCCGAAAAAAATGTGGCTTATAAAGACTTTTTAGAAATAATTGGAAAAGACAAAGCAGATATTTATGAAAAAATGGCCCGGAAATCAATAGCATGTTTCGAAAACTTCGAGGATTTATGTCTATATAAAATGTATCTAAAATTTCATAATAAGTTTGATTTGCGTGGTAAGTACCTATCTATAGTTATCATACATATACATAGTATAGATATAAAGATTTAACACTATACGTGTCTTTTAGATATAAGTGAAGAACCAAATATTATAATCCTTCAGAATAACAATGATCGTGTTAGTACTGTACATGATTTTTTACAATGTACTTCCCCTTTTAATTCCGACCTAGAGCGTACTTCAGTTGTTCATAGTGAAATTTAGGAAGAATGTTCTGCTTCAGGTAAATTTAATGAATTCTCCTAATGTATTTTTTATATTTTTTCTATCTTCTCCACTTTAAAGGTCCAGTTGATCTTATGACTGTCGAGGATATATGCTCAACTGATTCCAATCTACTTGACATACCTGAAGTTTACAGTAAAGAAACTCTTACTTGTCCTTATATTCCCCCATAGGAACGTCCACCAATTATTGACATTCCGCAGGAGAGTGCTGTTCCAGGTAAATTTCTAAGGAATTTTACATATACGCTATCTTTCTCAACTGAATATTTAAGTTGAGCTTATGGCTGTCGAGCCTAAAAGCTCAAGTAAATCGAATACACTTGATATAAGTGACTTTTTAGACTGGCCAAAAACCCCTCAACCTAAAGGCTCACGAAAAATAACAAAAAGGTCTTTTGTTGTATCTTCCAGCGCGAATATAAGCATTCAGGAAAATATAAATGGAACCAAAAAGGCAAAAATTTCAGATATTCAGAAAAGAAAGTTAGAACGAGAAGATAAAAAGAAAAATCAAGAAAAGGAAGCAAGGATTAAAGAAATTTTGAAGAAACAAAGAAGTAAAAGCGGTAAATATAATAAGAAGGGATATCTGAAAAAAGAAGATTGTAACTCAGTTCCGACTGTGCCAACTGTATGTTGGAAAGGGAAAAGGGAATCTACTCAGCTCTCTTCTAAATCTTTCGTAAATAATTTAGATGAGCTAGGAATATTAAATTTATTGGAGCCCAATTCTTCCAGCTCGTCTTCTGATGATAGATATCGTAATGAATACTGCAGAGAACAAGACTATTCCAAATATAAGAAAAAATCAAAACATATCCGGAGAATTTTCCAGGATAGTTCGAAGGCAGACAATACCAGTAATATTATGTGCTCAAAGTCTTTTTATATTACTCGTAAAATTGTTCCAATTGAATCCACTTCGTCAACCCAAATCAAGGTTACTCGAAGCACGAAACGGTAAATTCGTACAAATATTTCTAGCTGAAGCTATATATATTTTTTTATTTTATTTTTGAATGCTCAGGCACATTGGCGATTGCACATAATATACCTACCATTTGTTGTTTTTGAAAAACAAAATAAATCAATCGTAAATATATAGCGCCAATGTGCTTCAGACCTTAGCACCTTCCAAATGTGATGAATTTAAAACATAGATTTATTTTATATTTCCGTGAAAAAGAGGCTGTTTTCTTTAAGAAAAATATTAACTGTATATTATATTACAAAACTTTATTTTTATATACATTTTTTTTTAAATAGCAAAAATATTAAATAATGAAGTTGTTTAATTGAAATATTTATGCAAACTTAATATTTCTAAGGCTTGGTCATAATTATATGATTGTCCTATGCCTATTATTGTCGACTATGGCCATAGTTGTACAAATTTTCCAGGTCCATAATTGTAAGATGTGTGGCAATAATTGTCAAATCGGCATTGTTTTTAAATAATGGTCATTAAATTTTAATTGAATAACTTGTTAATGCAATTTCGTTAAAAATCTAAAACTAAACCGTTCAAACATCCTATTAAACTTCATTTGTTGTAGTTTTATTTGATTTCAATTGCAAGACAAATCACAGATTTTTCTTAAGGGTGGCAATAGATGTATCCCTTACTCTATTCTTCTTTTGTTGTTTTGCTAATGTTGTACCTCTAGTAATTAAGTAACTATTGTCGATCTATGTACCCACTGTTTATGGATGTGGCCTAGCCCAGGACCTTTTAATATACCTTTTTTATTTGTATTTGGATATAATTACATAGATATTTGAGACATTTCCGGGACTCTATTTGATTCTAAGGGTTTGTTTTAGTATGGGGTCTACAGATACAAAGCTGTCTTTAGGTACATTGCTGTTGTCCATAGGTACATTACACGGTTGTACCTATAAACAAAATAGAGGTTTTTATAAAAAATGATATAAAATGATAATTATTTAGCTTAGGTAAGTCTCGAGTGTTTGTTATAAAACCTAGCCTTGTGCAAAAGACATGTAAAATCTCAGTAACCAAATCTTTTTTTATAAATTGTTCTATTCAGCTATCCGGTAACTGCCCACAGGTACAACACTTGCCCCTATGTATAGTATACAATCATTAAAAAATAATAGAAATCGTAGTTATTTTTATGTGGAAAAACGAATAATTTAATTAAAAGTACCTACGATTAAATTAATGCTTTTTAAGTGATTCATATAATAGGATTTTTCCTATTGACCAAAAATTATATGAAAAACTATTGAATTTGATAAGAAATTTGATTAATTTTACGAGATATTTTTCTTAGTACTGAGTTACAGTATCGACATATATAAAGTTTGAGCCAAATTTCCAAAATGAACAAACAAACCGCACTATTCGCTTTTTTTTCTGTTAACTGACATAGATACAAATATTTTGACGTTTTGCGAAATAATTGGAATGCTTTGTCAAATGACATTTCTCTCCTCATGACGTAGCAATACAAACAGTTCCTCTCGAATCGGCCATACAATGGGTGTGTTCAGCACAGCTCAACGGTTGACACTAATCACAAAACATGTTGAGTATGCTGGAAGTCAACCGTTGAGTTTCATCTGAAGATTTGCTGACTGTAATCTGTTGCTGTCAAGTTTGGCTATATTGTTTTGAGCTTTTTGTTAGCAAAATGTCATATTATATTTATTTGACAGCAGATTTGACAGCGCTTACAAATTAAGCGTAAATAATCGCCGCTGCCTACTATACTCAACAGTTGAGAGTCAGCGGAAGGACAGCGATTCGACTGAACGCCACCGCTTAGTCAGCAACTCAACAGTTGAGCTGAGCTGAACACACCCATTGTTATTTTCGTATCATAATTTGTTACACTTCCATTTGATTTAATTATCCTTTCTATGCGCGCCGGTATACTACAAATACGGGCAGTTTTCATTTTTTTCAAATCTTCACAATTATTCCAAATGCTTTCTATATTTTTTTAAGAATATCTACTGTGGGCACAGACAAGAAATACCCAGTATCGACGGTAATACTAAGAAACTGATGCATGAGAAGAGCTATTGTGTCTGGGGGTAGTCTCGGCTTCGTGGAAGTTGAATTTATTTGGTTGCTTGGGCTTGTTAGTTACAAATTTTTATGAGCGTAGGTCTAGGTACATCAGCGCGGATTTTTGTCTCAGGCCTTTAAAAATTGTTTTCAATCTAGGAAAAAATTGATTTATTTCTTAGAATTGAATTGCAAACTTAAGCGAAATTTATTTGCATGGGTAAAAATCGCAAATTTAGGGTAATAACGCCTAAGCGGTTATCACTAATCGCCACAACCAAATTAGATTTTGCATTTTTTGGTTTCCGTATTTAAGAAAATGGCACATTTTAACAAAAAATGGACTCGAAAGATATTGTTTCGCACATCAGAATAAATATGATTAAGTATTTGTTGAGGTACAAGCTTCATTGAAATTGTATTACACTTGCAAGTAGGGAAAATGTACCAGTAAAATGATAAGCGGGAAGTTATTGCAAATCGGCGATAAAATGCGAGTCCACAGTGAAATTTCGACTTACTCCAATAAAGTTAGTTCATGGAATGCAAAGAGTGACAGTGCGTATGTAATCACGGTATACATACTAACAAGGTATGACTATCTGGCACCATAGATTATTTTCTCTGTTAATTGATTCGCGAAGGCGTCATTTCTTAAAAAGTAAAAAATATAAAAATTAATATTTATGTAAATTTGTTCAACTGGATCCATTTAAAATCTTAAAATAAGTACCCTTTTACTTTCTAAATTGAAAGAAAAATTGATGGAAGATTATTAGAATTGTATTCCACATTTTAATTTGCCACTAACCCCACTATTTACGATTACCACTAACTAATTTTACTATAGAAATAATAAAAAGATCTTAAATAATCAATTATTAGTGCAAATCACAAGTATTTCAGTCTTATTTTGCATTTTTTATCGATAAAACTTTCGTGGCACTTTGTTTTAATTCGAACTGATTTCCCTGAAATAAGGTTTAAACTAACAAATTCAATGTATATTTATGGTAAGAAACTCATATGATATTTAATGCAACATTTTCAATGGAACCAGTGGAATAAATTTACATAAATATTATCACTTAATTTTTCCAGTTTTAAGATTCGATTCGTGTGACGTCACACGCACTTGACAGCCCGGAGAATCATACTTTGTTACTCTATATATCGTGGTATGTAATTAAGTACAGCCAAAGAACAAATAATTGCAAGAACTCAGCGGTTTCGGCTTCCCTGCGTGCCAGTCGTGAAATATGAAAATAAATATCGGGATTCAAAAAAAGTTGTTGTATGGTATATCTATAGTGCAAGATATTTAAAATATTAAGCAAGACAGCACACAGAATTTGTACGGACCGTCTACCTCTGCAGCCATCAATAATGCACACGAATTCTGAAGAAATATAGTAGATTTCAAATCTAAGAAAAAATTCAATTTTTGCCTATATTGAAAAAATTGTTTGGTTCATACCCATGATATATTTAGCCGAGATCAGTGAGTTATTGAGGTTTCCTATGAGCTCTTCTCATACATCACTTTCTTAGTACTACCGTCGATATCTGGGTATTTCTTGTCTGTGCTGTGGGATTAGCAACACTATAAACTTTGATTTGAGATGTACCCATTAATTTTCTGTTGGATTTAAACCACGTGAATTGCCGGGCCAAGGACGGTTACTAAGGTTATCGTTTGTGACAAAGTTTACAATATATTTTGCTGTATGGCTCATTAGATGCCTTATTATAACACGAGTGGGTTTCTGTCGACTGTGGAAGCCGTCATATTTTCTCTCTCTACTATATCCCGGTTAGAAAACATCTCAAATTAACAAATCACTGTTTTTCACGGCTAACGTCATTTACACGGCACATGTAAAAAAACAAAAATTTGTTTATAGATGTTAACCGTTTTCAACACATAATTAACTGTGTAAAATTTAATAATTTATCTTTTTTCATAAATCACTTTAATAATGTATTTTCGATATTTAAGGCATTTAAAGTTTTAAACTCACAAATCCAATTTAGGCTGTTTAACTCACGAAAGAGTGATCTCGAAATGAAAAGTATAAAAAAAGATATGTTTCGCATACCTGCGCCTCTACCTTTTTCAGGTAAACTGATTATTTTCCCGACTTACAGATCTCTTAGGATGGCATTGAAATTACCTTTTGCAAAGTAAAATTAATGCAAAGAAATCATATGAAGGAAAAAAAAATAGCATTTCATTAAAATTTTAGAATTTTAGCATGTGCGTCTAGTTCGTTCAACAGCTACTGTATATTTCATAATTAGATTTACTCAATGTAGTTCAAAACTTTCACCGCTAATTTCGCATTGTTCTCGTTGAGCTATTGAGCTAAACTTTGGCACATTTTGGACCAAAATAAGATTTTAAAATTTTATATAACAAAAATTCAATATGGTGGCCCAAAATAGCGGACGAGTTTTATTGTATTCAGTAGCGGATCCTGACGGAGAGGGGGGGGGGATTGGAGAAGAGACAAAAATATCTAATTAATCGAGTTATTTGAAAAACAGACTTATTATCTTATATTTTTTTATTTATATAATTCAACTTCAAAAACATTTTTTATTCCAAAACGTAAAAAAATCGAAATTTATTTCAATGATTATTATTGTATACATGTGATGTATGTGTATAGATTTTTCTCAGAATTTGAGTTTGGGACCCCAACTTTGGGTGATCCAAAACCCTCGAGAAACACTTCCCAAGCCATGAAACAGACTCCTTCACTACCCCATCAGAGCCCTAACTTATGGCCAATTCAGAATCGACGCAGCATGCATCAACGCAGCATGGAAACTACCAACTGAGAGAGAACTGTAAACAAAAAATTAATAAGTGGGTTCGCTAAAATAATTTTTTTTTAAATTGAGTATATTGGGTTAATTACTGATAAAATCTGTTTTACCAAAGGCAATATATTCATAGATAGTAGTATAGCTATGACAGTTCTGGCTCACTTTTTTAAGCCTCCAGGATTTCGCCACAGATGGCGCCACCGTCGATAGGTGGTTTGAGTTCGTGCTAAATGTAGGTCTGTGCCTTGGTTGTATTGGTTTGTGTCTTGGATACACCATTGAGTCTTGGGTGCACCATTGAGTCTCGACTGCGCCCTAGCTGGATTAATCGGTACTACCGGGATGTGTGGTTTGTGCCTTGGATACACCATTGTGCCTTGGATGCACCACTGTGTCTTGGGTGAACCATTGAGTCTTGGATGTTGGGGATACGAGATCACTTTGGGGATACGAGATCACTTTCAGCACTCTCCAGCATAGGGAAATAGCATAGGATTTCGATTTTGTTGCTGGAGTTCGCTTATTTTTCATCTCGGACTCGTAGCCTCTAAGTTGACATTAAGTTTTTCATCTCGAGTTTTGAAGATACGAGATCACTCTTAGCACTCTCCAGCATAGGAAAATAGCATAGGTCTTTGATTTTGTTTCTGGAGCTCGCTTATTTTTCATCTCAGAGATTGTAGCTATAAATATTTGTGAAGTGGTGGGAATCTTTATTGGTGGAGGTTGCTGGTTAAGTTTTATCTGGTCTTGGAGGCACAATTTGACCTTGAGCTGCCCCCTCCTGTGTCTGGGTGCTGGGGGTTGGCTGACAGCTTTAGTGGCAGTATATAATACTATGACTAGGACTGCCTGAGGTGTCTTGGACTGGGCTATGTTACCTGTACCAAGGCTTGGGTAGAATGTGTATTAAGTAATGATGTGAAATACCCTAACCGAATTTATATCGGGGCAGTATACTTGTCAGCTTGAGTTTGGTTTTAGCTGTTTACTTTAGTATGAGTGCCTGTGGTATGTTGGGCTGGGCTACTTGGTGGCTGAGGAAACGTTATCTAAGGCGTGGGTGGATGTGTGCAGCTGTGTATTTATGCAAATAATAAATGTGAAATTCCCTTAGAAAATTAGTGTAATAAGTATTAATACTAATTCATATTTTTGTTCATGTCAATAGTATTAGTACTAGGGGTAAAATTTTCATCAGAAATCCTCTACGCGAGATATGAGCGATCTTACCTTCTCAGGTGTAATTAATATTAGTAGCTGAAAACAAAAAACAACAACAACAACTGTCATCGAAGTTGTGGATTAAAGATTTGATGATCTTAATCTGTAGGTGTCTTTTATAAACATTGCGCCATGTGATGATATATCTAAAAATAGATCTGGCAAAGCTGATTGGAACGAATGTTGGTAGATATATTCACTTAGATAAGTAATGGAAATTAGTAAATGCCTAATTTTGCTCTTCAGGTGGAATGCTTCTAATTTGATTCCTTGCATAAACAAATTCGCACAGTCCAGTAAAGTAAACAAATTCGCGCTCGAATAATGTAAACAAATTCGCACAGCAGCCGAGTAAAGTAAACAAATTGAGCGATTTATATTTTTTAATGTAAGATTCCCAATTACTTTAGCTGAAAACAACAACTGATATTAACCTGTAGGATATGATGTCTTGGATGAGTAGTGGAAGTTATAATTGAAAATTTCTTTTCCTGAAAAAAACAACAACAACAACTATAACGTCAGTTGTGGTCTGTAGGTGTTCTTTTATATGATCATGTTATGATATTCGATGTGTAAAAATAAATGACGGCTGCTTGGGATGGTACGACACGTGAAATCATTAGAAGTAAGGGAAACTAAAGCATTAGAAAAGGTGGCCAGGCGGCTGGTAATTTGATATCTTGCGTAAACAAATACGTCCGAGTAAAGCAGACAAATTAAGCGATTAATGTCTTTTTTGTATCTAGGAGTTTGTATTGAAAAGTCTTACATTTTATGACGAATTGTTTTTTATTATCAATAAAATTTCTCACTCAGTCACGCTGTTATGAGATTTGATTGACCCTGATATCATAGTTCACATGAAGCTGATAAGAATATGATAATTTTATCTTCATACTATTGAAGTGATCACATTATTTTCTTACCATTAGGTTGAGAGTGGGTTTAATTAAATGTTTTGATGAAAGAAGGTGGTGTTAGGATATCAATGTAGTATGATATCTTGTCTTAGATGAGTAATGGAAGTTGTTTGGGAGCTGTGATCACAGTCGAATAATGTAAACAAATTCGCACAGCAGCCGAGTAAAGTAAACAAATTGTGTGATTTATGTTTTTTAATGTAAGATTCCCAATTTCTGTAGCTGAAAACAACAACAACAACTGATATTAATATATAGGATATGATGTCTTAGATGAGTAGTGGAACTTATAATTGAAAAATTTCTTTTGCTGAAAAAAAGCAACAACAACAACTATAACGTAAGTTGTGGATTAAAAATCTTTTATAAACAAGAGTGATCATGCTATGATATTCGATATCTAAAAATAGATCACGCCTGCTTGGCATGTTAAGAAACATGAAGTAATGGAAATTAAAGTCTTATCAGAAAATTTCCTATGTAGGGATGTGTGTATTGCAAAGTCTTAGGTTTTATGAAAAAAATGTTTTTTTATTTTCAATAAAATTTCTTTTTGGGTGGGTTAAATTTAAAACTTTGATGACCTATGATATCAATGTGAGGTGATACTAATATAGTATGATATGTTTGCTTAGATGAGTAGTGAAACTTGTATGGGTACAGTAAAAGACTTCTCATCAAATTTTTGGTGATAAGGTGTAATGGCATGACCAGTGTTGCCACACGAAATCTTTCTAGAGTACCTTATTAGGCTAGCCTGAAAGTGTACATAGTGAAGATCGTAGTAGGGGGCTCAGAGTAGGTACTGTAAGTTATGTATTAAGTTAAAAGTTTTGATGTATGGTATTTGGTATTTATCTCCTCGAAATGGTGTTGTACGAGTATCAGGAAGGTCGGAAAAAAGTTGATAATGCTTCAAGTTCAATAGTGAAGACCTCGATGTTGAGAGTGGGTATTTGGAATGATATAATTCTAGTAGGATATGGGAGTATTATTTATTCATCTTTAAATCTTACCATGAAAGTAGGTTGGGAGTTGATTAAATTAAAAGTTTTAATGAAAGAAGGTTGAGTTATTATATTAATATAGTATAATATGTTGCCTTAGATGAGTACTTGAGAGCTGTGAGTAATATGTGGAATATGTTGTAGATGAGTAGTGAAAGTTGAAAATATAAGATTTCCAATTTCTCTACTGAAAAACAACAACTCTGTAAATAATATATACCAAATCAATTTTTCACACAATATTTATCCACATCAAATTCATTATCTATTTTTATATCTTAAGTTATAAACTTTTTCTCTGTATTTCACATCCAAAAAGCGATCCAGAGCAAATGTCTGTGTTAGGCTATGAGAGTTCGGCAGCAAAATCCCATGATATTTCTTATCATCTGTCTTGCTCTAACACATTAGGAAGCTTTAGTGAACATCTCACTCGGGACTTGGTCATATACTTCCTAGCTGTGGATATGTATGTATGTAACACTGAGATGAATTAATGTAATGTTGTGTAGTGTAAAAGAAAAACTTGCACTAGATTGGTGGTATATGTCCTTATTTGATTGAAGCAAAATAGTTTCACGACTACCTTACCAAGATTTAAATATAGTTGAAATTCATAAAAATGTTGAATCGATGTCAAGAACATGTTAATACTTGTTTTGAGCACGAGCAGTGGAAATCGTGATCATTGCAGCATGATATGAAATTCAATATCTAAAAATAGACCACATGAAGGTTATTGGAGTGGAGAAGTGTTAGATATCAGCATGACGTCATCTTGGTTTTGCTGTTTTCAAGTGCTGCACCTAAATAAGTTTTCTTAGCAGGGACGTTGTAGACATCAGCATCAATCGAAGTTCACAACATAACATCACCATGAACAGATTCTAGAAGATGTCAGTGGGGGTTCTTGGTTACAAAGCTTTTACAGGATTCGAGTACAAACGCCATTTCTTGAGTAAAGCTCCCTAGCGACATTAGCCGGTACTACCAGCATGCCTTGCTTTTGCTGTTTTGTTTTATTAGCGGAGAAGTTGTAGATATCAGCATGCGCCTAGGCTTTTACAGGATTCGAGTGCAAACACCATTTCTTGGGTAAGGTTCCCTAGTGGCATTAGTCAGTACTACCAACTGCCTTGGTTTTGCTGTTTGCTTTTATTAGCGAGGAAGTTGTAGATAACAAGTGTGACGTCATCTTGGCTCTTGCTGTTTACTGGTGCTGCGCCTAAATTAGTTTTATTAGCGGGGAAGTTGTAGATATCAACATCATTCGAATTTCTCAACATGAAATCAGCTTGGTTTGATGTTTTCTTAGCATTATTATTATTATTATTGGGCTTAGGGGGTGTATGTATTGATCTTTCGAGTATAAACTCCATTTCTTGAGTAAGGTTCCCTAGCAGCATTAGCCGGTACTACATATGTTGTTCATCTCGGACTTGGGGATACGAGATCTCTTTGGGGATATGAGATCACTTTCAGCACTCTCTAGCAAAGGGAAATAGCATAGGTCTTTGATTTTGTTTCTGGAGCTCGCTTATTTTTCATCTCGAGTCTTGGGGATACGAGATCACTTTTAGCACTCTCCAGCATAGGCAAGTAGCATAAGTTTCCGATTTTGTTTCTAGAGCTCGTTTATTTTTCATATCGAGTCTTGAGGATACGAGATCACTTTGGGGATACGCATGATATAGATCAAAAGTGATACCTATGGATTACATAAGGAAAGTAGGTTCACTTAATCTGCAAACAACAAAATTTGCTTGAAAGCGACACCCGAGCAATAATCATTCTTGCTTCAATTATCACTCTTAAGCGACGTGTGCCGGAGAAAATATATTAAGTATAGTCTAAAATATTCATTGTAAATAAAAATTGTATTATGGTTATAATGCCATTTATTGAAATAATTTGTTTTAATTACGTTATACTTTAAATCGATAGTCTTTTTTTCTTTAGTTCAGGAAAACCAAGATTTCAAAGATATAGACTGATCCTTATGCTTTTAGACCAAGATGGCTTTAGAAAATTCCTTGTGCACCATTTTCATAAATAACATCTCTCCGTCTTTATTTTTTGCGATCTTTGTTGGAATATCCTGATTTTTCGAGCTGTTGGTAGGGGACAGTCGACTCGTTTTTGGACGAAAAACTTTCTTCTTTATTTCTCGAAAGCATCGATTTCATAGATGTAGACTGAGCCTTATATGAGTATTCTTTACGACTTTCGTCCGTAGGCTTTAGAAGGTTTGTAGTATCCTGAGAACTCATGTTGAAATTATTACGTAATTAGCTTGCCAACAGCGGTCTGTTTAGGTAAAGAGCAAAACATCAAATGAAAAACAAGTTATGAAACTATTATTTATATGTATTTGACACGTGGTCTTGGAGGCAGCAATTTATCCTTGACCTCTAACGTCACCTTAACCTTTGAAACCGAAAGTGTCTGCTCTTGGGTAACCTTTTGAAACCAACAGTGTCGAATCTTGGAGGCTACAATTTGACCATGATTCAGCTTCGACAAGAATATGGTAATTTTATCTTCGTAATATTGGTGTGGTTGGCCTAATTTTTCTTGCTGTTAAGTTGTTATCAGACCTGTTTTAAAGGCTGTTAAGCTGTCATCAGACCCGTTTGAAAAGCTGTTAAGCTGTTATCAGAGCTGTTTCAAAAGCTGTTAAGCTGCTATCAGACCTGTTTGAAAAGCTGTTAAGCTCTTATCAGAACTGTTTAAAAGCTGTTAAGCTGTTAACAGAGCTGTTTGAAAAGCTGTTAAGCTGTTATCAGAGCTGTTTGAAAAGCTGTTAAGCTGTTATCAGAGCTGTTTCAAAAGGTGTTAAGCTGTTATCAGAGCTGTTTGAAAAGCTGTTAAGCTGTTATCAGACCTGTTTGAAAAGCTGTTAAGCTGTTATCAGAGCTGTTTAAAAGCTGTTAAGCTCTTATCAGAGCTGTTTAAAGAGCTGTTAAGCTGTTATCAGAGCTGTTCGGAAAGCTGTTTATCTGTTATCAGATCTGTTTTGAAAAGTTGTACAGAATCCCCTGCGGCGTAGTTGATTATATGAAAGTAAGGTTGTAGCCTCCAAGACACACACTTCCGGATCAAGGTCAAGGACAAAATGCCCTTCTGGGTTCAAAGGTAATGACAGAGGTCAAGATCAAGCCCACATGTCAACGTGTTTTCTCACACTCACGCTTAACCTAGCATTCTAGGTAAAAGGCTCAATCGCCGGAGAGCCCTCTGTAGTAGGCAAATATTATTAAAGAATACCTTCAGGAGTTCTGGAATTAGCAGGGAAATTGAATAAAAAAGAATAACATATATAAAATATCATTATTGATTTAATATAAATTAAAAAAATATTAGCATTTAATTCTTAGTGTATCATTCTATTGTTGGGCTTCCTGATTTCAATATATCTATAACATATTCTTTATTTTCCAATAATGTATATCTTAGGCTTAAGACTTGGACTATAATACAATTAAAACAAATTACTTCAATAAATGGAATTATAACTATATGTAATACATTTTTTTATTTACAATACACTAGACTTAGATCATATGTTTTCTGCGGCCGCTCCCTGTTACTCTGATGGAATTAAGTAATGTTTCCCAATGGTAGAGTATCCGTTGTGCTATTAACATTTAATTCTATGGTTGGGCTTCCTTAATTCAATATTAATTTTTTCTTTCTCACATTCAGAAATATGTGATGCTAATTCTTCAACAGAATGAAAATAGAACAAACATCTATCGCATATATACAATCTAGCCTTATGTTTTGAAGTTTGTTTCCATGCAAGCCGTGAATGATTTTTAATCCAGCAGTAATGAAACCTGTTATTACTTTCATCATAATCATCATCATCATCATCATCATCATCATCATCATCATCATCATCATCATCATCATCATCATCATCATCATCATCATCATCATCATCATCATCATCATCATCATCATCATCATCATCATCATCATCATCATCATCATCATCATCATCATCATCATCATCATCATCATCATCATCATCATCATCATCATCATCATCATCATCATCATCATCATCATCATCATCATCATCATCATCATCATCATCATCATCATCATCATCATCATCATCATCATCATCATCATCATCATCATCATCATCATCATCATCATCATCATCATCATCATCATCATCATCATCATCATCATCATCATCATCATCATCATCATCATCATCATCATCATCATCATCATCATCATCATCATCATCATCATCATCATCATCATCATCATCATCATCATCATCATCATCATCATCATCATCATCATCATCATCATCATCATCATCATCATCATCATCATCATCATCATCATCATCATCATCATCATCATCATCATCATCATCATCATCATCATCATCATCATCATCATCATCATCATCATCATCATCATCATCATCATCATCATCATCATCATCATCATCATCATCATCATCATCATCATCATCATCATCATCATCATCATCATCATCATCATCATCATCATCATCATCATCATCATCATCATCATCATCATCATCATCATCATCATCATCATCATCATCATCATCATCATCATCATCATCATCATCATCATCATCATCATCATCATCATCATCATCATCATCATCATCATCATCATCATCATCATCATCATCATCATCATCATCATCATCATCATCATCATCATCATCATCATCATCATCATCATCATCATCATCATCATCATCATCATCATCATCATCATCATCATCATCATCATCATCATCATCATCATCATCATCATCATCATCATCATCATCATCATCATCATCATCATCATCATCATCATCATCATCATCATCATCATCATCATCATCATCATCATCATCATCATCATCATCATCATCATCATCATCATCATCATCATCATCATCATCATCATCATCATCATCATCATCATCATCATCATCATCATCATCATCATCATCATCATCATCATCATCATCATCATCATCATCATCATCATCATCATCATCATCATCATCATCATCATCATCATCATCATCATCATCATCATCATCATCATCATCATCATCATCATCATCATCATCATCATCATCATCATCATCATCATCATCATCATCATCATCATCATCATCATCATCATCATCATCATCATCATCATCATCATCATCATCATCATCATCATCATCATCATCATCATCATCATCATCATCATCATCATCATCATCATCATCATCATCATCATCATCATCATCATCATCATCATCATCATCATCATCATCATCATCATCATCATCATCATCATCATCATCATCATCATCATCATCATCATCATCATCATCATCATCATCATCATCATCATCATCATCATCATCATCATCATCATCATCATCATCATCATCATCATCATCATCATCATCATCATCATCATCATCATCATCATCATCATCATCATCATCATCATCATCATCATCATCATCATCATCATCATCATCATCATCATCATCATCATCATCATCATCATCATCATCATCATCATCATCATCATCATCATCATCATCATCATCATCATCATCATCATCATCATCATCATCATCATCATCATCATCATCATCATCATCATCATCATCATCATCATCATCATCATCATCATCATCATCATCATCATCATCATCATCATCATCATCATCATCATCATCATCATCATCATCATCATCATCATCATCATCATCATCATCATCATCATCATCATCATCATCATCATCATCATCATCATCATCATCATCATCATCATCATCATCATCATCATCATCATCATCATCATCATCATCATCATCATCATCATCATCATCATCATCATCATCATCATCATCATCATCATCATCATCATCATCATCATCATCATCATCATCATCATCATCATCATCATCATCATCATCATCATCATCATCATCATCATCATCATCATCATCATCATCATCATCATCATCATCATCATCATCATCATCATCATCATCATCATCATCATCATCATCATCATCATCATCATCATCATCATCATCATCATCATCATCATCATCATCATCATCATCATCATCATCATCATCATCATCATCATCATCATCATCATCATCATCATCATCATCATCATCATCATCATCATCATCATCATCATCATCATCATCATCATCATCATCATCATCATCATCATCATCATCATCATCATCATCATCATCATCATCATCATCATCATCATCATCATCATCATCATCATCATCATCATCATCATCATCATCATCATCATCATCATCATCATCATCATCATCATCCTGCTCATAATTATTTTGTATCATTAATAGATTCACATGTCGCTTCATCTTGTGTTTCGTTGGTCTAACTAGAACAGTGGTGAAGGAACGCTCTTGATCTTGATGATCAAGTATTAACATGTTCTTGACATCGATTCAACATTTTTATGAATTTCAACTATATTTAAATCTTGGTAAGGTAGTCGTGAAACTATTTTGCTTCAATCAAATAAAGACATATACCACCAATCTAGTGCATAACATACATCGATTCAATCCCCATATCACCCATGAAAGTTTTTCTTTTACACTACACAACATTACATTAATTCATCTCAGTGTTACATACATACATATCCACAGCTAGGAAGTATATGACCAAGTCCCGAGTGAGATGTTCACTAAAGCTTCCTAATGTGTTAGAGCAAGACAGATGATAAGAAATATCATGGGATTTTGCTGCCGAACTCTCATAGCCTAACACAGACATTTGCTCTGGATCGCTTTTTGGATGTGAAATACAGAGAAAAAGTTTATAACTTAAGATATAAAAATAGATAATGAATTTGATGTGGATAAATATTGAGGGAAAAATTGATTTGGTATATATTATTTACAGTTGTTGTTGTTTTTCAGTAGAGAAATTGGAAATCTTATATTTTCAACTTTCACTACTCATCTACAACATATTCCACATATTACTCACAGCTCTCAAGTACTCATCTAAGGCAACATATTATACTATATTAATATAATAACTCAACCTTCTTTCATTAAAACATTTAATTAAACCCACTCTCAACCTAATGGTAAGAAAATAATGTGATCACTTCAATAGTATGAAGATAAAATTATCATATTCTTATCAGCTTCATGTGAACTATGATATCGGGGTCAATCAAATCTCATAACAGCGTGACTGAGTGAGAAATTTTATTGATAATAAAAAACAATTCGTCATAAAATGTAAGACTTTTCAATACAAACTCCTAGATACAAAAAAGACATTAATCGCTTAATTTGTCTGCTTTACTCGGACGTATTTGTTTACGCAAGATATCAAATTACCAGCCGCCTGGCCACCTTTTCTAATGCTTTAGTTTCCCTTACTTCTAATGATTTCACGTGTCGTACCATCCCAAGCAGCCGTCATTTATTTTTACACATCGAATATCATAACATGATCATATAAAAGAACACCTACAGACCACAACTGACGTTATAGTTGTTGTTGTTGTTTTTTTCAGGAAAAGAAATTTTCAATTATAACTTCCACTACTCATCCAAGACATCATATCCTACAGGTTAATATCAGTTGTTGTTTTCAGCTAAAGTAATTGGGAATCTTACATTAAAAAATATAAATCGCTCAATTTGTTTACTTTACTCGGCTGCTGTGCGAATTTGTTTACATTATTCGAGCGCGAATTTGTTTACTTTACTGGACTGTGCGAATTTGTTTATGCAAGGAATCAAATTAGAAGCATTCCACCTGAAGAGCAAAATTAGGCATTTACTAATTTCCATTACTTATCTAAGTGAATATATCTACCAACATTCGTTCCAATCAGCTTTGCCTGATCTATTTTTAGATATATCATCACATGGCGCAATGTTTATAAAAGACGCCTACAGATTAAGATCATCAAATCTTTAATCCACAACTTCTATGACAGTTGTTGTTGTTGTTTTTTGTTTTTCAGCTACTAATATTAATTACACCTGAGAAGGTAAGATCGCTCATATCTCGCGTAGAGGATTTCTGATGAAAATTTTACCCCTAGTACTAATACTATTGACATGAACAAAAATATGAATTAGTATTAATACTTATTACACTAATTTTCTAAGGGAATTTCACATTTATTATTTGCATAAATACACAGCTGCACACATCCACCCACGCCTTAGATAACGTTTCCTCAGCCACCAAGTAGCCCAGCCCAACATACCACAGGCACTCATACTAAAGTAAACAGCTAAAACCAAACTCAAGCTGACAAGTATACTGCCCCGATATAAATTCGGTTAGGGTATTTCACATCATTACTTAATACACATTCTACCCAAGCCTTGGTACAGGTAACATAGCCCAGTCCAAGACACCTCAGGCAGTCCTAGTCATAGTATTATATATTGCCACTAAAGCTCTCAGCCAACCCCCAGCACCCAGACACAGGAGGGGGCAGCTCAAGGTCAAATTGTGCCTCCAAGACCAGATAAAACTTAACCAGCAACCTCCACCAATAAAGATTCCCACAATCTCTGAGATGAAAAATAAGCGAGCTCCAGAAACAAAATCAAAGACCTATGCTATTTTCCTATGCTGGAGAGTGCTAAGAGTGATCTCGTATCTTCAAAACTCGAGATGAAAAACTTAATGTCAACTTAGAGGCTACGAGTCCGAGATGAAAAATAAGCGAACTCCAGCAACAAGATCGAAATCCTATGCTATTTCCCTATGCTTGAGAGTGCTGAAAGTGATCTCGTATCCCCAAAATGATCTCGTGTCCCCAAAATTCGAGATGAAAAATAAGCGAACTCCAGCAACAAAATCGAAATCCTATGCTATTTCCCTATGCTGGAGAGTGCTGAAAGTGATCTCGTATCCCCAAAGTGATCTCGTATCCCCAACATCCAAGACTCAATGGTGCACCCAAGACACAGTGGTGAACCCAAGGCACAATGGTGTATCCAAGGCACAAACCACACATCTTGGTAGTACCGATTAATCCCGCTAGGGCGGAGTCGAGACTCAATGGCGCACCCAAGACACAATGGTGTATCCAAGACAGAAACCAATACAACCAAGGCACAAACTTACATTTAGCACGGACTCAAACCACCTTTCGACGGTAGCGCCATCTGTGGCGAAACCCTGGATGCTTAAAAAAGTGAGCCAGAAGTGTCATAGCTATACTACTATAGATACTCAACAGAAATTCGAAAGGTTTTATTAAAATTACATTTCAAGTTCCCGCTAATGGTTTTTTCAATGTTGGCACCGACGTAAGAACTATTTTTGACACAAAAAATTGTGCCCGCATGAAATAACATATCGAGCAGTCCATATTATATTTCTGTGTGGAACTGTTTATTCGTTCGTTTTCGTTTTTCGATGTCTAAGCGTCCTAAAGTTGTTTAACCAAGGAATTACACGAAAAAGCTGTACTTCCATTATTCTTGCTCGTGTAATCCACACTTCCATGTAGGTAGTTCAGCTTTCAGTGAACTTGCATGCTGAAAAATCATGGCAGCTCAAGTGGTGGTTATTTGACCTTATAGAGTCTTCAAGATGGCAGAAGAAATATTGGAGAGCGGAGCTTATTAAATTAATAAATTTATACCAGTAAATGAGTGTTTCTGGAATCATGTACATCTTCCTTTAGGTTAAAGTTCGAAAATGGGACCAATCGGGCAATTCCTTCGTAGGGTTGCCATACAAAAATTTCGTTTTTACTATTATTTGGACCCTACTTGAGAACGCATCAACGTAGAGAGCTGAAATTTTGTACATGGTGTTTTCATAGCAATAGTAAATTAAATTTAAAAATGGACTAAATCGGTAGACGTATGTATACTGTGAGAACGATCAGTCACAGTGCACAGATGAGTGACCATACGAAGTTATATACGTGCATTCATCTCGGGCTTAGGGGTTCCCAACCTTTTTCGGGTGGTGACCTCTTTATATAAAAGCATTTTTAATAAGGTAATAAAAAAGAACAACGAAAATAGTTTTTTTAGTATAATTTTATTTTAAATTATGTTTAATAAATAATTTAATGCGATGGTTGAAATTGCTGGTTATTAACCAGCCTCAAAGTTCGCGGGTGAGGTTATGTTAGCGCCAACCTCATGTTATTCTCAACATTTAACTTCTTTTTTTCTTTTGTTCTTTAACGGAGAAGAGTTGAAAGTCCAATTTCGTAGAGATATGTAGATATGGAACAAAGCATATGGAACTAAAACTCGAAAGACAAGCTATGTCACTTTTGGGTATTAATGACATATACCACACCAGAATTGTGGGAGCATTTTTTCATCAAACAAGTTACGTTCCGAGGAATCATTCCGCACTGGAACTGCTGGCTACATCAAAGGAAGTAGAGCTGAAGCTCGTTTTCAGGGGATTTGAGACCAGTAGTCTCCCCTTTCAAATTTTCATTTAATTCACCTTCAGACTCATCTATCACACTGCAGAGTCTCTCAAACATGCCAATGTTTCCAAATTTTATTTTGCTTTGGCAGTTTTGCAGCTTAGATAAAAATGCTACGAGATTATCGTGAAATGCGCTAATAGTCGTTTCCTTTCCCTGAAGTTTCAAATTAAGCCAATTTTGCTGTTCTAACATACGAGTATATGCTAGATACGGTACTCTTTTCAACCAAGATTTGTCGTTAAAGTAAACCAAAAGGTCATGATTCCCTTGCACTTATAGGAACAACTCGATTTCATCTTTCAATTTAAAGATACGATTTACAACATTTTCTTTCGACAACCAGCGTACTACAGTGTAGAAAAGAAGAGCCTAGTGATTAGATTCAACGTATTTGCACAGTTTTTTAAACAGACAGGTGTTAACAGCTCCAGATTTAATGTAATTTACGATTTTTATCAGTGAATCAAGTACCTACCTCTTGCAGTGGAGTTGAAATAGTCTTCCTGGCAAGGGCATACCGGGAAGTCATGCAGTGGATTCCTCTTGCTTGGGGAGCCAGTTCTTTTACTTTTTTTCTGAAATCCCGATTTTGACCCAAAATAGATGGTGCTCTATCTTTACAATCCCCACAGACGACTTTCCACTTTAATCGTCCAGTCTCAAAAAACGTATTTATCTTCTCCATAATATATTCACTTTTTGTACTAGTTTCAAGTCCACTACAAAATAGGCACTCTTCTTTGATATCATCTGAATGAATGTATTTCACAAAGACAAGGAACTGAGCACAGGAGCTTACGTCGGTTGATTCATCAAATTGAAAAGAAAACAATAGTGAAACCTTGTTTCGTTCAAAATCTGCTCTTTAACGTCTACGGACATGTCTGATATACGCCGCTGAATAGTATTATTAGACAGATATCCCCAAGTATTAATTTCACCATCTTCAATATGTAGGGTTTAAAAAGCTCTTCTCCAATTGTGTGAGGTTTTTTTTGCTTGGCAATTTCCAATGTGACTTCATACGATGACTAATGCTGTGCTCGCTTGCTGAAAACTGTTCGATTAAGTCTTTGATGTTTGCAACTAGTTTCATGCCGACGACAGAGAGTGTCCGAGGGATTCTTGAAGTGCATCGAAGTGTTGACTGGATTAAAATCGAGATCTTACAGGAATTGTGAAACATCCATAATGATATAGGAATAAAACCAGGAAAAGTTTTCTAAATAACCCCGCAAAAGGTTTAGCTACGAGAAAAATGTATTATTTATGGTGAAGTAATAGGATTTGACATAATTAATTAATAAATTCAAACACATAACCTCTGCAATTGTGACAAGTAAATTCAAAGCGTGGGTAGCCCACATGGGGCATGGGGTCCCATTTGCAGCGAGTGTGACAGTAGTGTATTATAAAACTATAAATACAACAAATCATAATAAAATAAAGAAAGAATAAATATAAGTTTTAAGCCAGCAGGCAAATAATTCAGATCAGCACAAAGTGCATTATAAACTATAAACAAAACAAACGAAAATAAATTAAAGAAAGCAGTAAAAAGACTGGAGCAATCCGGCAAATTGATAATATAGTAAAGCTAAAGAAATGGAATATGGACATACCAAAATTAAAAATGAAGCGATCAATGGAGCGCTCATTAACTTCATGCAGGTTGGCACAGCAACCCCAACAACTACAGTAGTAACATACGTATCGACATCAACCATAATGTCGACAACTCATGACCGCATCTACAAAGAAAATGAAAAAAGGTACGGAAATGGAATAGATAAATTCCAGAAACCACTACAAACAATGAGACCAATCACACAGAGTCAACCACCCGATGAAAGAGATAAAAATAAAAAAGATATAATTAAAAACAAGCAAATACAGAAGAAGATGAAAAAGAAAGCGGACAAGAAAATAAGCAGCGTAAAATCAGCAGAACAAAATAAATCAATCAAGCAGAGCTTGCATCAAATAACAAATGTAAAAAATGGCAGCCTTCAAACAAAAGCAGCTATTAAATCATATGAAGAGGAACAATGGGCCTCAGAGTCCGAGCTGGAACCAGACACATATATGTTGGATTTACATGAAGACAACGAATGGACACACACAAATACAAGAAACAGGGCTAAGATAGCGACAATAGGAAAAGACGGAAACAACAGCAGAACCGCGACAGATGCTAATACTAACAGGTATCACCTACTTAGCTCAGTAGATAGTAGTGAAAATATAAATTTAAATTTAAGTCATAAAATAGATAGAATTCAAGAAACAAATTGTAATAAGTCAGATCTCACTGGGTATGCCGTAGGAGTAACCGAAAATAACGATAGTTTTAATTAAGAACGTATAAACACAAATCAAGAAGACCAAGTCAGGGTCACGAAAAAATTCCTACCCCCAATTATAGTAGAAACAGCAAGATTTAAGGGAATCGGTGAATCCCTCAGAAAGCATAAAGCTGATTTTAAGGTTAGGGCTCATGGTCCAAATACAGTTAAAATCTACATGACAGACAGAAACTTTATGAAAACTTAATTCTAGATTTAGAAACGCACAAAGTAGCTTTCTATCATTTTACCCCAAAAGAAGATAAGCCTACTACGATCATTTTGAAAGGGGTACACCACTACTATAGCCCAGATGATATAAAAAATGAACTTAATCAGAATTTTCCAGACATTATTGCTCAGGCAGTCTCACGCTTCGAGACGACAAAATCAAAAAAAAAACCGTAATGTCAAATCAGGAATATTACTTAAATATGTTCAAGATTGTACTCGCCCCGGGGCAAGAAATAGAAAAACTAATAAAAACCAAAGTATACCTAAATCACAGTCAGTTGGGAGAAGTTGAAATCACAAGGCCCACCACAATGCCACAGATGCCAGCAAATTGGGCACATTTCAACAAACTGTAAAAGAGAATTCGTATGCGTTAAGTGCACAAAAAATCACGGGCCGGGTAATTGCGCCCTCACTGAAGGGGACGCACCTCAATGTGCAAATTGTGGGATGTCAGGACACCCTGCCAGTTATAGAGGCTGTCGGTACCACATAGCACACAACAATAAAAAAGGTCAGCAACTGAGTAATAAGTTGCACCAAGGAAATCACCTTATAACAAACAACAGCTTCCTCAAGGAAGGTGTAACATTTGCAGACAATTTCAAATAATAATAATAATAATAACTTCCCACCGTTGAATTCCACGGTGGGTGGCATGCGTAATAGCACTAACAATGAGAGCATAGGCATTACTCAATTTAATGGACTAGGGAATGCTCTAGGCGATTTTCTATCATGGCCAGTAAAAGTTTTTGGCATATTAATGAGCAGATTTACAGAAGTGCTACACGAATTTAATCAAGCTGTGCAAAACCAGCCAGAATATGAAGTTCAGACAATGTTCCTCGAATTCTCATACAAATTATTCAACCATGGATTTAAATAAACTAAAATTCCTAGAACTCAACGTAAATAGTATCATAACAAATTCGAGAAGGGTACAATTATATGACCACCATATACAACACTTAAATACTGATATCGCTTTCATTGTGGAAACACAACTTAACTCAAAACACAATCTACAATATAGAAATTACAATATTATTAGAAATGATTACTGGCAAGGAGTCATGTTAGTTCTCAAAAACCAGCTCAAATACGAAGAAGTGCCAATAGACCTCGACATCCCGTGTATTGTCAATTAATATAAGTAATCAAATTAAAAAAGTTCTCTGTATATGTGTATCCATAGATGGAAATAGTTCAACAGAAACGGTACAAAACTTACTCGGGTTTCTCCTGGAAACCGTAGTTAAGTTTGATGGAATTATATTAGGTGGAGACCTTAACGCTCGGCATAGAGCATGGGGTGACTCAAAAAATAACAGAATAGGTAACCAAATATATAGATGGATTACTGGACAGGGTAACCTAGAGTACAGAATAGTTTCCCCACAACAGAAAACATTCCCCAGAAGTGGATCTATTATTGATCTCTTTGCAATAAGCACAGCTACGGAAACATTTATTAAAATCGATAAATGCAACACAGTGGACTCATTCTCCGATCACTATGGAGTACTTATGGAATTGAGCCTAAGAAACTCAGAAATAATACTCAACGAACCAATCAAAAAATACTCATATGAGAAAATGGACTGGAGCTTATTCAAAAATAAACTCGACGAAGAACTTAAGTACTTCAGTATTGATAAAAACAGAAACCTAAACGATTTTGAAATTGATATACATATTGAAGAACTCACAGCTGCAATAAATACAGTCAATAGGGGCATGGCATATCAAAATATTAAAACAAGCACCAAATACAGCAATATGCCAGAGGAAATAAGGAAAATACTGAGAATTAAAAGAAAACTTCAAAGAACTCGGAAGAAATTACTACAGAGAACATTAAATATAAATGACATCAACTACAGAAGACTTACTTGCCACATAAATACCGCAAACACCTTACTAGAAAATCGCATAAAACACCATATGGACACAAAATTCCAGAAACAATTGCAAAAAATAAGACCGGGCCCTTTCGCATTCCAAGAAATCAATAGAATAACAGGAAGAAAGAAAGGACAGACTGTTAAAGTCGTCACAGTTGAGAAAAACGGGCAAGACCAAAAGATATATGACAAAGATGAAATATGCAATGAGTTCGCCAAATATTATGAAGAAATCTACAAAGTAAAAATACGTTCGTATTGTAATCAACTAATATCAAACGTGAATGAAACACTTGCAAACTTCAACGATACGTATAGAAACGATAATGGGAGAACTGAAACTGTCACTACGTTCAATAATGACAATTCTGCACTTAAGCCGTCGGAATTCAGGGAGGAATTTGTCCATCCAACAGAAACATTATACATATGCAACAGCGTGAATAGAAAGAAATCATTCGGGTTGGATGAAATCCCCAATATTATTGTACGTAACTTATCAGGAAAAGCCATAGATATACTAACAATCATTGCAAACAACACTTTCCAAAAGAGTGGAAGTAGGCAAAGATAGTACCAATTCCCAAAACCAAAAATGCAAAACAGCTAAAAGAATTTAGGCCAATTTCTCTCCTATCAAATCTTGGGAAAGTTATAGAAAAAATTATGGCGGAAAAGCTGGAGGACTTTATATCAAGTGAGCAACTAATTCCAGACTACCAATTCGGGTTTAAAAAAGGGCACTCCACAGTGAATGCACTCACAAAAATCCACTCGGAAATTATCACGAATCTTAGAAACACAGATGTTACAGTAATTTGTGCATTAGATATAGAGAAGGCCTTTGACTCAGTTTGGATTGAAGGACTTCTCTATAAATTAATAATATACGGAGTACCACACAGAATAATTCTGTGGATCAAAAGCTTCCTTAGTGATCGGACCTTTACAATAGCCATAGCAGACAAATTCTCCAGCACAGCTTATATCTTTGCAGGGGTTCCCCAAGGCTCAATTACGGGCCCTAAGCTTTATAACTTCTTCCTTTTAGACTTTCCACATATTGAGCAAGATGAAGAGGGACAAATCGATTCCCAAGCAATACTCTATGCAGACGACACACTTGTAATGTCCAAAGATAAAGACCTATTTATTGCGGAACAAAAAATGAATCGGCACTTAAAAGAAATTGAAGAATACTATAAAACATGGGATATAAAAATTAACACAGACAAGTCCGAACTCATATGCGTAAGAAATGCCCTGGAGAATATAAGACTAAAAAGACAAGACGTGGCAATCAAAAGTAGAAATATCAAAGCAAATATAGATAGGAAATACATAACACCCAAAAAAGAAATAAAGTACTTAGGAGTTCACATAACAAACCTCTTCAAGTTCAACAAACATGGGAGAAAAACAATTGAAAAAGCAAGAAAAGCATTCTATATGTTAAGATGCCTTTTCTATAATGAAGCGCTAAGTACAAAAACGAAAATACTAATGTATAAACAGCTAATAAAGCCAGTAATATGCTACGCATTCCCAATATGGTATACAATCTCACCAATAATTGCAAAGGAACTAGAAATATTTGAAAGGAAAATAATCAGAATAGCGATACGAAAGAATTATAAAACCAGACACAAAAAATACAGCAATAAATATATTATGAACGAAGCTAAAATGAAACCCCTAATGGCAGACCTAGTGGATCTGACACATAAACACAACAAAAGAATAGAAAGACACTCAAATTATGTAATACAGGAATGCTATAATAAGCAAAAAAACATAGCAATAAACGAAGAATATTATATCACTACAATAAACCTCTGCAATGAAACTTCTCGAAATCATATCAATGAAAAACACGAAACACTAGATATACCTAAGTTTTATGTAACCAATGCAAAATCTAACCACAGAGGATAGTAGTATAGAAAGAATTATTAAACCAAAATTAAACCAAAATTAACCAAAATTAGTAAACTCATACTAGTACTATAAGAAATTACAAAATTAAAAGAGCAACTACTAAATGACCATAAACGGAATTTAAATTAACTACATTGTTAAAATATATGTATAAAAACAATAGCAAACAAAAAAGAAAGAAAAGAACTAGACCAATAAGGAAACTAATAGTATAAGAAACCTTAAGCCATGACAATATTAATGAATAATGAATTAACTCGAACAAATAAAGACAAATGAAATGTATTACACAAGAAAGATGGCCAGAGTGTGAATATGATCGGGAGCCGCTGCCGACACAACGTGACAGTACCGGCGCGGGAGCATAGGCACACTTGAAAGCCACGCATTTAGGAACACCTCCTGACTGCTAGCAGAGTTCACTGCATACAGATAACAGTAAGAAGGTGCTCCCACCTAGATTAAGTAGTAGTTATAAGTATTTTAATGTCATCAAAGACAAAAGAATGTACTCCAAGATGCAGGAAAGAAAATAAACAAGGAAATACTGTTAAAAAAAAAAGAAGAAATATGTAAACAAATATTCTGAACGCTAGAAAGGTAGTCATACCGTCATTATCATATATAAGATAGACAAAACTGTAACAAACTTCATTGTAAAATAGTGAGAAATCAATAAAGGCATTGCTAATTGCTAAAAAAAAAAAAATTGCCGACGACAGCACTCGAAATCCTTTTTAGTGTATTTTGAATGCTTCGTCTCTAATGACGTTTGAAGGTTTCATACAGTACGTTTACATGAATACTTGAAATATACTTGAAGTATGCTTGAAGTAATCAAAATATCATGAAATGGCTCATTCAACGCGTAAATTTCAACTTAAGTAATTGGAAAATTAAAATCAAGAAAAATTCAAGTCAAGTAATTGGAATTAGTTCAATCAGCCGCTCTACCTGAGCTTCAAGTGGATTTCAAGTCAAGTACTCAAGTATTCATGTAAACATACTGATAGATTCATGACTGAGAACAACTTTGCACAATACGCATTGTGGCTTCTCTATTCTATTAAAGTCGAATTTCAGATATTCTTCTAAATATTTACGTTTTTTTTCCATTGCTGTGGAAAAAATAAATGAAATTTCTGAATAATTCTACGCGATGTAAATAATAATATAAAAAAATTAAATGAATTAAATGTGAAAATAATAATCAGCACTGTTTGTTTAGTCACAAATAATCCACAACGTCACGGTGCTTCCTGTCTGAAGTGTTCAATGAGACTAAAAATATTCTGAGTTTGTCTGTTTATTTCTAAAAGTTAGCTGACAATAAGAAACGCACGCAGGACATGATTCACGTGATCGCTAATAACAGGATTGAATCGGAATAAATAAACGATAACGTTAATATAAGTGAGCGACCAATCACAAAGCACACTTTGAGGAACACGTGACAGTCACTCGTTGAATATTTTTTTTTTGAGCGCTAGCTATGTACGTACATATATTGTTTGAGTAAACTCGTTCGGTGGTCATCTCAGAAATTCTCGGTTCCGTTTTGAATGAATTGCCTCAAACAATAGAGGTTTTTCACCATTTCTCCCAAACTCTCAACACATGTTTCAACCAAAAAGTATATGAAATTATTCAAACTTCGAGCACAATCAAAAGTAAAAATGGCATAATAGTGACCCCATTCGATTCGGGGTCGCGACCCATAGGTTGGGACCCCGTGATCGAGGGTATCATAAGACGTGAATTACAATTACGACTGATCAGTCGAATACGACTTCGCCCAAATGGTAAACGCATGTGGCAAGATACAATTACAACTTCGACTGCAATTGAGACTGAAACTAAACTTTGCTCAAAGTGTAAAGTTTGTGTTGGCTGCGGCCAACTTCAGTTCAATCACAGAAGTCGGGACTTCTGGTTTATTCAAGCAGTTGAAGCTTTAATTTAATTACAAATTTCACCTCAGCGTCGACTTCGACTTAAAATCAAGTCATAGTCGACAGAACAATCGTAATTGTAATTCAGGCGTAAGAATTGATGTTAGACCAATTCTAGTTTTTCTACTTGTTTAAATGAATTTGCATGCAAGGTGATAAGACAGCGAACTTCCATCTGTTGTCAAATTTAATAAGTAGAAAAGCTAGCAATGGTCTAAGATCAATTCTTATGATACCCTAGATCATTGCCGTCTTTATGTTCCAGGCCGTGACACAAAGCGATTTTGTTACTTGCAAAAGTATTAGAGTGGTACGATTTCGTACTTCTCTTAGCATTTGTTGTTATGGAAAAATGCATTACTTTCAACTTCAACCTTCTGCACAATGTAAATAAGCCTCCGTACTAAAAGTTTTATTCAGGAATTTTGATATTTAATTCCTTGTTCATTTACCAGCATAAAAATCTAAGTACTTTCTTTAAGAAAATTGTTTATATTTTATTACTCAAACATAACACTACACATAAAAATTAGAAAATGTGTTGAATTCTGTTGCCTTCATACCAGCCTTCATTTCTCTGTGTATTTTTTCACAGAGAAATGAAAGCTCACTTCAAAGTGGAAGCAAATAGTTCTGAATTCAGATCTACTTTTGTTTGAAACTGATTTTCTTTTGAAAATGTATAAAAACCTAAAGTATAAATTATACTACCATAAGGGCAACAAATTTGCCTATAAAATATGCAAATATTTGAATTACCTTTGAATTATAATTTAAAAGTTATGAAGAGTTAAACACAGAATACCGTTACCGTCCGTTCGATTCACAGCGCAGTGAGCAAACCCAGCTTGTGAAAATATGAGGCGAATGTGTAGCTCTGCCGATTCATTGATTAAAAAATACTTTGAGTCATGTTTGAAATGAAAAAAGTGAATTATTTGATATGGAATGTGGGAAATATTTTTAAATTTATAGAAGCCTTACGGGATAATATAAAAAAATGGTTAACATTGTCTTTTTGTCTTTATTATACTTAAGAAGTTACTGTGTGTTAAACATTGAAAGACTTATTTTTTTCATATAACTCAATAGGCAAGCACAAAGTTCTGATTGATTTCCAGTGTGATTTGTGGTATGAAGGCAACAGAATTCAACGTATTTTCTCACCTTTATTTGTAGTGTTATGTTTGAGTAATAAAATATAAACAATTTTCTTAAAGAAAGTCCTTAGATTTTTATGCTGGTAAATGCACAAGAAATTAAATAACAAAATTCCTGAATAAAACTTTTAGTACGGAGGCTTATTTACATTGTGCAGAAGGTTGAAGATGAAAGTAATGCATTTTTCCATAACAACAAATGCTAAGAGAAGTACGAAATCGTACCACTCTAATACATTCAAAGAATTCGATGTCACGGCCTGGAATATAAAGACGGCAATGCCTAGATGAATGCCCCTATGAAATTTCGTATTGTCACTTTTCTGTTTCTAGAACGGTTTATCGCACAGCAAAAATGATAATAACCAATTTTATAGGATTTCGTATTCTGAAGAAGTTTTAGTCCAATATAAATGTCTTGGATTGATCGTTTTCAAAGTATACGTAAAAAACCTAAATTTTTATATGGCAACACTAAGAAAGAGTTTCCCGATTTAGTCCATTTTTAAAATATTATTTGCTAGTAGAATGAAAACACCATGTACCACATTTCAGCTCTCTACGTCGACGCGTTCTCAGGCAGTGTCCAAATATATGCGGAAAACGAAATTTTTGTATGGCAACCACACGAAGCAGTTGCCCGATTTGTCTCATTTTCGAACTAAATTTTACTTTTCTGTTTTAAGTCCGTGTACAAAATTTCAGCTCTCTAAGGACACGCGCTCTCGAGTTATCGTGCGCACAGATGGACAGACGGACAGACGAACGGACATGCAAAAATCAAAATAACTTTTAATATTATGCGTGGGTGTCCAATCCATTTTGCTCTACTGTCATTATTTCGAGGTGTTACAAACGGAATGACAAACTTAGTATTCCCTATAGATTTCATCTAGGGTATAAAAACACTTTGGAAGGGAGGCTTGCATGCAAGCTCTACTTCCTCATGTAATCCCCAGGTAAAGTCCATATCTATTACTCATTTTACGCGAAGTTTCCATTTCCAATAGATGTCGCTTATAACACAATTTACAATTTATTCTAATAAATAAACAACACATACTTTAGAATATTTTTAAAAGTAACATTCGTGTGTGTAATATTTAACATAAAGTGAGGAACAATATGTACGCATAAATACAAAATGTCTAAAATGTATTCGATTTCAGTACATATATCCAGGAACTGAACTTTCTATTTGTGAGTGAAAATTGTAATTGTAATTTGTAATTGCTTAATTTGTAAAGAGTTTGGTGAATTTTTCCATTTGCGTCATGTACCTACGACCATAAGTGAGAAATGGAATTTAATCAAAGAAGACAAACTAATTACAAACAAAGATATTCGTAGAAAATAGCTTTTAATTAGTAAATAAATAATATTTTTACGAGATGAGTATTAAAACGGATAAACAATTTAGATCATATCTGTAAGCAAGAATTTCTCTAAAAATCTGAAAATTAAAACAATTCTCTGCTCATTTACATAATTATTTATGTTAGACGATCAAATGCAAAAAATTTAAGTTTGAAAAAAAAACCGGTTAAGAATTTATGCAAGAATAATATTGTTAATTCAAAATTAAGTGAATAGTAGTTGTGTAATTAATTGGCACATCCCATTAATATCTTGTAGATTTAATTTCTTATGAAGATAAAAATTACCAAGAAAAAATTAACTAACATAGCAACGAAGGCCAAGTAAGAGAATACCCAATAAAATTTATTCGACTGAAGTTTCTTTTCACATGCTCTCGTATGTAAATCAGCTTTGGTGAAGTAAGTAGGTAAGTTGGTACTTCACCAAAGCTGATTTTCAAGCGAACTATGGATAAAAAACCTCAGTCATTTCGTTGAATACTTTGCAAATACATGTGGATCACATTTTCGTAGAATATTAATTTTAATCAAATATCAATAAATCATTCAGAATAAATTTTGTCAGCAAATTTAATTGACTTTTCTTCTTTTTTCTGCATAAAAACTAATCTATCTAATTGCATTGAAATCTACCTATTAAATTCAGTCGAATAAATTTTATTTGGTATTCTTTTACTTGGCTTTTGTTACTATGGTAGTTAATTTTTTTGGTACTTTGGAATGAATGTGCTTCAAAATTTTTTTTGAAATTAATTATAAATAGAAATTTACTCACATATGGATGGGATGCACGATTGAATGGCGCATAGGCGGAAAGAGGACGGACCTTTTACTTTTGGCTATATATTATATACTTAAAATATAATTTTTGCAATGTAATTATCTGCATTGTTACGTGCACATAACTAACTGTTGTGCTGCACATAACTATTAAATGTCTGGATGTATGGTGTAGTGTATGTACCTCATTTTGAATATTTTTCGCTAAATTGAAATTTTATTCTCAAATTGATGATTTCATTTTTTGCTTGTTCTTCTGAGATTTTTATTTCAATTCAGCTGTTCTATTTTTCTGTACTGTTGTTTTTTTTTTTTGTTAATTACACTTTTCTTACTTGCGGAAAATAACAACTGAAACTTCCTGTCCGCATACCAAAGTCGCATTATGCTATTGGAAAATGTCTTCTAAAATTTTGAAGATTTCCAAATTTTCAACAATGGTTTCCAATTAATATGTCTTGAAACTTTCTTTTATTCTTCCTTTTAAAATGTTCTTCTCTATTTTTATTTTTACGTGGCTTTGCCAGAAAAATTATTAAATTGTTGGAAATTCCAATGAAAAATTTATTTGATATTTACTTTCGCATGGTTCGAATTTCATTTTCCGTGGCTTTGATGCATAAATTATGTATTCAACCTTGACTTTGGGTTACAGAAGCTCCACCGTTATAGGGAAAATTTTCAAAAGCGTAAAGTTGATTTTACAAATCGGGATGTTTGCAAACATAGGTTAGGTTAGCTTTCGCTTCGCTTCCCACTTTTGAGCCAGGTTTGTCTCGGAAAAGGCGCAAGATGTTTATTATCTAAGCAAACTGAAATTCAATTAGAGCTAATCATAAGTTTGGTTTTGTTATCAATACTTATTTTTATACCCTGGATGAACTATAGGGTATATGTAGGGTATACTAAGTTTGTCATTCCGTTTGTAACGCACAGAAATAACGATGGTAGAGTAAAATGGATTGGACACCACCGCATAAAATTAAAAGATATTTTGATTTTTGCATGTCCCTAGAAAGCTGAAATTTTGTACACGGACATTAAAAAACAAAGGAAAATTAAGATCGAATGTGAGACAAATCGGGCAACTCCTTCGTGGGGTTGCCATACAAAAATTTCATTTTCCACGATATATTTGGACACTTCCTGAGAACACGTTGACATAGAAAGCTGAAATTTGGTACATTGTGTTTTCATACTAATAGCAAATAAAATTTCAAAAATAGACTAAATTGGGCAACCCCTTCTTCGTGTTGCCATATAAAATTTTTGGTTTTTCACATATACTTTGAAACAAACAGTCCTAGACATTTTTATTGTACCAAAAACTTCTTCAGAATAAGAAATCCTATAAAATTGGTTATAATCATTTTTTCTGTTCGACGAGCCGTTCTAGAAATATATGCGAGAAACCAATGCAACAATTCAAAATTGCACAAATGGGTGACCATACTTAATTTCATACGTGCATTCATCTAGGGATATCATAAGAATTGGTCTTAGACCAATTCTAGCTTTTTCACTTGTTGCACGTATCGTTAGTTTCCTTTCATTCAAAGTATACTATAGAAAATATTCCATTTTAGGTGCCTGACAGACTTTGGCGCCGTAACAACATATTCACGGATAGGTCAAACAAACCGAGGAACGTAGTGAGTCGGATTGTATGGCTAGTCGTGGCCGGTTTCATGGTTGGGAAGGGGGGAGGGCGTAAAGGGGTTAAACCCCCCATGAGAAGTCAATGCACACTAGATAAATAACACAAGATAAAAAAAGTACAATACCTTAGTATGTTCTACTATTTAAATAATATAAAATAGTTAATAATTTCCATAGAATTACTGCTATAGGAAATAGATAATTTGCCTGGCTCAAAAGCGAAAACTTTTATTTACAGGTTGCGATTGTGAGGCATGATCTAGCGAAAGTAAAAGTGTCCTAACTTTATATTATCGTATAAATAGTATTCCTTTCTTTAACTTGACAAAATTCAATATACCGGTGCTTAGTTTTATCTGAGACAACTTACTTCCAGATGTGTAAAACCTCACAAAAACGCGGTCCAACTAAAATGAGCTAATGGCCCTCTAATAGAAAGCTCTACTCATTCCCTCTCTTTCAAAGTGTTCCGGGCTTATATGGAGTTTTGCATATCTAGTTGTAAGTAAATAAATAAATAAATAATTTACCTATCCAACGGTTACAGCATTTACACATTTTCTTTAAACTTTTCCTTGTGCATTGTGTGAATAACTCATAGACAATTACATGATTGTGTCCAGGCGCGTATCCAGACCTTCAGCCTTGGGGGGGGGGGGGGGGGGGGAGAAAAAAGTCGGATGTAGTCACTTTTAATGCTTTTTATCATATTTAAGTTAGCTATCACAAAGTTCAATTTTCGGTTTAATTTGGAAAACCTCTCGATAACATTATCCAGATCAATGTCGATTTCAGACTGGACAGATATTAAGGACTCATATCCAGATTCTCTTTCTCGTGCAAAGGCTGTAGAAATAGATGTGACGCAACCGATTCTGTCACGGATGAAGTAAATGACTGAGAGTGAGAGCTTGCACCTTGATTCACATTCAGAGGAATAGGAGTAGAAGTGCATGATATGTCATGACTTGATAACTGATCCTTCTTTCTTCTGAAAAAAGTTGGCAATGGTCTGTCTCATCACTCTTCTGCTTTCCATTTTCACTACTATTTCTACCTCCATCGCTAACTAGTGTAGCAAGTTTATCCTTCTCCTACAAATTAAAAGTAAACAATAAGTTAAATTAAACAACACTATTTGAATTAATACGAAAGTACAAGCAAAGCAAGGGCAACTACCGCAGGCAGAGGAAAGCGAATGGTTCTTATTTTTATAGTCTTGCCGTAAAAATTGTGAAGAAAAATTGTACAATCAATTTTAGTGGCATCAATCTAACTGATCGTTTTCAGCAATCAATAGTGTATAAAAATTCGAAAGAAAAATGTTCAAGTAATTTTCTAAGAACAAAATGTATGTTCCCCCCGTCCGAAAGAGTGAGGCACCAGAATCAATGCACAAAGTTTTAGACCGTTGTCGGTGAATAGATATTCATTCAAATTCTTAAGAACAATTTGCAAGTGTATTTCTAAGAAAAACTTAATGCTTCCCTACGAGCCTAAAAATTTTGAACAACTCTTGAATCAGTGTTGCTATGAAAAATTAACGGATGGCTAGACGTTGATTGCATGGAACTAGGGTTCTACTGGAAGATGGAAGAACCATAAAACAAAATTTGTTAAGTCAAGGCTTAAATACAATTGCGACGGGCAAGGCAAACAACGAAAAAATGCCGCTGTCAAACTTCTAAAAGCACAGCGTCCTATGCGATTGCCCAAATTTCGACAGGTGACTGTCAGAGCTGGACGAAGTGCCGTCGGGAGGGATTGATCAATTTCTAATTTTGCCGTCGTCGCCAACAAAATCAAACGAATGAAATTGTTGTGGCTTTTATTTTTGTCAAGGTTGTAAGACGTCGCGTCAATTTCAAAACAATGAATTTTGATTAAAAATTGATTGAGGAAGTGCGAATGCGAAATCATAAAATAATTTATGATATACAAGACAACCAGTATAAACAAGTTGACAAAAAAGACATGATTTTGATGGATATTTCGAGGCGCAAATGGTAAAATTGTGATATTTTTGGCATTTAGTTTGATTTTAATTTAGTTAATTTCTGTATTTTAAATTTTTCCTTTCCGCACTTTCCGTTGCAATTCTTTCAAAATAATAAGAAATATTCTCGATAAAAATCTGTTTCAAAACGCTCAAAACTAATAACAAATGATATTTCAGTATCTTCTTCTTTCACAATCGCCGCTTTTCGACTACCTGTTTTGACAGCTGCCGCTGCCATCTACCGTCGGAAAATCAGATAGGTAAAAAAAAAAATTATCATCGCTTACCAATTTCTTAGAAAAATAACACTTTTTAAATTCGAAATTGTGTTCTTCTTCATATATATGAGCAATGGGCGCAACAAAAATATACAAGCATCTTCATAACTGGGCTGCTAAGCATTACGTGCCATTTTCTAAACAATCAAATACTAAAATAAATATGCATTCCAAAATTACTATTATCCTGTGATAGATGACTTTTCGACAATATATGAAAACGCAAGAAAATTCTAAAAATTTGTACACGTTTAAAAGACGAAGAGCTACGAGCGAATATTTATTATATCCAATCCAACTCACATCACGGCGGAGGTTAGGTGGCGCGCTTTGGGGGGGGGGCCCTTTCTCACTACATGGATTACATGCAACGAAACAAAGTGGCAAATGATTCATTTTCGTAAATAAATGAGTAGAGTTTTCAGATTTTACTCTCTTAAAATTTTTCCGCGCTTTTGTGAAAATAGGTTTTTCTGAAATATTGAGAGAGTTGGTTCCAAAGTTGTTGCTGTAATCATATGATATTTGAACGCACGTGCTTCTGTTTACATTCGTTTTGCTCTGAAGAGATTGAGTGGGAGAAATTCATGCTGGATTCTCTGATGTTTTTGGAAAAATGAGAATTTTATTTGAGAGGAATTATATTTGAGAGGAGTTTTACATCTGCTTTCACCACCTTGGCCAAAGCGACATATATCTTTTTCTTAAAAAATTGAGGTAGTGTTACCCGATGTATATTATTATGAATAGTTTGGAAGGTATTCAATAATATTTTATCATTCGGGTAATTCTACGTTCTCTCAATTTTTGTTTTTAACTCGTTGTCTCAGTTGCACTACAATAATGCAGAGCCAAGTTCTTCATTAATGCAAAAGACGAAAGTATGTGGCATACAACAAGGAAACAACAAGGAAAATTTCCCATGTCCTTTCTTCTTATTATGATATCTTTGACCATATTTTTAATATACATACATATATGCATTTTTCAAATGGGACTTAAAAAACAAGTCCAAAGGATAATTTGAGTTATTAAAAATGATTCCTTTAAGTGAAGTGGAAGTGATTTTTATTTACGGAATTACAATTTGCAATCGTAAAATAAAAGCGTTTACCATGGGCGTAGCCAGGGCCTAGTAGGGGCCAGCTTGACACAAAAATTCGATCAAGTATTGTTTTTCAAAAATGTGTAAAAGTTTCTAAGACGTTAATCAGTGTTAACACCCACACCAAGTTTCCTTACATCAAGCAAACTATTTTATTGATTACCGTTGTTTTTTAGATCGAATACAAAATACATGTGATTTTTTTTAATCCACTAGCATGATGATTTCTACTGGAGTGAGAAAACTTTCACAAAAAGACGAAAACTCCTTTTAACGGCAATAAAACCGTAGATCTAATAGAAACCAAATTTAATTAATATGTGTAGAAACGCGAGAAAAATTCTTCTTATTATAAGAAAATTATCGCTTATACAACGGATCTGACTTGCTACAACAAAGAACTTTTTACATGAAGTCAACATAATACATATCTACATAAAAAATAATTTGGAACATTTAAAATAAATCTTTTTCTAGAATAATAAAAAGTAGACTACATTTAAGCAATTCTATTCTTCGGATATATAACCTTTTGTCATCATAATCGGAGATAATTGAGAAAATATATTTACTACAATTAATCTAATTTATCTATATTCATTTGAATAAGACGAAGCAATTTGTTTTCTTACATCCAGGAAATGTCTGCTAAGCCAAAATCGCACCTAACTTTCCTTGAAACACATGGAATAAAGCTTATTCTCAGTGAAACTTTCTCTCAGTGCATCATCGCTTAATTTGAATTAGTGTCACCATCCATTACTACCTTCTAAATTAATATCGTGATAATCATAACAGAAATCGCCAAAAACCAATTAAATAAGCTTTAGTGTATTATTTTTTTCTACAAATCGGCTCAATACCTTTTCAGCTGTAATTTTTTTTAACAATGGTATTCTCTGTGTTGAGCAGTAAAATGCGTGACATGCGAGAGAATCGTTCTCGAAGCATTATGCTTCTAAGCAACGTTTTTATCCGTCTCATAGCAGCAAAACTTCTCGCACAGCCGGCGGAGCTTAGGAGTAATATTAAAGCTTTAGAAAGTCTATACTCTTCTTTAATATTTTTTCTCAAATTTTCAACATTTATCTAAAAAGTTTTTAATTTTAGCATGTTTTACATGACCATCGCTTCAGCTTCCAAGGCTGTATAAATTTTTAGAATCTTTTTGTAATTACTGATGAATTTAAGAAATTTGTCATCATATTTACAAGAAAATTAAGGAATTTTCAAGATATTACCTCTACCCCTGCTAAGTTTTTCCAGTTGTTAAACCTGCTGTGAGGTTACGTTTTCCAATTACAGCAAAGACTGGGGGTGCTTTTATGCAAGAAGTTTACCAGCCTCGATTATAGATCTCTTTCTTGACATTTTGACTTTCTATACTCAGAACTCAAATTTTACTTATTACGCTTTTTATTTTTGACTTATTGACTTAGCATTTGTTTAGTTAGTTCTTAATTTTCCTTTTTGTTCTTTATTAGGGGAACAAGAGACCTTACCGTGGGTCGGGGGTCTTTTGGTTCGTTTTTGACTTAGTTTTAAAAACTACTGCCTAAGTTACAGCGATGCTCCGGCTTTACTTAGGACCAGCGATCGATTTTCTTCGATAATTGGTGATCCACCAAGGCTTAGTAAAGAGGTGAATATTTATAAATTAACGTAAGTGTATAATTTTGGGTACGTCTTCCGATTTATATATTAATTGAATATTGGAAATAGTCTATTTCTCTTATTCAAGCGAAATGGAACATTTTCCCCTACGCATAAGAAAATTAAACGCAGGCTATTGGCTAGCATGACCAATAACCAAAAAAATCATGTAGTGCCAGTATATAGGTCAAGCATCATACATATTGCACATAGTATTTTCTATATATGAGCAAAGGAGCGAAAATAGGATAGAACGAAGAACAATATACAGAGCCCAATTTGTAGGTCACACATTAGGCACATTGCGCATATTTCTTCACATATGGTTAAAACACGCATACACTGGCTGTATGGTAAGTCAGGGACAGCCCAGCGCAACTACATGGCCAGAATCAGTGTCGTGTTGAGGGGTTTGTTTCTACGTAAACAGTGTAGTGCGTTTTCGCATTATGCTAAAGCCTTGATTTTCCAGAGAATGCGGCCCAATTGCAATTGCGCCTCCGCATTCTGTTTGAAACAAAGGCTTTAGAATGGAAAAATGTTGAGTTGACAATAATTCTGATGGATTTATTATCAGTCGGTCGAAATGGAGAAAGTCAAATCATTGTTAAGGTGAGTTTACACTTAGATCCAAGTATTTGGATTTGTATCGGCACTTGTATAGCCACGTTTTCGACTTGTATATATTTATTGAGAAATTTCTTGTCTTCTGTTTACATTAGACGGGCACTTGTCATTATACTTGAATTACTAGTCTGCAAGAGTTGTAAATTTTTGAGTGCATCCCATGATGAGGAGTATATATTTCATCAGTTCCGCAGCCGGATTTTTGCTAACATTAATTTTGCCGAGCTCTCTGTTAAATTGACTTTTTTATATTATGCCAGTTATCATCAATTTCTTTTTTCGTACAGTTTAAATCCTGAGCGATTTCTTCTAACTTATCATTTGTTTTCATTAAAGTCTTTAAATGGTTTCGACCTACCATCCCAAATATTACATTTTCTTATTTTTCTATTAGAAGTAGGTAAGGTCTTTTTTTTTACCACGATGACATGATTTTTAATTTAATTCAACCGCCCGCACTATAGAACTAAACTCACGATTAATTGCAAAAAGTAAAACCACAAGCAAAATCAACATATACAAAATGTATGAGCATTTGTGTCAGGCACAACCAAATGAATGAGCATTTGTATGCGAAGTTGTATCGCGATTTGTCGAATATACTTTGCTTCATAAAAATCCCGATTCAAGTGACTAAGTGTAAACTAAACTTTAGATACATATTGGGAATTTGTCTTGAAAAGAAAATGTTTTGTAATTTGAGTATATTCTTAAAAGAATGAATGTGAGAGATACTCGTATGTGAGTAGGCATATCTGTATCTGTAGATATGTATACCTGCAGCATAGATGCATTTTATTAATTTGATGGCGCTTTAATAGATGTGTGTTTGCGGTTTATTATGAGTAATGAATACTGATTGTTAAGTGGCGCTTAATTACAAAATCACTTTTCATAAATTTGTAACCAACTACAGATGTAGGCGCAGCTCACTGTTATACAATTTGGTTATGCGTTCAATGTTATGTCCTCATGCCTGTTTGGTTGAAACTGAAATATAATTGATCGATTAATTGAAATTTAATAATTTTGGATCGTAATTTTCTGGGGTGGGGCACCGGTTCCGTCTCGAGTGCACTGGGGTGGGCCGTGCCCACCCGTGACCCTACCTAGCTACGCGCATGGCGTTTGTTAAGATTAAGTTTTGTGTGATATTTATTGATATTTTGTGAAATATTTGGATTAGTTTTAATAAGCTCACTCTAGACAGCCTAGACACATAGTGGCTGTATCTTTTTCGGTGATAAAAAATAAATTTATAAAAAAACTAATATGAACGTGAGGAAGCACCAACAATCCTCGTGTGTTTTGTGTTGTGTTGTGAAAATCTAATTTGTGAAACACTTAACTCACTTTTGTCTTTAAAAAAATATAAAATTAGAAAGAAGTGTTGGGTAAACGAAAGTTAATATTAAAGGACTCTATTTTAACTGGCTAGTATAAAATGAAAAGACATATTATTATGGATCATTTTAAGCTTATAAAAAAGCAATTAATAGGAGACAGTATACCAATATCTAAAAGTGATAAGGTCTCCGAGAATTATGTGCAAACATCAGATATAGAGCCTAGAATGTTACCGTCTACGTCATCGGAGAGATTTGAAAGTTCAGTACTGAATAGGGCAAATAACGATACCATTCATATTTCGAAATATATAAAAGAAAAGCTGAATGACTTCTTGAAAGCAGTGACATCGATTTGGACGCCTTCAGACTCTTTTAAGTTTCCAGTTACGGGAAAACGAAATCTGAAGTTTCAATCATGTTGTCTACAGTAGTACAAATGGTTGGCATATTCCGCTTTAATGGATGGAGCATACTGTAAGATCTGCGTGCTATTTAGCTGTGGGACTAGTGGTATTGGAAGTAAAACGTTAAAATCGTTGGTGTCTGAGCCTTTTAAAACCTGAAAAAATGCAATAGAAAAATTTGACGATCATCAAAAGTGCGAGTACTACAAGACTGCTATTATAAAATCGGAAAACCGACGTAGCGTTGATCCTGGAAAAAAGCTTCCTGTGAATGTTTTAATAGATGAGAAAAATTCAAAACTTATCGAAGAATCTTAATTATTTTTTGTTACTTTCATGTAAAATGTGGTAATTTTTGTAAACCTGCGGATTAATTAGGTGAATTTTTTCATTATGATCGTGTGAATTGAATGTAACTTTTGACCATGTATATTCATCAGTAAATGTGGTTATTCCAATGATTCGTTAAATTAAAACTGTTTGATATTGTTGTTCTTCACCAAACATTTTCAAACCCCTCCATTGACAATTTCTGCCAACGACCCTGGGGCTAGTAGTTATAAAGTACTTTATCACTCTTTAATTATTTTCAGTTTTAGGTGCATTTTGTTGAAATCTACATTTTTTTCCATAAATTCAAAGTTTTTATATTTTTCAGGTCAAGATTTTGAGCGATTTGTGTTTTAAAAAATTTGAATGAAATTTACATATACCGAAAATGTAGTCAGAGGAGCAGCTTTCCGAAATTTATTCGAGTCATTTTTATTGAGCAAGAATGCTTCTGAATCGTTTTGAAACGTTATTGATTCACATTACTTGCAATTTGGTTTAGGGATTAGGAAACCTACAGAGTATTCCAAAGATAGATCTTCAAACAATGGATATTCTATACCTAATTAGAGCAATACAAGTTGTTAAATTCGAAATAATATTTTGAGTTTGTAACGTGAAGTGTCATTTTTAGTTCAATCTATATAGGGTGTTTCCCACTAGGAGGTCAATAGAGCGGGAGGTGATAGTACTCACTTAGACGAATCAAAAATTGTATGGTAGGGGGGGGCATATCAACCGTTTAGGAGTTACAGGGTGATTAAGAAAAAAAGCCAGTTTTTCACAAAACACTCTGTATCTTATAAACTACAGGGTGCACGGTTACACTGAAGAGCTCATTGTATGCAAAACTTCATGGCGCTTTCCAACGACTGCTCAACCTATTCCAGAACCCTCTCCAATCATGAATTATGGTTGTCAAAACTAAAAATTTCGGATTTTCTTACCTTTTTTTTTCATTTAACCTCTATTATTTTTGAAAAAAGGTCGTTAACATAACTTTTTTTTTTAAACCTGTAAGCTGCAGACTCTCCTCTTTAATATGATCTATTACTAGCAATGTCCTATCTGAGGCCCTTTAAGAGCTATTAGCTCTAAACCTATTCTCAAACCTATTTTCAAACCTATTATCAACGATGATTTGTTCCCTTAGCACGTCATTTTAAAAAATATCGTCCAATTTCGGTGTGACCTGAATAGGTTATGAGTTAATAACTACTTAACGGCTACAGTTAATACATAGGGTGTAATAGGTCAACTTAAAGAGGAGAGCCTGCAGCTTACAGTTTTTATAAAAAAAAGTTATGTTAACGACCTTTTTTAAATGAAAAAAAGGTAAGAAAATCCGAAATTTTTAGTTTAGACAACCATAATTCATAATTAGAGAGGGGTCTGAAGGTGGTTGAGCAGTTGTTGGAAAGACCATGAAGTTCTGCATACAATGAGCTCTTAAGTGTGACCGTACGCCCTGTAGTTTATATAAGATACAGGGTGTTTTGTGAAAAACTGGCTTTTTTTTTAATCACCCTGTAACTCCTAAACGATTGATATGCCCCCCCTCATGCCATACAATTTTTGGTTCGTCTAAGTGAGTACTATCACCTCCCGCTCTACTGACCTCCTAGTGGGAAACACCCTGTATAGATTGAACTAAAAATGACACTTCACGTTACAAACTCAAAATATTATTTCGAATTTAACAACTTGTATTGCTCTAATTAGGTATAGAATATCCATTGTTTGAAGATCTAAGTGATAAGTCGATTGTAAGTGATAAATTCAATGAATTTTTTGAAAGTGGCACTTGTGAAAAGCTCAAGAGAATAGATATAGCACGATGTCCGCTAACTGATTCAAATATATGTATATAAAATAATTGAAAATTTATCCAAAGCTCAAGATTTAGAGGCATTGAATTTAGCTGAAAATTATCGTTATTGTCTCTTCAGTTTATATTGGAGCGGATGACACAATTGAAAAAAACTCTTCTTTCAGCAGTGTATGCAAATTACAAGATTTGAAGGTTTATTGTATTTTAATCTTAAATCAGAGGCCGCTAAAATTCCTGAGCTTATTGTTATAACAATAACTGAAGATGATTTTTCTACAATTAGTGACCACTTAAAAGGTTTTGGGAGCGGCATTATGGCGACAGGCGAAAAATTAATTACTGTGAGAATAATGTTATTCTAATACACATAAACGATTGTGACCTTGATGTTGTATAAAAGACCTAACAAGATTAATGTAATTAATAAAATTTGACTTTTTTTTTTAAATAGAAACAGATTTTATTACGATTGTTAACAATATTGTAATTTGGAATATTTGTAATTAATTAAATCACAAAAAAACTTTCTTTTTATGGAATGTGCACGATTTTAAGTGAAATGATGTTGTTACTTTTGATGAAATGTGATTTCGTTGTATATTCGTTTGATCTCTTTCAACATTTTAATAACGATATCATTTGTTGGTGCCAGCTTTTTATTCGACGATAGATGGAAGCTGTTAATCCATACAGAACTACAAGATTTCACGAACAACTTCCGTCGGATTATTAAATATTCAGAAAATTCAAAGAATATTTTGTGATTTGACGGTGACTGCAATCAAGCAATTAATTTTGTAACTTCTCGCCACTGTTACTTCAGTTATTAAGCAATCTACACAATTTAAATTTGTTTTAAAAATTATTATAATTTAATACTTCGTTAATTTTTTCCTGTACTTTAGACAACAAAACTTCACTTGACTGTCTAGTCCACCACAACCTGAATGAGTTGGATTACAATAAAAAGGAAGAAGAAAAGCAATTCATTCGTTAGGCGTATATTCTGACAACTAAATACGATAAAATATCAGAATCAACCCTTCAGATACCGTATATTCCATGTTGCCAAAATTATCTTCTGGCTCTGAAATATTCTTTTATCCTTCAGAGACTTCAGAATTGCTTTCAGTGAATTTAGCATTGAAATCTTCTACCATGGAAGTAGCAAGTAGTAACTAGTTAACTGTTTGCGTAGAAATTCTTGAAAGTACAAACTTGTAAAAGTTTTTGTAAATTTTTACCTTAGATCATATAACGAAAAGGATAGGCTGTGCTGTGTAAGATCCTGTACTTGAGATAAGCATGTTTTTTTGTGACACAGAGGGGAAATGACAAGAGGGGTATCAGATTTTATCAAAGGAAAGTTCGAGTTTCATTTAGTGAATTTGTGATATAATAGTGATAAGTGATTATATACTTAATAGAAGTGCTACAGTTATAATACTCAAATATTGTTTTGTGAACGGGATTTCATAGAATCGAGACTCAATTATCGGAATGAAGTGCGCTGTGCTGTGTTGCAGAAACAACCGGAAATGTTCTCTTAGGAAATCATTTTTCAGGCAAGTTTAATTCTTTCAGTAATAAATTATATTGTTCTAAATAAAAGAAGAGTGAAATATTTATAAAAATAAACAGTCGTGGTAGAAAAATTTAACATTTTCCAATGCCGGTTTGTTTGTTAAAAATTGAATTGTCATTGGCGCCTTAAGTTACAGTAGCTATAAAAAGGCAACGCCAAAAAATATCAGAAAATAAACGGGGCACTGGGAAAATTCGTAAAAATGTAATAAGTTATAAAAATATTATAAAATTATAAACTTAAAAATTAATTTAAAAATGTTGTGATATAATGGGATCTCTTCTATTGAATGTCTTCAATACTTAATGTTTCAACCACGAAATTATTCGCCCGGTGTGAAAATATCGTAGCTTACTACTTCCATGACTAAAACTTCTTAATAAAATTCCATAACATAGCCATCGACATCAATGGCAGATCATTTACATCAAGAGAGGCCTCTACTCTTCAAGCCCTACCAGCTATTTAACACCCAACTCCGCAAGAAAAAAATTCCGAGAAGTCCTGTCGCTAGAAATGATGAAAGAGATTCAAATTAACAACACCAATAAAATTGAGCTGCTACAAACTGAAAAGAAAATAAATCAATGGACCAGTTATGGATTAGCCATGGTAATCTACATCATACTAGCCATCATATGGATACTTAAACCGATGCCAAAATTCGGAAATGGTAAAATCACCATCCAACAGAAGCTGGAAACACCAAAAGAAGAAGCGACTATCAGCCAATCAAATGAATCTGTAGCACATGTACCTGAAAGGAAACCAAAGAAACATCCCATGGAATGGAAAGTCCCTGCTCTCGAGATGAAATCAGCCAAAATGCCCGATGCAGACGAAAAATTTACGATTTTTGAAAAGGACGAATGCGGAAATTCGAACGTAAGAGGGGAAGAGTTAACACCATAAGCATTATTCGCCGTAATTTGATGCGACAACAACTTCTCCGTCAACCTGGAAAATACATTTCGGTTCCCAGGTAATTTCTCCTGACCACGCGTCTGGTAATTTTAAGCTCTAGATAATTTACGTTTAGAAAAAACTTGTAATTTTTAGTCTTAATTCTATATCGGAAAAATAAAGGTGCAGGTAACCTGCCTGCCTAGAAAATATATTTTTTTTAGGTTTTTTTAATAAATTTTATTAACTTGTACAAAGAACAAACAATCTTGAAATTATCTACAGAAAAGATCTATGCATTAATTTCGTACAATCAATTGTTTTCGTGAAAATAAATAGCTAACCTTGCAACTACAAAGATATGAAACAAAAGTCGCAGATGGTACTTCACTCAAAGGTTGTGCGAAAACGATTGAAGTACGCGCCAGCTCAGTTGATAATTTTTCGCGTATGGGAAATATTTGGAAAATTTTGGAAAAGCGAATTTTGCTAATTTTTCTATTAATACAAAATGTATGGATGCAAGTTTTTTAGAAGTATTAGTGAGAAGTTTCCCAGCGGGAAATGGAAGCGCTCAAAAAGGAATGTAAGAGCTCTTCTTTGGAAGCCCGCAGTGCTTCCACACCGTATTCTTGTTCATATCGTTTTAACATGAGCATGTCCGCAGAGAGAAGCACTCAACTGCAGATATGTGGGAATTTCGCTTCTAGGGTAGCACTCTCTGAGCACTTGTAGGGTAGCACCTTGGAGCGCTAATAGGGAATACAGAAGGAATCAAGATAAGGGCTTTATTAAAAATTTCAGTTTTATTCAGAATCCCGGTATATTTATTAACCGCACACTTCAACTGACTACTAAATAATGACAATTCTGCTGCGTTTTCACATGCAGATGAGTCATCTTTAAAACAGAAAAAAAAAAAACTTACGAGTCAGCCTAAGCTGATATAAAGATCTGCTTCCGCAAAGCAGGTCTTTGGAAAATATTGCAACTTCTGCTGTGCTTTCAGATGTATATGATTCATCTTTGCACAACAAAAACGAATAAGCCCAAACTCAGGGAAAAGATCTGCTTCCGCAAAGATTACTTTGGCTATGGTAAAAGAGACCTAACTTTTCAACTAAGTAAATAAGTATATTAAAAATTAATAAATGCATTAAGGAAAAAATTAAATATTTTCATTTTTACTGATAACTTTCTTTTTCCAATGAAAATCGAATATTTTTAGTTTTAAGATAAAGATACATAGTGAGAGACTTTTGGTCTCTAAAGAGAGAAATTCAGAGTGACACTCACAAATTACGCGAACGGGTTCGAGTAAAAACTTGCAAATATTCGGGATGTGTAATAACGACGTGAAATTTTCCTAACACATACTACAATAAACAAATTTAATTTACCATTTTGAGTACGTTGAAATGTTCTTGGAGAACATTCTACTTCTATTGGAGGAGTAACAGGTTTTTCCATTTTTTTAAAACTAAAAACTTGGAAAATAACTGAAAACCAGCGACGAGCTGTCAAAACTGACACTTTCGAAGTTTTTACCCGACGATTTTTCTCGAGTTAAATCAAGTAAATTGAATGGAGGGAAAAAATGACGTCAACAATTTCTCTCTTGATTTTCGAGTACGCGAACGCCTTCGAGTAAAAACTTACAAAAGTTTTCCTTTGTACTTTCAAGTTAGTACGCGAACAGACCTAATTTCTTCAGGTAAAATATGTCTCTTTTTCTTTGTTTCCTTTCGTTCCCATGAATTTTACATAGTGGAGGTGACAACCATAATAAGGATGAATATTTTTATATTTAAAAAAATAGAATTCTTGGTGTACAAATCTTACGGAATAAACACAACCAAATAATGGATTTTTTTTTTCAATAATAACCAGAACTCTATTGACGAAACAAATTTTCTGCCCTAAATCCATTATATTAATTATACTTATGTTAATTGTAACAATTTGTCAAACTCACTCCACTTTATTCCTTTTCCATTCCATTAACTGACCAGAACTCACAAATACTCGTCTGGAGTCCTGGAGATGAAAAATGAGCAAACTTCGGAGACCGGAGACCCAACCTGGAGTGGAGACCTGTTTGTTGTGAAATGCATGACAGGAGAGAAATTTGGTCTCTTCAGGAATGTGTGAATGGTGTATATGCAATTCGTTTATATGAACGTAATTTTTCAAGAGCAATACATTATACATAGGAGTAAGTGAGATGTCAGGGGAGCTCTATTATCAAAACTGGAGCTTCATTGTTGAATTTATTTATGTTTTTGAAGAGGAAGAATAGTGACAGCGTTCAAATATTGTTTTCTTTGGGGGTAACCTTTTAATTTGTGATAAGTTGTTGGAGTACTTGCGTCTGCTTGGGATTGGATATCATTGGGAATATGTATTTTTAAATTAAATTTACAAAAAATTTTGTTTTCTTGTTGAATTAAATAAAAGTAGTGCACTAAACGAAAAACTTTTGATCGTTTAAAAATTATTTTTTGCTCCTCTTGGGATCTATCATTTATGTAATTCTGTATTGATCTCTCAACCACAAGAACAAGAATTTATTACGTGAAATTTGCAATAACACCATTCCTGTTTGCTATATACATAGTATTCTAAAATCTGAATACAAACAGATACAGCAGGCAATACTTGGATGCTGCAAAATCAACTCGGCAACTAACGTGTACAGCTGAATTGGAGTGAATCTTGCCACGCCATCCCTTCTATGCTTAAAATAAATGTCTACGAAACGAAAGTTTTGAGAACGGATTGACGCTAGGGACGGACTGGTATAATGTGAAATACAGAAAAAAATAAAGAACCCTTAACATAAAAATAGTGTCCGTAGACCCGGAGACGACAAATGAACAAATTTCGGAGACCGGAAACCGAACCTTGAGACCTTTTGTCTTAAAATACACGACGGGAGACCGGAGACCAAAAAAATCTCTAGAGACTAGGTCTCTTTAGAGATCTTTTGCGTCTCCGATTCGGAAGTGTATAGACGGGTCTCTGGAGGTCAAAAGTCTCTCGCCGTGTAGTTTCTTTCATCTTTACTATAATAACTTCCTGCTTTCAATGGAAAATAGCCAAAAATTAAATATTTCATTATTAGTAACAACTTTCGTCTATAACAAAAACTAAACTTAAAGTTCATTTAATATTGCAGATTTAATTACCATTTCTTATTACTCCAGGAACCTTAGGATTTCACTTCGGGAAAGGTCTAACCTAGCTAAAAATTGGTATACACTTACCTTTCAGCTCTCCAAATAAGGTGTGAAAATTTCCCGGAATTCGGTTGTCCGAATAAGTTGTGGCAGCCCAAAAACGGGGGTAAAAAATTACCTTTTTTCGATATTTTGCGAATATCTTCATTCCTGTCGGTCTGTTCCAGACGTAATCATGATTGTTTCCGTAATATACTTAATATTTCCTCATTGTCCTCTAAATTAAGAAATAAAGAGATGGTGCCCATAATAATTTATTACCTATAACTTTTGAATGCATAAAAATGAGCTGTAGCTCCATTTTGTGCTTTACATTTGGAATAAATCATCAGCTGATTACATTTTCGAAAATTGAAAACTGATACTCAATGTGACACTTATGTCGGTGGATTAAAAAAACACATCGTGAAGAGGAAATCGTACTTGCGGCGGGAGTCATTAATATGTCGGACTGAACAATAGGGGCCAGTATCTGCGAAGCGTTAGGTTAAATCCATGACTATCAGGCGTTAGAAATAGATGAAATAAATAACAAAAAAAAAACAAAAATGTAAATTTTATATAAATTTTTAAACACAGAAATTTATTTTATAAATATAGCTTATTGTTTTAGCTTGGATGACTAGACTAGAATTAAAACTATCTGTGATTTTAGCCGAATATCTTCTGCTTTTAAACATATTTTCATTACTCCCACCCGACAAATCCAAAAACTTTTTCTATACAAATGCAAACACATATTGAATAAAACAGAATTCTAGAATCGAGTCCCACACATCACTTTTCTTTAGAATTGGCGCATTCAATTTGTAGAGAAAAAATTTTGTACAATAATACATTTGCTAGCCAGCAACAATTTGCATTACCAGGATTACCAGTAGAGGAGTAGATATTGTTAAGAGAAAATTCCATTAGCTATGGGCATCTGGGTATTTATAATGCTGATCACAAGTTACACGACAGAGTGTAAGTAACTCAAAACGATTTTAGCCGAATATCTTCTGCTTTTAAACACATTGTCATTACTCCCACCCGACAAATCATCAATTCATAAGCAAATTTATAAAAACTTCACTTCTAAGAATTGCCACATACATTTTATAAACGACATTTAATATAACATCTAACCAAAAATCTGTACTCAACTTAAACTAATGTCGAATTCTTTTCAACGAGTTCTACACCGGTGCAGTACAGCTTTACGTGTTTTTGTTTTTGTAACGCAACAACAAAAACACGTAAAGCTGTAGAACTCGTTGAAAAGAATTCAACATTACTTTAGTGAACTTTCGGTTTCTCATCGTGTAAGTATTAAAAATTCTGAAAATACATTCAATTCTATGTCGCGCGTAATCACAGAAGCTTTATTTTATTTTTTATTTTTTTTTGAATTTTGAATTTATTCTTCGATAAATAGATTGTTGTACGGTAATTTTGAAAATAGTTTTTGTAAAATCTTCGTCGCCAAACGCCCAAGATTTTTTGAAATGGGATCGCGAAGAGACAGGAAGATTTTGTCAAAGTTCTTATTTAACAATTTGTTGATTGCATCAGTTTGTTTCTGATCTCCGTCGAATAAGCTCTCGAAATTAAGAGAACCACCTCTTTGCTTTATTCGGAAAGCTAATTTCTCAGGCTTAATGGATTCTTCTCCCTTTTCAGTTTGTATTCGTTTTCCGTTAAATGCTATGTGCATTTCTACATGAGCTAGAATGTAATCAATTGTAATAAAAGATTAAAGTATATCTAAATCAAATGGGTGCTTTTCATACCAAGTGAAATATTTGTTTTTCCTTCCCCGATAATTGGTATAGATTCGTATCTTGCGTTTATTTTGTAATTTCCCGTCAAACATATTAAATTTTTCTTGAAACGCATTTCATGCCGTTGAGTTGGATCCTTTCCAAATCCTCTGTGAACATTTTGAAATTTGAAAAAAAACGTTCGCAAATTTTAAATTTCCGTTTAAATATACTTCACTTCAAGTACTTCCAATCCTTTCATCCCAGATATCTTCACACTTTGTAAATTTAGATCTACATCACCATGTTCAATATGAATTGTTTTAATTCTTATAGGGTCTAACCTGACGAGGCCGATGTCATGGTCACCTAATTGTAGGAAAATCATTAAAAAGTTTGATTTTCTGCTAAAATGGTTTTACCTTTAGTCATTCGATAAAAAGCATAAGTTAGAACATTCTTAATGCAATCGGTATCGCCATATTTACAACGCTCCACACGTTCAGCTAAAAGTTAAAAAGTATCTAAGATTAAAATGGAGCGAGTTTGTTGGCGCAAAACTAAAACCTAACTGAATATCTTGTCAGTTTAATATTTGTGCTGACTGTGACCTGAGCCAACTTACAACTATAGATTAGAAAATCTCCATACAAGCCCGGATCATTTTTTGAAAGCTCTTTACCCTTTTATTCAACCAAAAAAAGCTATCATTGCAAAGAATTTATGTGGCATAATATAGCAAGAGAGAGAGAGAAAGAGAGATTGTATAAAGTTTTCTATTAGAGGGCCGTTAGCTCGCTTTGATTCGACCGCTTGTTTGTGAGTTCCCAGCAAACAATTTGGCGAGGTTTTGCCAAAAGTAAGGAATGAGCAATACTTGTAAAACAGTGACAGTATTATGGCAATAAAGTGTATATATGATTCCCTCTCTTTCAACTATTGCCTATCTCTCGCTTTTAGCAAGCCTCGTGAAAATCAATTCAAAAAATGGAAAGAACGAAGAAAACATAAGCTTTATGCAAGTTTTTTTTCTGTTTGTTTATTTTATGTCCAAAAACACAATCGTAATTAAAAGAAGAAAAATAATAATAAGATATTGTGGAAAAGATTGCCCTTATGAATTAAAAATGTCAATCCAGACATTAAAAATAAGTTTAAATTGGTAAATTAAATGTAATTTACTCAACCCTCGCATTTGGCAAGTATATAAATTATATATACTTGCTTTTGGTAAGGAATGTGCGAATTACTTATAAATTGCCTTTTTTAGCTTACTTTCGTATGTCCGTTTAGTCCGCCGCCTAAATTACAAACGAGCATTTGGCAATATCGTTTTCGAGGGTTATGTTTGTCCATGGCAAGTTACTTTCGAGTTATTTTCGATTCAATTTGTTTGCTGGGCTAGATGTAAGTTTTCTCAGCTGTGACTGTGCAAAACGTATACACAAAGGCAAAAGTCAATTTGATATAGGAACTTTGAAAAAGCTTTAATCACAGACATACATAGATATAAATTAAAAATATTATTTTTGTGTCAATAGGGGTTTTTGCCCTACAAAAGGTGGGGTAGTTGTGATTTTTATATATGTTATTTAGTTCCGGGCTGCGATAAAAAATCGTTGTCACCCTGTGCAGTCCTCCATTTTGGATTAAAGGTACAAAAAATTGGATTTCTCAAATGAATTCCTCAACGGTTGATCCTACAACAAAAATGGATAATACAAATTTGAAGAAAGCTAATTTCACTACATTTTTTTTATAATTTTTTTTTTGTAAGTCTGACATGTAACGAGTTACAGCGGCGGAAACGTGAACCTTCTTCCAAAAAAAAAAAAAATCATAAGTATAGTAGCTCTTATACAGGGCGTTTTGCCTATGGTGGTCCATAGAGGGGAGGTGACAATCGCCTGGCCAAACAAACTATTGTAAAACAAGGGAGGAGGGCTGCGGCATCTCAATCGTTTCGGAGTTACAGGATGATTGAGAGAATATGCTAGTCTTTCGCAAAATACCCTGTATGTTAAAAAGTGGATTTTTCATCGAGGCCTGGAACTAAATAACATATGTATATAAAAATCGCAACTACCCCACCTTTTGTAGGGCAAAGGTCTTACTTAGTCCCTATTGAGTGGACTATTTGTTTAAGTTTAAAAAAGACACCTGAGGGTGATACAGTTATAAAAACATTTTCATTCTTCAAAGGAATAAAATAAAACATTGTCCAAGTTATAAAAAATAAATGAAAATAATATTTTTATTATAATAACAAATATTAAAATAAATAAAAATAAAACTAGAATAAACAGATTTCTCCCGAAACTTTTATTTTTAAATAAAAAATAAATTTTCAATCTTCACTTACGTTTCACTTCTATAAAGCTACTCTCCTAACTATGGCTATGTAGAAGATAATATTGGGCGCCATTTTGTTATGGAACTATGCGAGAGTGATCTATCAGCTCATGCTGGTCTGTTTAATGAGCTACTCTAGGTTACTCTAAAGAAAAGTGCAGAAAATAGAAGAAAACCGTGTTTAATGAATTCAGGGCTAAAGTGCTCTAAAGTGGGCTGAACTGTGTTTGATGTTTCAGCTCTAAAGTGAACTGGAGTTACCTAGAGCAAGATTTTCTGTTCTACCTTTTTCGAAGGAGTAAGTTAGAGCAGACATTTGATAACTGTAAATTGTGTTGACAGTTTTGACATTTTTGTGGAAAAAATAAATTTCTAGACTATTATAGTGGAATAATTTAAATAATAATTGTTTTTTTGTCAGTTAAAAAAAGGGTTTCTTTCTTAGAATATAGAGACAACAGGAAGTGTTGATACCTGTAAAATTCGTGTGCATGAGCGTGGATTTTTCAGAGTATTTTGAAGTAGCTCAGCATTATATTCAAGAAAGAGACAAATCTATGTTTGCATGTCAAACGAAGTTTGTTTAATTAGCGAAAGATTTGCAACAATTCAAATCTATTCAAATAAAACTTAAAAGTTGTGAAAAGTGTGTTAAAAATAGTGCTAAACAAAGCAAATTGTGTAAGTAATTATCTGTTCAAATTATAGTGATAAATTTCTAAGTGATTTCATGTAATTTCAGAATGAAGTGTTCGGTAGAAAATTGTTACAAACAACACCAAAGAACGACGTGGGAAATCGTTTTTTTGGCAAGTAAAGTTATAAAATATTATTTTGTGTACTTTACACACCTGTGTATGTCAAATTAAATTAAAAATACATAAGAAATGCGATGAAATAACGAAAAAATCCTTCCTCCACCGAGATTTGTTTACGTTTGTGACAGCTGCGAAATTCCCTGAGTATGATGGCGTAGTGACAGTGAATAAGAATATTTTCGATGGGAGCAAACGTAATATTTTCAACCATATATCTTGTTGCCCCGCTCTCTATATTGATTCTACTACACGGCTGTACTGAGCGTTCACTACAGGGGAAACAGATACTAACACAACCAGAATTTGACAACACCAAATTTGGCTTATCACACTTCCTGTACTCTCTATATTCTAAGGTTTCTTTACATTAATAATGCATTAGTTTAAACATTTGTGTTTTTGGGTGACAGATCTCAGAAATTTTGTGTTTCATGAGCTTTCTGATCTGCTTTCAATTTGACAGTTAAAACAAGTTGAGCTGCTCTGCTCTGAACATTTTTCGAATTCATTGAATAGACTTTGTGTGCTCTTGGGCAGGAAGCGAAAGTGATAACTACAAACTGTCAAGCTAACATATTTAATGTGAAAATAAAATGTCAAACATAACATATCTAAGGGCCAATTGCTTGGGTGGATTTGGGCTAAAACTTTATTGAAACAAGTGAAAAAGCTAGAATTGGTCTAAGACTAATCTTATGATACCCTAGATGAATGCCCGTATGAAATTTCGTATGGGTACCAATTTGAGTAATATTGATTATTGCAGTGGTTTTTCGCATATATTTCTAGAACGGTTCGTCGGACAGAAAAAATGATTATAACCAATTTTATAGGATTTCATATTCTGAAGAAGTTTTTAGTACAATAAAAATGTCTTGGACTGATCGTTTTCACAGTATAAAAAACCTAATTTTTTATATGGCAACACCAAGAATGGGTTGCCCGATTTAGTCCATTTTTGAAATTTTATTTGCTAGTACAATGAAAACACCATGTACCAAATTTCAGCTCTCTACGGCTACTCGTTCTCAGGCAGTGTTCAAATATATAACGGAAAACGAAATTTTTGTATGACAACCCCACGAAGGAGTTGCCCGATTTGTCTCATTTTCGAACTTAATTTTACTTTTTTTTTTAAGTCCGTTCTTAGAACGGGATTGATTCTCTCTCAAGTTTGTAAATTTATTTTTTTATTTGTCTTATTGTTATACCCTTTACCATTCCGTTTGTAACGCACAGAAATAATGATGGTAGAGCAAAATGGATTGGACACCGCTGCATTAAATTAAAAGTTATTTTGATTTTTGCATGTCCATCTGTCCGTCCGTCCGTCCGTGCGCACGATAACTCGAGAACGCGTTCATTTAGAAAACTGAAATTTCGTACACGGATATTAAAAAGAAAAGGTAAAATTAAGTTCGAAAATGAGACAAATCGGGCAACTCCTTCGTGGGGTTGCCATACAAAAATTTCGTTTTCCACGATATATTTGGACCTTACCTGAAAACACGTCGACATAGAAAGCTGAAATTTGGTACATTGTGTTTTCATACTAACAGCAAATAAAATTTCAAAAATGAACTAAATCGGGCAACCCCTTCTTGGTGTTGCCATATCAAAATTTCGGTTTTTCACATATACTTTGAAAACGATCAGTCCTAGACATTTTTATTGTACTAAAAACTTCTTTAGGATAAGAAATCCTATAAAATTGGTTATAATCATTTTTTCTGTCCGACGAGCCGTTCTAGAAATATGCGAGAAACCAATGCAAAAAATCAAAATTGCTCAAATGGGTGACCATACGAAATTTCATACGTGCATTCATCTAGGATATCATAAGAATTGGTCTTAGAACAATATTAGCTTTTTTACTCGTTTTTAATTTATTTTAGTACATTGAAACATTTCTATAACGAAATTCTCTATCACGAAAAATTCTCTATAAAGGAAAACTAGTTGAATTTGGTTGGTTTTTGAGGAACCGATAAATTAATTCACCCTCTGTAAAGAATTTACTCACTCTCTATAGCAAAAAAATGCGCAGAACAATGTTTGTTATATGTTACCAGATGCTTGCAAAAGTACAAACATGTTCGGAGTAACCCGGCGAATACACGAGACAGTGCTGATTTTGTCTGTCAGTTTTACTGACTACAAACGCTTTACGTTCGATCAACTGACTAGGCATTTCATTATAAAATGCCAGCAAGCGGTGTAGACATTCCTCTTCTATGTTCATGCTAACGATTTCTTCCTTATTCCGTAATTTTTCTCTAAAAAATAAAAATTGCAATGTATTTTAAGCTCTTTTCAGTTATTTTCCAATCAAAAGAGAGAATATTAAAAATATAAATACCAATTTCAATTTTATTTTAAGTTTCGGCCATTTTAATTTTACGTTTGACAGTTTATTGACTAGTCAGTACTAACTGGCCGGAGATCTAGTCAATTCTGACTACTCAGTAAAAAACACTAGTCAGTAGGTATTTACACGAGGCTGTGTCAGTATCGAACTCTAGTGTCAGTTCTACTGACTCGTGTAATCTCCGGGTAAGTGTAAGTGTTAGACTTCCAGGAATATTGGTTTTGTTAACATGTGCTCTTTTTTTCTTCATTGTTATTATTGGTTTTACTGAATAAGCGCTTGCAAAGGCGTTCATTTGGGAGCTCGGTCTGTCCAGCAAAATAAGCATAGGCGTAAGTAAGTAACTCAAGAGCTTCTATAGCCATCACTTGGAAGCAAAACAGAAGATTATTTGATCGGCTCTAGCAGAAGTGCAAGCGCAAGCACCTTACTATAATATTCTTATGAGGCAGTCTTGAAGTTCTCTTATGAGGTTAAGAAAGGAACACTGCGATGGTTATTCAAAAAGCTCATTAAAGCTTTTGAAAGAACACCTTCAAAAAACTTCTTCTCCATGCATGCCTCCTAGAGCGCTTCTTAAGAACAGCATTGAAGCGCTTGCCTCTGCGGACATGCCCATGTTAAAAAGCAATGGACTGGGATAGGGAAAGGAAGCGCTTCAGGAGGTTTCTTCCAGCGCTCTTCTTTCCAGAACTCTCTATAACGAAAGAAATTGCTCGGTCCCATGAGTTTCGTTATAGAGTTTTCACTGTATTTTTAATTTTCTTTAATTTTTTTATTTTATTTCAATTTTTTAATTTTAAGTTTCTTTTAATTTCTAATTTTTATTTTATTTTTTAAATATTTTTGTATTTTTTAGGGTTCCGTACCAGAAGGCTGCCAACGGGACCCTATTACTAAACCTCCGCTGTCTGTCCGTCTGTCTGTCTGTCGTGGGGCTGTATTTCATGAATGACAGTTGAAATTTTCACAGAGTGTGTTTTCTACTGCCGCTATAACAACAAATAATGAAAATAAAATAAAATTAAAGGCCCCCACCCCCTCCAAGAAACGTTATTTTTTCGGTGTTTTTTGCTCGACCCTTACAATCGTTGTATCTCTTGAACTGTAATAGGTAGAAACATGATTTTTTTAAAGAGTGAGTAATACTATAGCTGCTTTAACAGCAAATAATGAAAATAAAATAAAGCTAAAAATTAAAGGGGGGTCCATACAATAAACTTTTGGTTTTGCTCGATCTAAAAAGTACATAGTGTAAAATCTTGTACGATGGTACGAAACCCTTCGTGTGCGAGTCCGGCTCGCACTTGGCTGGTTTTTTATATATATGTATATTTTTCCTTACAAAAAAATATTGCTGGGATTCGAACTCGTTACAGATAGAGTCTGGGCTTTTTATATATTTATAATTGTCTAAAGTGACTGGGCTAATAGGGTTTCGAAGAATTTGACAAGACTGAATTGAGCACAGAAGACTTTGGACCATGATTGTTGCAACATTATATACCAATGAATCATCTTTGTTGTCTATAACTACTGAAGTAAAGCTCGGATAAAAAAGGATAGAGATTATTGCATTAGTGCTGTTAAACATCCAGTAAAGGTATATGCTAATGATTGCTTCTCTGAAAAGGGATTCGGAAAGATAAATGCTTTCACTAAGAACCTAGATGTTGTTATCATGTTGAATTTATACAAAAAAGGATTACTGAAGTCTGAAGCTTTGAACTAACAATGATGACTGGATTCTACGAGAAGATAATGATTCCACACATAACTTCAACTCTTGCAAGCCTTGAAAATGGCCTCTGATATGAAGAGCAAGTTAAAAAGGCCAAAATGTACAATATACGGTAAATTATTCGGGTTTTAAAGTAAATTTGGAGAAAGATAAGTGTAGAATATCCTTAAAAGCTCAGCAAACGTTGGCTCAGAAGATAACATGTAATTATAAAGAATAACGGTAACTCGATATTGATAATAATAATTGCGAAACACATTAAGTAAATTTTCTTAAATAATTTTGAATGAAACCAATTTAGAGATCTAAGTGTTTTCTTAAGATACGTTATTTGAATTTATACATGGGTTTCATAAAATAAAAAGTGAAATCGGAAAAGTCCTTCCTTCTACAAGACGCATGATTCTGCTCATTCTGAATGTCGTCCTACATATTAGCATATTATGCTTCGTAGTCGAAATTCTAGGAAAGATAAGATTCTGACTCTTTTGACTCTCTAAGACCTTTTAAGGGGTCATACTTCCCAATTTTTTTTTTATTGGCTTAAATCATACCAAAACAACCCTAGAATCAAAATCTACAACGCCCAAGTTCCGATCTAAACTCAAAATTTTTTAAATCATTTTTTCCCTACGATGCTCTAAAATCACAATTTTCGCTTATTTTAGCGATGCTCGCATTTCTGAATTTCGCGGCTTTGGAAATTAGAAGAAATTACCTATGATCAATATCGTGTTTTAAATTTGAATTATAGAGGTCGCTGCATCAAATTTGGACGGTTACAACGTCTTTACAACATGGACTTTATTTTTGCGATTCTTAAGATTTCTAGCATTTTGAAACTTCAAACGCGTTTTTTTCGAAAACCTGTTTTCAAAATCAGTGAGCAGTAGAACTCAAAAAGTTTACATCCGACTGACTTGAAATTTTAACTGTAGCTTTATCGTTTGATTATCTAAAGAAGTACACACGATTTTAGCGATTGATTAACAAGAAAAAAATTTATAAACAATTTAAGTCGATTTTTTCGTCGAAAACACGATTTTTGTTAAAACAATCGCCATTTTGCGAAAAAAAAAAATTCTAAAAATATAATCATATGTACTTCACTAGCAAAACTCATGTAGATAATGAAAACAAATTTTTTTTTTGATCTAGGGGGAGTTGGACCAGACTTCTACTGCTCGCCGCGGAAGACCTTTTTGAAATAGCGGTTTACGGTAATCACTGCACAGCCGCCATTTTGTAAAAATATGTCAATAACATTTTTTTTCTCTTCTTCAAGAGTTGCTTAATCAAATGTTATATTATTTGTATGACATGAATCTCAAATATCCTTAAAAGAAAATTAAAAAAGCATTGTGTTTAGAGCGTTTGGGAGGTCTAAGTTACTTTCTTAATTATGCAAAAATTTCCTGTTTTTCCTAGAGTTGATTTAGCTAGGTCTGCTGCTGTTTCAATTATATACAGTAGCGCGGACCGATCGGACTAATAATGAAAGTGCAAAACAAAGAATGCATAAGTAATGACGGGCGTATGTATGTATGCTTTCAAATACAACTCGTATGATAATAAATAATGTTCTAACATCATGGGACTGTCATCTTCCTTTAGTTAGTGAATAATTTGTGGGAACTACTATTACAGTAAAACATGTCCGAGGTATTGTATTTATTGGATATGGTTTATCCTTGGGAGCGATATAGTTCATCAGATATTAACTGATTTTTATGAATCGCTCATTTTTGTACCCTTATTGCAATGTAATTTTTGAGTCAGAAGTTAGAGGAAATAAAATGATACATTCCCTTCATAAGTAGTTGAATATATGTCAACATACTGCTTGAGATGTCTTTGGAAAGATCGTCGACATTATAAAGTTTTTAAATAAAAAAAAAAGAAACTATATTTTGGAAAAGAGTGAAAATGGGGGAAATATGTATTCGTACTTGTGGCAGTATATTGCTAATTTACTCTGAGTGGGTTATGTGGGGGTATCGTTGGAAAAAGAATGATTTGGAACTTATTACTATGGGATCCTTTCCACTCCACCTAATTTTTAATTTTCATATTCTAAAGAAGATTTTAGTACATTAAAATCGTCTAGGACTGATCGTTTTCACAATTTACCGAAAAAAATCTAAATTTTTATATGGCAATACCAGGAAAGGGTTATCAAATTGAATCCATTTCTGAAGCTTTATTTACTATTACTATGAAAACACTGTGTACAAAATTTCAGCTCTCTACGTCGACGACACGTTCTCAGGAAGCGTCCAAATATATAGTGAAAAACGAAATTTTTGTATGACAACCCTACGAAGGAGTTACCCTATTTCAACGGCCGATCCAGACATTTGCTCTAGGGGGGGGCGATCGCCCCCATCGCCCCCTATAACCGCACTTGCCATCAATTGTGGACCGCTCTGTATAATTTTCTCTTTGTTTCAGGATGAAACTTTCATTAGCATTTATATATCACGAGAGTTCTTCTATTTATATAATATAAGTTTTCGATCCCGTAAACATAGTAAAATTTAGTCTCACATAAAATAGACATTATACACTTCTTGCTTGCATTTTGTTCAAACACCATAATTTCCTGGGCTGGACTGCAATTGCTTGCAAATTAATTGGTTAACGAAATTTTCGAGGTATGCTAATTAGGTAGGGTTAATATATGTATAAAATTAAATTAAATATTTCCAGGAAAACTGAACCTGAGATTAATTACCCCAGCTATGATAATTTTTCCAACATACTACTTTTCATCAAAACACTCGGCTATTGTGAGCTTTCGATCACAGAAATGTACACAAATTTTGCTTTTACTAAAAATTCCTTAGTGGTATAATTTTAACTTTTGAGAATAATTTATGACCAAATAAGAAAAAAATAATAAATATAACAAATTTTTTTTAAAAAACTATCTAGAGTTTTCCATTTAATTAAATATAAAAATTACATTACATTTGTGTATAAATTTTAAAATTTTCATGGTACACAAAGAAAACAAAATCAAAGCAAAGTAATTTAATTAAGTATTTTGATAAACATTACGAGTTCCAAATTTCATTATTATTCGCGGTAGTGTTAAAACTTAAACTGCCTAGGGGCTAGATTCAGCAACTGTGAAAAATTTGTCAGTTCACACGATTTGAAAAACTCACCGTGAGGGAAAGTGTACACTTAAATGCAGAATGAAAATTTTTCTATGCAGAATGTTGTTTGAGTGAAAAATAGTCTTTTTGAAGAAGTTAAGCCCAGTTATAAGAAATGAGTTACATGAAGTCACTAATATTAAGGCGACTACGGCTTAGAAAAAGGTAAAATAAATAATTTGACAAATAATTTTGAAACGCTTGATAACTCACACGTGTAAACTAATAGTTGCGCAATCCGGCAACAGATCTTGCTTTCTTTGTATACCTTGAAAATTTCAAAATTTAATTAAATGAAAAATGAAGGGAAACTCTAGAGAACTTTTGTGACGTATTCATTAAGTGAAGGGAGAAATTATTGTCTATTTTTTTAATGCGGATTTAAGATTTAAAAAGATTTTTTTTGTATTTTCTATTTCATTTGATTAGAGTATAAATTTTGATTTATTAGAGCTCTAGGGCGATCGCCCAAGCTGTATCCACCCTTGCCCGATTTGTCAAATTTTCGTATTCAATTTTTTCTTCTTTTTTTAAAAGCCTTGTGCAAAATTTCAGCTCTCTAAGTAGACGCATTCTCGAATTATCGTGAGGACGGACAAACGGACATAAAAAATCAAAACAACTTTTTATATTATGGTTGGGTGTCCTATCCAATTTCCTCTTCCATCATTAGTTCTAGGTGTAACAAACGGAGTGACAAACTTGGTTTACCCTATGTTTCAGGGTATAAAAAGGCTTAACTATACAATAACTGAATTATTTTCTAAACAATTTATCGTAACTGAAAGTTAATTAGGCTTACAATTTTCCAACAAAACAAGCTTCATTATTTCCGTTGACAAAATAATAAAATTGAAATAAAAGTTACATGGGAAACAAAAAACAAATACTAAATACTAATACTACTAACAAATAGTAAAATTTATGAATTCGTTGAGCCAGTTGAAGAGAACTTTACTCATGAATCTGGGGAATATCGAATCCTTTTTGCCCCAATGTTATAGTGGTAAATTGTACAAATATTTTCAAATTTTTGTTAAAGTAATATAATTAGAGAATTTTGTAAATCCCATTAAAAAGTGGTCGACGATTCTCCCAAAGCCCGTACGAAACTTGCATATCCTTAACTTCTAGGCGGTAATAAATAGAGAATTTTAGCTAACTATTTTGAACCTACGTTTTTAATACTGTCTTATTCTTGCAATCCATCCAAGATCATTATTTCTTTTTAAGATGAAATTTTTTGTAGTCTTTTAGACTGAAATTCATTGAAAATCGCCATAGTTTTGATATGGGTTAAAAAGCACATAAATCCGGAGATGCAAAAAGTAATTTTAAAATAATTTACCGATGCGTCTGCTGCTCTTGCGGTTCTAGCATTTGTTGTTGCTGTTGTGCACAGTTTTGGGAACAAACATAACTCATAACGTCACACTTCTTAAACATAGTTTAATTCGAATCAACCGTGGAGAGGCACATTAGGACTCACAGTTCATCGCAAAGTGACACACTATTGGATAACTACACGCTACATCACAACGGACATTGAAGCCTAATTTGTCAACCGACCGAAATCAGGAGCAGTTGAACAAAAAAAAACCCATCCTGCATTACGGATAGAGTGGTAAAAGTTTTGACGTGATAAGTTGAGAAATCCTACTTTTTACCACCCAAGAAAGTAACACTACCTGCAATCGCCAAAAGATCGTTTTCGGCTCCAAACATCAGGCAGATATGTACATACATCGTCCCTGGGGCTGTGGGTCATTTTACATAAAGAAGTATTGCTGTAAGCCGGAATCAGAGGGAAAAATGAGGAATTTGCGAGCACATTCTTGATCATCGAGCAGAACATCATTGAATTTGAAAAAGGAAGAAGTCTGGGCTCACGAGCCTTATTATACTCTTCATCTCGTTCATGAGGCGATTGAAATAAAACATCGCCTTAATTTCAATCACGACGACAACAGTTTCCAGCTTTCACGAACATGGGATCCCATTCTCAACACCTGTGTATGGTTGATCCGAATAAAACTATCGTTAAGAAGTGGTTAATTATGTTTGTTCCCAAAACTCGGCCCAACTGAAATAACAGCAGATGGAATGGTATAATGTGTATAGCTTAAATTGTCAGAAACAACTTCAGGCAGATACCCAGTGACTACCCTGAATGTAGCTTGAAGCGAAACGTTCGGGGGTGAGTACTTGATTTAGCACTCAATAAATAAATTTATTTAATACACGGTAATCCGAAAAACTTAATTTCAAAATGTCCGTAAGCAACCGCGAAAGCCTTAGTGTTTCCCACTAGGAGGTCAATAGAGCGGGAGGTGATAGTTCTCGCCTAGACGAACCAAAAATTGTATGGCAGGGGGAGGGGCCATATCAACCGTTTAGGAGTTACAGGGTGATTAAGAAAAAAAGCTCTGTATCTTAAAAACTACAGGGCGTACGGTCACAGTTAAGAGCTCATGCAGAACTTCATTGCCTTTCCAACGACTGCTCAATCAGCGCCACACCCCTCTCCCATCAAGAATTATGGTTGTCTAAACTAAAAATTTCGGATTTTCTTACCTTGTTTTTTTAATTGAACCTCTATTATTTTTGAAAAAAGGTCATTAACATAACTTTTTTTATAAAAACTGTAAACTGTGGACTCTCCGCTTTAACTTGACCTATTACACCCTGTGTGTTAACTGTAGCCGTTAAACAGTTATTAACTCATCACCTATTCCGGTCACACCGAAATTAGACGATATTTTTTAAAATGACGTGATAAGGGAACAAATTATTGTTGAGAATAGGTTTGAATATAGGTTTGAGAATAGGTTTAGAACTAATAACTCTTAAAGGGCTTCAGATAAGTCAATTTAAAGAGGAGAGTCTACAGTTTACAGTTTTTATAAAAAAAAGTTGTGTAAACCACCTTTTTTCAAAAATAATAGAGGTTAAATTAAAAAAAAGGTAAGAAAATCCGAAATTTTAAATCTTTGTTATCGAAGTGATCTAATTTGGTTTTATCTTATTTTATTCTCATTTCCTATAATTGTTTTCGTAATTAATTTTTTTATCTTAATCTTATTTATTTATCCATAATTTATTTGTTATTATTGTTTATATTTTTTTCCCCATCTATTATCATTGTTGTATTATTAACATTTAATTTAGTTTACTTATTTCTATTCAGTTGTATTACTGTATTTCCACTCTAATTGGTGCTAAGAAAAAGATGTAAATCTTGTAGTATCTCTCCCAAATAAACAATTATTCTATTCTATATTCTACTGTATTGTCACATTTCAATAATATTCAAACAGACGAACGCAAGAGTGAGCTCATAAGATTTGGTCTTATTAGTAAGAATTATTTTATATAACTTAAGAAAAACATAATATTTTTTTTCAGTAACTATGAGACTGACAAAAGAAAAATGGTAGTTTTCATGTTATCTATAATTTCAATACTTAAACTTTAGAAACCTAGAAAAACAGGGGGGGAGGACACCGACAATATTTTTATAACCAATTCTCCAAAAATTTGCAATTTTTTTAGAAACCTGGAAAGTAACTTTTTCAAACGATACTCGACACTATGCAAAACGAAATTTTTGCGAGAACCCAACTCACTCCCATTAAAAATTAAATCTTACACGTATCACCCCTTCCTGATTGTTATATATTCTATGCTGCGGATCTTAGAATAAAGAAGGGCATGGTGAACAGATTTGGTTTATTCTTGTATATTTTTAGATTCCGAATAAGCAAGATCTCCAATGTCTCAGTTATTACGACACAGTTGACACAGTTGTGAATCTGCCTTAATCAAGGTCACTACTGACTTGCGATAGGCTTAAGATGTGAAAGATCTTGGTATGCCGGTTTTGTTGGACTTTTCTAGGGCATTTGATTGTATTGTGCATGAAAAATTGGATGCAAGTTGGATGCAAACTTTTATTTCTCCTCTTCTGCTGTTAAGATGATAGCAAGTGTTCTCTCGGATAGCTCGGCTCAACAGGTGGTAATAAATGGAGTTCCGTATTCTCCAAAGCATTTAACATGTGGAGTTTCTCAAGGGTCAGTCTTAGCACCTCTCCTCTTTAGTCTTTACATTATTGATTTATGTGATGTTCAGGTGCACATGTATGTAGATTACGTACTTATGTAGACCTCGTGGACTGATTGAGGACTATATCTGCAGAATAAACGATGATCGTTCAGATTGATTTGATAATCAACTGCTTCTTAACCCCAATAAATCACAATGCATAGCTCTCTCTAATTCTAATCTTAATATTGAGGATCTTCCCCCAATTAGGCTTAATAAAGTGGAACTACCTTATGTAAACTGTATAACCAATTTGGGAGTGAAAATTAATAATCGTTTGAGGTGCTGTGATCACATTAAATCTATAATGGGTAAAATTTATGGTGGGTTAAGGAGGCTGTGGATATCTGTACTTCTGGCTAATTTGCGTTTAAGACTAGTTAGGACACTTTTGGTGCCTGATTATGCTTATGGTAGCTTAATTTACATGAAACTACACTCGGTTTTCAATCGAAAGCTTGAGGTTGCTTTCAATGACTGTATACGGTTTGCTTTTGGTTTGCGTCGTTCTGCTCATATCACACCTTACAGACCATCGATCTTGGGTTGTACTCTAGACTAAAGGATAAACCACTAATTTTCCTACACAATCTTATTCGTTCTGTTGAGCCGAAATATCTATTTTCTGAAATCAAATTTCTGCAATCCTCGAGAGGACGTAAACTTCAGATTCTATATTTTAATTCATCCATCCTTTGAAGGATCTTACTTTGTTCAGGTTGCACACCGTTGGAAGTCTCTACCTTCTCATGCACTTCTGTCGGTGAATTCAAGAAACTTATAATATAATTTTATTTTACAAATTACTAAGCTGATTGTGTAGAACTCTTTTCTTTTTATTCTTATTTTCCCACTATGTTTATTTATTTATTTATTTGTTTATTCTCTTTTCTTTTCTTTCTATTTTTTCTTTTTGTCTAATGTATTGCAGGCGTTTCGATTTATTTTGTGGTTTATTCAGTTAACCTAGCCGTACTTGTTGTACAAATGATTGATTGATTGATTAATATTTGCTGCAATGTCTTGAAGCCGTAAGAATTAAAATGAAAACAGTTTCGAAGAATAAAACCACGGCCGACGGCAGAGTCTAGATTTCTTTTACAATTGCGGGACTTGCTTAATAGCCAAGATATGTGGAATATAACCAAATGTAGACAAATGAGATGGCCAAAAAATATTCATAACCCAGAATATCAGGGCAGGGAGACTGTGAACCATTGAAATGAGCATCAGAAGAGAATCATTTTATTATAAGTCCCGTCCCATTCATTTTAATCCTGAAATAAGTTGAAAACTAAAAAAAGAGAAGCGATTCTGGTGCACTGTTGTTCATTTAACTGGGATTAGCAATCTGTAATTTACCCACAAATTCGTATTAAAATGTCACATGGCGGCAATAGTACTATACCTACTAATTCTGCAGCAGTTAAACGAAATGAAATGTCAAGTCAAGCGTAACCTTTTGACCTCACATTTTAAGAAAACTTACAGTGTGCTACTGGAACCATATGTACCTGCATAAAATAATAAAGGAGATTTTTAGAGTATAACTTCCTGTACAGTTTTATATATGCACAAATCTTTATTCTTGTAATCTAGAATAAGTGCAACAATTTACTTACGAAGTTGATTATCTGTCGTCGTGGTTGTTGAACATACTTTGATAGCTGCGCTGAGATAAATTATTGAAAATTTTAAAAGATATATAAAGTCCTGTTTTCTCATTTTTAACTCGTATGCTCCTTGAACTGCACCTTTTAAAACGAACTAGAATTTCTTATTCTTTTTCGGATACTACACTCTAACAAAATTGCACTTTGTTCTCATTTGATTTAAAACTCATTGAAATCTTTGACAGATAAGTATTTTTTATTTCGTTTTTTTTTCCTGACAAGTAGATTGTTTTTTCGCAGTGAAAGGACCTGGAGAATTGCAAAGTGCAATAAATTTTATTATTTTTTTTACATAGATTGATAATTCTTTAACGACTTGTTTAAACTGAATATAACTGTATAAGCATAACCATTTACTGTTGATAGAAGACGATACTTCAATACAGAATTGGTAAATTGTAACAAAAATGTGTGGTAGCAAACATAATAAATATAATTAAGAAGAATAAAGTTAGGTGGCATTTATTTATTATTAAAACTCATCAAGTAGTGATTACTACAAAAAAGAAATAACATACTAAGATTACAATAATTGAGAAAAGTGACTTTAACCAAGCTGAATCTTTAGGTTAAGTTTAGATAGGCATATGTAATGCCTATCTATGTGGCCATTAAAAAGACGAGATATTGTTCGTGTTCGGTGGTAATGTGTAAAATTATAGTTCCTCAAGGGGCGAACTGGGATCGACAAGTTCAAAGCTGCCAACAATTGAGGGGAATTAACCACACCATGTAATCAGTCACAAGCCAAAACAATTCTGGAGTTGCTGGCTCCGATTTCTAGAGACTCCAAAGATATAAGCTTAAGTTGATCAAGATAGGGAGGCAGTTTGAGAGGTTCAGTCCAGAGGATGTTATGGTCGTAGCGTGCTGCATACAGGAGCATGCTACGTATATGGATGCCGACAGATGTAGAGGTGGTGACATTCGTTCACACGGTTAAAGTGGTCCCATGTTTGGCACAGCTAAACATTCTAACCTGGCTGTGACTGTTGCCTGAGAAAAAAAATCGAAAAAGAAGAGGAAGAAGAAAAAGAAGAAGAAGAAGAAGATTTGAAAAAGTGTGATTGAAGAGTTAGTTAGGCAAAATTTGGTGGAAAAAGAGATCGGAAAAGTTTTGGCGGCATAAAAAAAGGAGAAGCGTTTATTTTTAAGAGAATGAGATGAAAAATCCACGGCCTCGGTTTTGTATCGGAAGTTTGTACGAAAGACCACAATTAATCGGAAATTTTTAAGAATATTTATGCATTGATCGCAATAAGAGTTCCAGTGAAGGGTTTCCAGAATTAGCCTAAAACAATTTTTAAGAATCTTCCTGATTCCAGCTAGGTTACTCTTGACAATTAACAGGATAAATTTCTGCATGGGCACAGAAAGAAAACTTGTGGGATTTAACGTGAGCAGCTACCAAGTATGGCTTAATTTCACGGTATTCTTCATGCTCGGATTGTTATCGACAATCAACGGCCTCATGTCGTAACAATGAGTACCAGTGTGCCAATAGAGCATGACATGACATCAACTTACTGGTCGAAGCGAACCCTATCCAATCTCTGCCGATCTAGGATCACGGCACCCTTCACAACAGCCACCACGATGCTCATATAAAAGGGCCATCCCAAGTTGAGGTGAATAATTCCAATATTCAGGGCTGCTCAACCTCGTGGTACCAAGTTAGCCAATGTCGGGGTACCTTATGGACGCTGTCAGGGGGGACCACGTGAAGGTTAAGATATGCCCGTATTCAAGTCTGGATAGGCTTCGAAATTTACCATTTGGATCTTATAGCTAACCATGCATACTAACCATATAAGCGGCAAACATACACACTTGATTTCCGTTATTCATCAACTTATTCATCAACTAAAACATCATTTCGCCCCCTGCCCAAGAGACTATGTCTGAGATTTTGTTATTCTGACTATATCATGAGCACTTAAAATCTTTGCATAATGACCTCCTGTCATTAAAGCCCTACTACAGTACCCACAGAGCCAAAAATCTCAATTTTTATTTCACGAAGGTATAGTTATCTCGCCGTAGAAGTACCAATTCATGCATATAGTATCTTTCACCCATACTACCTTACTGTACGTACTCTCTTGGGAGATGCCAAAGTGATCTACTGTATAACTAAACAACTAACCTACAAATTTCTTCCATCAAGTATGCATGCTTTCCTCTTATACAGCTTTCACCTTGTCCAGCATTGCGCTTCGAAGACTTCCCCCCCCCCCCTCTGCATGGTCACAATAGTAGTTCCTTTAGTTCCAGATAAAATTCTTCGACTTGCTAGTCGTCGATGGTGAAGTTTTCACCGGGGAATTGATGGAGTAGGGCTTCTGAATATTTGATTACCTGACCCTAAAGAAACTCCTGAGGGAAGTACCTGGCCTGGCAAACTAATAAGCTCCACATAATAACTGCAAAGCAAACAATATAAAAAGCTGATAAAATAATCGTCAAAGTACACATCCGAAATGAGCAAACGTTCGTATTATACCACGTGAAGGAAGTAAGCTGTCGAAAGAACCAAATCGGCTACGAGTTCAATGGATTATTCATCAATATTAATGTCGTAACTTTCATGTATATTTAGTCAATTTTTTTTATAGTAATTTAATTTCCAGCACCAAGTACCTTTAGACTATTTATGTTCTCATAAGATTAATATTAAGTCGGCGATTTCGAGCAGCTCAGTGTTTGAAGCAGGGAATATGGGGATATAGAATTTAATCACATTGGTACATTTTGGACATAAGATATCAGGAAATTGTTGGCAGAAAGAAAATAAATGTTCTCGCGTACAATTTTTGTTAGTTTACAGCTGCGTCGGATGAAGCGCTTCACCAGAACAGGATTAACCACGTAATAAACAAATTTTTTATTAGTTTACATTTTAGAGGTCTAAGAGAAGCCAAATGGGAATAGTCATTATATCACTGAATTAGTAAGGCCAAAACACCCCTCATGGGATATTGAAATAGTGAGAGAAAATTTTTTGAGTTCTGGTTCACAGCAGCTAGATGTTGAGTTGATGGATTTAATCACCATTTGTGATTAGCTCAGATTTTCCTAGAAAAGTGATCTAGTCTATAATTGAAACCTCCAGAGAACCCAAGGGTACTCTGATTCAAACACCAACTGCCGAATTAAATACAATCTAGGAGTAGGCAAAATGGTTGCTAAGGGCGATGACCTGGAGAACAAGATTTTTAATAGGTATTGTAATTATGAATATCATTTGCAATTAGGTTAGATAATTACTCAAGGCAATGACCTTATGACCAAGATTTTTTTTCTTCCGTACATATATTGAAATTTTTAATTTAAATTGGTGAACCAAGATATCATTTACGAGTAGCAAAGAGAATTTTTATCATTGATTCATGGTTAGTTTTTAAACGCACTTAATAATTTAATTGTCAGATCGAACAGGTACCTTATCCTGATAAACAAATGAGAGAGGCTTAGACGCCTATACATGTATATTCATGAAAATAGGAGCACCGATTTGTATACTTAATGTTTAATAATAACCCCACGAAATGATGCGGTTAAAAGTTTTCTTTCTCTTTTCTCTCTCCTGGAGTCCTCTCGCAATGGTGGTTGAATAGGTCCGCTCCTCCGCTACTCATATTTCAGGTCAACACCAAGGACAGTGGAAAATACTTACTGCCCACAGTGTCATTGGGAGGATGGGGCACAGCAGTGATGGCAGACCATCAGCGCCTTCATGGTAAGTAAGGGTCCCTTGTGGACCGGATGTGGTGTTTCGTTTTTGGTATAGGCACGATTTTTTTGTGTGTAACGGCAGTGACAGTGGTAAGATTTCGGGCACCCACCCAACTAAATCTCCCGCAATATCCAAGTTGCTAGCGTGCCGCCCTGTGTTATCCCTGGTCACTGAGAGAGCTGTCAGGAAGAACTTCATATCTAAAAGTAACTCACTCTCAAGTTATATGCTACCATAACAAGGAGGTCACGAACGGCAAAACTATTCTGAACAACTTTGATCCGATTAATATGAACGGCAAAGAAAATAGACCAGATAAGACTACTGTACTCCAAAATAGATTGAACAAATTTACCATATAAAGGCTTTGTTATAGATTGGTCATTAAATTCCTTCGATCATCTTTTAATGAAACTCAAAGAGGAGTTACCTTTATTTGTAATTGCAGCAATCCAATGAAAATTGAGAATTGAGCATAACGACTAAATCATTGGTTTGTCAAGTCGAATTAATGAGATACTTTCGATACTGAAATTGAATTGCAGAGGAACCCTTCAGCGGGAGAACGATATAATGGTATACTTGCTAATCTGTAAAAGAAAAGAACTTTATCGAGAACCATTTATGGAAGGCGTCTAAGTGAGAATTAAATAGAGTACAGTCATTCTCACCAGAAACGATAGCTGGGTGAAACCCTTAAAACAAATATCACAGTTAATATCAAAAAACGCGGTCCTGAAAAAGTTATCAAGAGATTGTTGGAACTGTCAAAATTGGCAATAAATATACAATTAAGCTTAAAAAAATGTTAGCGTTAGATATTTCTTTCTTATAAATATAGATTATACAGTAAATTATTAATTAATTTATCAGGTTTCTAAGTTTTGTTGAACAAAAAAATATAATAGAAAATAAGCAATTAAGGCGGTCTTATTCCTCAATATATGTCAGTTCATCATAATCATTATCTCTCCCTTGATCAATACTTTCATCATAGGTGTCATCATTACTGTTATTGTTACTATCTCCAGATAGATTTAAATTGACGGATGGAACTTTTAATAAATCTAATGCTTCTCTTGGCTGATGTTGTAATTTTTTTCTATTACCAATCACTGGACAAGAAGTCAAAAGAAAAAGTTCAAAATGTCCATGTTGGTTTTTCTCGATCGAATTTTCTATTTACATAATTTCATTGCTGCTTGCAGAGCTTTATAAGAAGGGAATTTATCTGGAGTACTTCTTCTTATAATATCGTATTGCTTGCGAAATATTCCAGCGTTTATTAGAACAGCTAGAGTATCTTCACCAGACAGCAGTTGTTGTTGTAATTCCACACATTTTTTTCTAATTGTTCTGATACTGACTGGCCATCTTTGGACTTATTCTACTTATATCTTTCAAAACTTTCGCGGCCTGGACTTTCCCTCGAATCTCGAAATTCCTTTTTTATATCCTAGATTAAATCTATAGGGTATACTAAGTTTGTCATTCCGTTTAACGCACAGAAATAATGATGGTAGAGCAAAATGGATTGGACACCCCCGCATAAAATTAGAAGTTATTTGGATTTTTGCATGTCCGTCTGTCCGTCCGTCCGTCTGTCCGTGCGCACGATAACTCGAGAACGCGTTCACTTAGAAAGCTGAAATTTTTTACACGGACATTAAAAAAAAAAGTAAAAGTTGAAAATGAGACAAATCGGGCAACTCCTTCGTGGGGTTACCATACAAAAATTTCGTTTTCCACTATATATTTGGACACTACCTGAGAACACGTCGACATAGAAAGCTGAAATTTGGTGTATTATGTTTTCATAGTAATAGCAAATAAAATTTCAAAAATGAAATAAATCGGGAAACCTCTTCTTGGTGTTGCCATATAAAAATGTTGGTTTTTTACATATACTTTGAAAACGATCAGTCCTAGACATTTTTATTGTACTAAAAGCTTCTTCCGAATAGAAAATCCTATAAAATTGGTTATAATCATTTTTTTCTGTCCGACGATCCGTTCTAGAAATATATCCTAGAAACAAATGCAAAAAATCAAAATTGCGCAAATGGGTGACCATACGAAATTTCATACGGGCATTCATCTAGGGTATCATAAGAATTGGTCTTAGACCAATTCTAGCTTTTTCACTTGTTCTTTAATGTTTTTCTGCGCTCAGAACACAATTCATAGGGAATATGCGATCGACCGCGTTTGTTGTTCAAGACCTGTTTTATTAATTTTCCTAAATCTTTCATCAATTCTGCAAGCCCTTACCCATCGGGACGTAAACCCCGCTTTCGCTTTAAGTCAATCAAATTATTCCCGTCACAATTGGTCCGCTTCTTGAGCTATTCTACCATGAAATTGTATTGTTTGTCTAAAGCACTTCCACCAGAATATTCTACGATCAGCGGCGTGGCATGACCTTGGTGCGAGGGAAGCAATCAAATCATAATTTTACAAATAGCCATGCGCTCAAAAGTTATTGCAACGGTACTAATAAACTATCTATATCCATCTCATTAGCTGCTTCTTACGCACGCAGGCGTTATTTTTTGAAATAATAAGTCCAGACTGCAATATAATATACGGGTGTTTCCTCCATGGTGGTAGCGGGAGTAATAGTACTCACCTAGCCAGCAGGGGGGGGGGGGCATATCAATCGTTTCAGAGTTACAGGGTGATTAAGATTATGCTAGGTTTTACAAAACACCCTGTATCTTAAAAAATAGAGGGCGTATGATCGTCGTATAAAGCTAATTGTATTCAGATTGTATCCATGGCCTTTCCAACGACTGCTCAACCAGCCCCGTACCCATCTTCCCAACGTAGTTATGATTCTCTAAACTAAAAATTTCGGATTTTCTTACCTTTTTTTACCATGACCTCTATTTTTTTTGCAAAAAGGTCATTAACATAACTTTTTTTTACAATAACTGTAAACTGTAGATTCTCCTCTTTAATTGGACCTATTACACCCTATGTTCTCTGACCTCTCCTTGTAAGACCAATTCTTATGATACCCTAGATCAAGTGTGGGCAGACTTTCCAGGGTACGGGCTACTTTTAATTTATTTAAGGCGATGCGGTCCACTCAGTGGCGTAGGTGTGGTGAGCTAAAAAAAAAAGGTCTGCTCAAATAAATATGTACCTATGTACTTCTTTTGCAGTCTCATAAGAAAAATTATTAATGCACCTATTGGAGTTTGGGGTCGGGGATAATTGATTTAATGACAATTATTTTTTACATGATTCCCGCCCACAAATAAGTCCTAGAGGAGGCTAAAATAGTTCACTATTCACTATTAGACTTAAGTATTACCTGCTTTCTATACATAATACCTTCTCTCGTATTAACACTAGTTTTTTCTTCACTTCACTTCACGTCATTCATCACAGAAAATATACATTGCGCAGCGGCACTGCTGTGGCGAAAAAGAACTAATACACACATATAATGAGACAAATCTTCAAACATAAATGTTGAAAGAATAATCATTTTTTTAGCTAAATTTTTCCAGAATTGCATAATATTGTCATTGTAAAAGGAATCTATTTTTTCTTTTCAGAGCAAATTTAGGCTCCTCCAATAAGAATTTAATTCTTCAATGGATATCTTGTTATACGAAAAGGCGTTTACAAGAGGAAGAATGGAATAGAAAAATCGCCACTTTGAATTTTTTTATGTCGTTTATGTCCAGGAAATTTTTAGCACAATACATTTGTAATCAATCGAAAACAAAAATGGAAAATAAATTGTACTTTAATAGTCATAAATCTATCGCAGAAAATGGTAGAGTGGTAGAATGTACATTTATAGAATGTACAATCTACTACTTTAGTCATAAATAATAATGATAATTTATTAGCGATATTATCGCTATACAATACCATAACCTTTCATTTACAAGTTCACAAATATATAAAATTTAAAATTTACAATATTGCTATATTTTTAATATATTGCACACAACCTAAACTTTCTAAAACTGTTCAAAAATCCAATTTTTTTAACAATTTTTTTTAGCAATATAGTTAACATGTAATTAAAAATTTAACTTTTTATCAAAAATCATTCCTAAGTATTTATATTCATTCACGCAATCCATTAGTTCACCATGCATTTCAACACACACATCCGTATTACTATTTATGGTCATAACTTTTGTTTTACTTGTATTCCGTTTGAATTTATTCATCTGTAACCGCAGTCACACAATAATTCTGAATCTCGTTTAATTTTTATTTTCAATTCATTTGTGTGTTTCCTGGCGATGATTAAATCAGTTTTTGGAGATTTTTTGGATTAACAAGATCTTGCCGCTTTATCGCTGAAAGAAATTTCATAAGCTGAAAAGGATTTCATATGGGCGTCGTAGTGTCGTAATGCATTACCATAAATTTACATTGCACTTTTGATATATTCAAGAGCATGAGAAATGCGCCCCGTAATATAATCCTATTTCCGTCGAACCAATATTTCTTTTAACAAAAACCAGGCATAGATTTCAAAATATTTTTCCCCAAGGAAATAGTCCAAGAAATTCAATATAAATTTTCCGGCTAATCAATTGAATCAACATGCCTAAACGATAATTTCTGACCCGAATGCATTTCTCACGACAAAAGCACAATTTTACTTTGGCCTTCAACTTGCATTCAAGTGGACGAAACACGAACCACTTCTCAACCATGATCTACCCCAATAGCTCTTCAGAGCGAAGTACCTATTTATGTATGTACTCATTCATAATTAATACATAACATACAGACCTGTCATATTTATTTTACCCTGCTTCATTCAGTACATCACTAAATGCAATGTCGTGTTGCCTCTCAAATCTCTTTCACATGAAAAGCTTCAACTAATTAGCTTTCGCTGACGGTATACCTTAAAGAAAGCCGTTTTCCTCTTGCTGTAAATTATGTACGATTTCCACCCAATGACCGGCGCTTGCTCATGTAGATAATCACTGGTGCATGGATATATATTCCTATGGTTTCCCTTTTACCTATATACGATTATTGTCGCCAATCAGAATGCGATTCCATAATTTACCAAAACCCAAAAAGACATGATACTTATTCAGTTAGTGACTCAGTCAATTAGTTTTGCTTAAGTTTTTTGTTGGTACTGTAGGCAGTTATTAAAAGTTTTTATTAACCTTAATAACAAAAATTTATCGTTTAACTCTAATAATTAAAATATCATTTGTTTAAATAAAAATTAGTTTTATTGAATTTTTTAGTTTCTTTTGACTAAATAAATAAAAAAATATCATTTAACGTAATTATAGAATAACTTTTGTCCAAATAAAAAGTATGTTTTTTGGAGAATTTTTATCAGTCTCTTTTGGTTAAACAAATAAAAATTATCGTTAACTCTCATAATTAAAATATCTTTTGATTAAATAAAATATGAGTTGTCTTATAATTGAGATATCTTTTGAAAAAAAATTATCTTTTGTCGTAATTAAAATATCCCTTGGTGAATATTGATCAATCTAAAGAAAATATTACATGGTGAATTCTAACCTACCTGTTGCGTAAAAATTTGGAATTATATCCCCTATCAATTACAATATCTTTTGAACTGCAATATCTTTTAAATAAAATATCTTATGGTGAATTCTAATCGATCTTTGTGAGAAACAAAAAAATAATATGTTCTTTTGTGAACTTTAAAGTAAATCCTTTTTGTGAACCAGTATATGATCCTGTTGTAAATGAGCTGTTAGCAGACGACACTAAAAAATAAAATATTTGAGTTCTACGATACAAACAGAAATTATAGAACTTCTGGGAAACAAGGTGACGAATAATTTAATAAGTGAAATTAATAATAGATCTCTGGGTTTCTTAATCATAATTGACAGTACACAAGTCATATCTAATGTCGATTTCGATGGGACTTCAGTGCAGCACCAGTATTGCATTATTTCCAGCAGTGCAACACTGAAAATGTTCGATGGGACAATTTTTATAGCAGAAGTGCAACACGAGGTTTGTACTGACTTCCCATACTTGGCACTGGATATTTTGTCGGTGTTACAAATATATATTCAACTTGAATTGTCATATCCCAGCAAACAAATTGAATCGAAAATAACTCGAAAGTAACTTGCCATGGGCAAGCATAGCCCTCGAAAACGATATTGCCAAATGCTCGTTTGTAATTTAGGCGGCGGACTAAACGGACATAAGAAAGTAAGCTAAAAAAGGCAATTTATAAGTAATTTGCATATTCCTTACCAAAATCAAGTATATATTTTTTATATACTTGCCAACTGCGAGGGTTAAGTAAATTACTTTTAATTTACCAATTTAAACCTATTTTTAATATGTCTGGATTGACATTTTTAATTCATAAGGGCAATCTTTTTTATATATTTCCACAATATCTTATTATAATTTTATTACAACTTAAGTCCGCTAGCTTGGAAAAGAAAATGCGTCAGGAATTTTAATAAATTGTAAAAGGTCTTGTTGTTAAATTGAATAAAAGCGAATTTGATAGAAGAAGTCATGCAAATTTGAACGAGGCTTGCTAAAACTGAGAAATAGGCAATAGTTGAAAGAGAGGCAATTATATACACACTTCATTGTAATAATGCTGTCCTTGTTTCACAACTATTGCTCATTCCTTACTTTTGACAAAGTCTCGCCAAATTGTTTGCTGGGATGCTCTGTCAAAATGTACCTATACCTACTATCGCGATTATTTGTGAAATTTTGGAGTTAAATGAATTAAAAAATTTTTATTTGGGTAATTGGCTTTAAGTTAAGAAGCAGTTTGTTTCTATACCATATATAAATAAACAACACTTTTTACGTTTGACAGTTCCATGTATATAATACGTGTGCCCACAAATACAAGGAATATAACAGAAATATGTTCGATGGACTTCAGTGCTCCCAGTTCTCCGTTGCCAGAAAAAGAGCAACACTGAAATGGTTCCATCGAAATCGACATTAGGTTTCGTAACAACAGACGATTAAAAAGCAGAAACACTAGAAATTTATAAATTTTAAAATTCCTGAAAGAAATGATTAAGTGTGCATAAACTTTGGTGGTCAGGCCACTGCCTTATACATAGACCGAGCGTATTGTTGTTATTCTCCTATAGAAAAGAATGGCACAAGTTTTATAGTTTTCTCTTTCGCGCTAGAGCACAGTTGGAGCTGCCAACATCATTTGATGTTCTTATGTTGACTACAAATGCAATCACTACAGGTAAAATAAGGCAAAGATAGTATTTACCATGCTCCGTCTCTCTTGCCCATACGCAGGATTCAGGTAAAAATAACCTTTTAAAAATTATAGTCGGAATGGGTTTAATTTCTTATAATTGATTAAAATATCACTTGAACACAATAAAATATCTTTTTTTGAATTTAATTCGATTTTCGGGTTTAAAATTTCATCTGATTGGTTGAGTTTTACATGTTTTTTATGTAGTAAACGTTTTAAAGGGTGCTCAAACCCTGATCTACAGAAACACAATTCACATACGGGAATTCTTAAGAGTAAACCGAAAGCTGTTCTGCCCATAACCTGAATTTGGAAATTAATGATGCTGTAACTTTCAATTTTAGAAGTAGACAAGTTTTATGACTGAAACCGTTTTTCAACATAGCATTAAGAGGTGGGCCATAATAAAATCTGTCGACGAAAGTGAAAATCATATGCCGAGGTGCTTGTGTCCTACTCAATGGTCTTCGTGTAACAACGCGATAATTTCCTTGTGTTTTCATTTTAAAGATATCTTGAAAGCGCTGACTAAAATTATTTTCGTGTTAGAAAACACACTCGAAACCCAGCATTTCGACTTGCAAAAAGTATGTGATCACTTGAAAAATGCGTACAAAAAAATATCAGCATTGCGAGGTGATTTTCACTCAGAACGGCTGCTGCAGAGCTGATAGAGTCGTGGAAGATATTATAAGTTAAAGACGAAAATAAAAGAACTCGTAAAAGAAGAAAGAAATTTGACGAACTTTACAGCGATGAACGGTTAACAAATGTCAGTGCGAAACGGTCATTTTCTAAACTAAAAATAAAAAAAAAATATTTAAGAAGCACGATGGCTCAAAAAAGGTTGACAAGCTCAGCTATATACTTTCCATCGAAAGTAAAGAAGTGCAAAAGATAAATTTCCGTTGAACAAAAAATGTATTACATTTTGAGGTTGATTCTGTTTAATTCTATAGAATAATTAAAAAGTTGAAATAAATATTTATGGAACATGTAACGATTTTGCTTTATTCTATCCTTGGGTGACTTTGCCTGCAAATAACTTTTTTCTTCTTTCTGGTTTGGAGCCCTTGGATTCCATGGGCCCGTCTTCTGCGCACACCCAAAACCCCCGGTAGTTACGCCACTGATTCATATGTAGAAAGAGTTCAATCTTGAGGCAGAATGGTCCTCCATTGCAAGCAAACATGGGAAGGAACCTTGCGATACTACAATATTATATAGTATGGTACCTTTATGTGTAAAGATTGAAAAGAAAATTATCTACACTAAGCCAGTCAGCCACTTCCAATTTCAAGAAAATTTCTGTAATAATATATATACCTAGCTTTTTATTCAGCAGCTTTCAGCTTACTGTCTTTCACCTTGACCTTCCAGAGTCGTGCCGTAAATCAAAGAAAATAAAATCTGACTCTAGTCCAAAGATCCCTTTAAATTCCTCTTTTGCAATTTTAAATTTTTTCTTGGTAACCTTTTAATTTTCTAGGTACAGCTCTACTGACCTTAAATATTTTTTTCTTATTAAGTTTCAATCAACTTTTATGGACGTTTTAACTTTTACATCCGCACTATTCAAGAGTCTGATTAGAAGAGAGTGATTGTGCCCTTCGTCTCGAATATCAAACCCTGTGTAATTTTTTGCCTTTTAAATCGAATTGTACTTTAGTACATCCGTGAAGTGGCTTTTTAGCCGGTGCATTCGATAACTTTTATTAGCACAAAAGTTGTTGAGTATTTCAGTGAAGTTTGATTTATATTTTATTTTAAATTTTCCTAAAAGAACCTTGGACTGAGCTTTTATTTCAAATATTACCTTCAAGCTTTAGAGCTATATATCATGATGTCGGACAGCAAACATAAATGAATAAACAATGTTTTTATTATAGCAATCCGTCGCTAACTGGCTTTTGCAGAAATTTAACTAGCGTCGGATTAAAAGAAACAATTCTCAATTATGATTTAAAAATTTGGAACTGCAAATTTTAGTAATTCTCTTTTTTAAAGTTATACTGTAAATTATATCTTAAAATTAAAATTCACATAAGTGCGCAAAGTTATTCGAAGTTTTTAGATAAGACTGAGAGTATCAAGTATCCTAAAAGGAAACGCCCATTTTATGCCCGATATAGATAGACATGAGAGATGTCTTTAACGATGCATTATGATACTCTGAACATATTTTATTAAAGATGCTTATTTCAATTAGGCGGGGCAGGCTGCGGGGTGTCAAAGTCTGATTTAGTACGTTTTTTTGGGGAAATCTAGTACATGATGCCTTAGGTCCTGAAAGGAAGTTTGGGTACCCACGGTCCAATACTCGGAGGCTTAAATAGCCATGCCCATACTCACTTTTTTAGTATTTCCCTCTTTTTTTTATTTGAACTGAGGTACTAGATTTTACGCCCTTTAGATCGCCTTTAACTCGGTTGAGTTATGTCCCATCGGAAGAGGAGTTTCACTATTCGTTCACCTTAGCTCATTACAAGCTACAATTCGTGGGAAATTTTTTTTTCTCTGCATGCCTTTAGGATGGAGGGTTGTTTGGGGCCCAGGAGGGGGAGGGGTCTTCCAATATGCTATGTTGCATATAAAAGTAAAGGTCTCGCCGAGTTCTATCGGGTGGTGTACTTTTTTTCGATTCAGAAATCTTTCTAGGGACTTTTTGCCGCCAGAGAACCTATTTTCATGCACTTGGGTCACATACACTCCAGCTACTACATTTCAAATATATTTTTGCAGTTCTTTCTCCCATGGCCATTAGTGCTCTGTTGTGAAAATTTTTCTCGTAGCAAATCATTTTCCACGACGAACCAATTCCGCGCAGTCACGAGAAGTAGAAACGTCCACTTTTTCACCGAAGAAAGAATCGCTCAAGCTACATCCGATCGCTTTCCCCCGCTTAGTTGAAATAAACATTGTTAATTAATAAAATATGTTCAGAGTATCATAATTCATCGCTTAAGATATCTCTCATGTCTGCTTATGTCGGGCCTAAAGCATTGGCAGATCCAGGATTCTTGTGAGGGAGTGGGGGGGGGGGCAACTTTGGTTTACAAACGGTATAAGCTAGAAACCGAACAAAAGTTCAAAGACACTCGCAGATGTCAAACACACAAATTTACAAATTTTATCATTTAAAAGATGCGTGCCGAACAGATAAGTGAATGGCTACCACTCTCGAAAGTCAAACGAGGCGTTAAATTATTGATTTTGTTTTGGTTTATAAATAAAACCAGTCATCCATTTAAGTTAGTAAAAATAGGGAAACACATTTTATTCAAATTGACAAATTCATCATAAATTGTAAATTGGCTAATGTATGTCACTTTAAACTTTAGCAGATTGTATGTCGGAGTAAAGAGAGAAGTTGGTATACTGTTCCACATTCGCACAGTTCGGGATAAAAAGCATCACGGAATTTTACTGTATGGCCGAAAGTAATTTGATGGTTAAAAGAATGTGCGCGGCTTGCTGCGCGAGTATTGCTTGCAGGAATTATTCTATAAGGGGTCAGACTAGATATTTCATCAGAACATTGACCATGCATATAGCGATAAAGAAGCGAAACGCATCCATCATTGCGCCAGTGTTCGAGTGCGTCGATATTAGAATTATTACCACATCGCCAGTGAGCTTGAAGGCTCTTTTTCGGACATTATCCAATGAAGGCAAGAGTGCGCGACTAGCCCCGGTCCAGATATGGCAATTGTATTAAGTTCCAGGTCTGGTGTAGGGCTTATAGAGGAGCGCTAGATTCAGTGTGAGGAATTATTTCTACACCTTTTCAGAAATCCTAGACATTTCGATGCTTCTTTGGCAACAGAGAAGATGTGATCTGTCCAGCTTAGCTTACAGGAAATATTAGTGCCAAGAATGTATAAAGATGGTAAAAAAGAAATGGGAGTAAACAGTTATGATCTTTCTTCAAAGAGATGAGACAGCTTTGGGACTTAGGTGACTTGAATTCGACGCGAATCGCTTTACTCCAAGCGAGGATATGACCAAGGTCGTTATTCATTGATCTAATCATGCAATCTCGTTTGGCAGACATTTATAGGGTGAGCTTCTGGTGAAACCCCATTTAGTACAACCGGTATTATGCGATCAGGTAAAAGCTTTCAATCTATGCTAGAATCGGAGAGGAGAGACCAAGTGCTTTAAATTTAACTAAAAGGGCTGGATCCCAGACTCTATCAAAGTCCTTTTAAATATCTAGAGTAACGATTTTATAATCACTGAAACTGTGAAGACTACGGTTCCAAAGTTCCGTAAGAAAAGTCAGCAAGTCTCCAGATTAGCGTCCAGTATGGAAGTCATAATGGCGTTCATTGATGAGTTGTTTGGTTTCTAGATACTTCATTAATTTGGAGTTAATGATGGATTCAAAAACCTTTGAAAGAATCGAAGTCATCGCAATTGGTCGATGATTTAAGGGATCGCTACCCTCTCCTTTCTTGGCAATAGGCTGAACGTAAGCAAGTTTTCGAGCAGTTGGAAATTTTCTTGTGGATTAAGACAAGTAGAATAGCTTATGCAGAGCTTATAATTAACAGGGTTGAGAAACCATTAGGACCTAGGGCTTTGGAGAAGATAATCCCCTTAGGGACCTTGAACCAATCTCTCTTACGGCTCTTATATAGAGAAATTGAAGCGAACTACCAGTCAAAATATTAGCTTGATCCAGAAAATCAACAACCACTTCAGTATTGAAGGTATAGAGGAATTTCTGAACTTGTTCACAAAGATTACACCGATATTGATAGAAATATTGAAAATAGATATAATAGTGCTAAAACAAAGCAGGTACTCAATAGTACCATAGTTTTATACATGCTAATGACAATAGTGTTAGTGTTAAAGAATACTCGTTGTTATCTTTCAATATGAATTATTGAATTGTGAAGCAAATTTGTTTTCAAATTGTAATTTTTTTGTCAAGTTCTTGTAACCAAATTCAAAATGCATTAGACTATCAGAAGTTAAAATCAAAATGAATTGTGCTATTCTTGTGTTATGCCGAGAGCAGAACTTTTCTCACTTCTTGGTATCAAAACAATATCTAGCTGTTATCGGCTAATGTGGTAGAATGCATTTGCTAATTTTGCTAGTTTTGCTATTCATTAGGACTGAAGACTTTGGAAAGTGAAGTTCTTGATATCTCGGCTTATATAATCAGAAGTTGAATTATAAAAAGTACAGCTCAATCAATTGAAGTTCGGTAGAATTTTTTGTTATGTTGCAGAAACGGAGAATACTAGGGAAAGTATTATTAGAAACACTCGTTTTGTAACATAAATAAATTTATAAAATCTTTTAAAGAATAAAACAGAACTGTTATTATAATTGTTTTTGATTATATTATAAAACAATCATTATTTTTGAGTAAATTCTAATATTTTCATATGAAATTTTGTAGAGACCCTAATGAAGAAATTTTATTTTCTAAACTAAGAGATGAGCATCCGTAATTTGTTGACATAATATATGTTAACGAATATTTGGGGGGAGGTGTATCTCTCCCGAAGGTGGTCAAAAATCAAAAATTAATAAAAGTTTCTTTGTTTTTCAATATTTGTTTTTTAAAGTCCCAATTAATTCTATTAATTTGTAATAGCACAAAGGAATCGAGGAACCTGTTCCTATGTAATCAGGTAATTAAAAAAAATAAGACCACCGTGAAGAATTGCAAGCTTGAGTAGGCAAGCTAATAAAAAAAAATATGGGTTGAATATTTTGACTAATTGTGAAAGTTTTATCTAAATCGAAGTGAATCGGAGTCGATCGCTGATCATCGTTTTGGTGTGGAATTGATGAATTATCTTTAAAGGTTGGCGTTGCAGCAATTTTATTCTCGAAAGTCATTTTAACGCTTGATAATTAATGCTAACGGTTATTTTAGAACTTTCCGAATTTAGTTGTTTCCAAAATAATAATTTAGGCCCAACGCTCTGTAATTCAACAGTTGGGCTCGGTACATGTACATGTACAGTAATTGACAAGCATATTCAACCGGATGTACTTTATCGTTCTTTCGAAGTACTATAAAACTTCCCCTAAAACATAATTGCTGGCGTCAATTTTAAGAATGAAAGGCTAATACGCTGGCTACACAGCACGAACTAATGAAACATTTGTACTACCTATTCATTAAAATGCCATGTGTAACATAGTAGACGTCATTATAGCTCGAAAATCAGTTGTTATTTCTTCATTAAGAGTGCTGTATGTCTAGTCTAGGGCATAACTTAGATTGACTAGATTAAGCATTAAGCAGAGTGACTAGTTTAATACCCAAGACACACAGCACGATCTAATGAATAATTAGTACTAACCATTCATCAAAATGCCGTTTGTCACATACATCACTAATGAAGTACACTAATTAAGTGTTTTCTTCGTTATACCTATAATGAGGAAAATGTGCTAGATTTGACATATAATATAAATGTGGGGCTCCACTGTGCATCTGTCGATTTGAAAAATAAAAGAAGAAATGCAAAGAAATGTAAATGGACGGTATACAGATTAACAAGTATGACTATCCGGCATCATAGATTCGCCATTTTCTGTGTTAGGCTAGTGCCACACCAACCCACTGATATGCTGATGCACTGTTGTGCTGATATGCTGATTATCAGCAGCACTAATATCTTACTGAGGCATGCCACATTGTAAGAGTTAGTGATCTACTGATGTGATACTGATCTGCTGATAATCAGCAAGTGACCTACATGTTACTGACTTTTAAGGCCTATTGCGACGGCAGACGGAAAATGACGACGAAATTCCGCTGTCAACCTTCTAAAAGCATAGCGTCTTTTCCGAATGCACCAAATTACGATGAATGACGGTAAGCGGGCGACGATGTTATCGTCGAGATTGAGCAAATTCTAATTTTGCCGTCGTCGCGCTGCACTGTTGCCAACAAAACTAATGGAATGAAATTGTTTTGGCATTCAGTTTTTTCTTTTTGAGGTAGTAGCACACCGCGGTAAATTTTAAATAATGAGCTTTGAAGAAAAATTTACTGAGGAAGTAGAAAATCATAGAATAATTTATTATATGCAAGACAGGCAAGAAGACGTGGTTTGGATGGATATTTCAAAGCGCTGAATTTAGTTAATTTCTGCATTTTCAGTTTTTTTCCATACTTTGGTCCATTGCATTTCTTTCAATATAATATAAAATATTCTTATTAAAAATCTCCTTTTAAAACGCTTGACACATTTAATTAATGAAATTTCAGGATCTTCTTCTTTCACAATCGTCGCTCACCGCCTGTCGTTGCAATTGTGTTCCCAACCTTTCGACGGCCTGTTTTGACAGCCGAATTGCAATTGTGCTTAGGCCTTTACTTACATTTGCAAACTAATTAACTCGGGTTAGTTTAAAATACGAAAAATGTGTGAACGAAATTTTGTTCAGAATTAGTGCAAAATGTTGCTTGGACAGAAATTTCGGTGTAAATTGGAAAATATGGTATGTTTTTTTTGTTTTAATTTTTTATTTAATTAAACGCCGTATTGAAGAGTATGAGGGTTTCTGCCAATACGAAACGCTTCGTCCAATAAATTTTTGAAGTTCAAATTTGAAGTTTACAATCGGTATTAGCATGGCTTCCTTCCTCCATACAAGGAATATAACCCACCTTCAAGGAGGCGTTTGGCTTCCTGGAACTTCTCATGAAATATAGTTGGACTTTGTCATGTATCATGAATAATGGCTCAATTTTATTATAGATCATGATTGATAGTTAGATATTTTTCTTTATCATTTATTATGAATAATGGTTAGTTCTTCTTCAGCTGTAAATTCCATTAAAAAATCCCGACTATCCCCAATATTTGAGTTTATTTTGCCTTTTTCTTCAATTTTTTAATAACTCCACTTTAAGTACTTGCGTTTTTGACACAGCAAAATCAGATGACTTTAATTTGATGTAGCATAACTTACTGATGTAATTTTCTTGCAATATATCAGCCACTGATTATTTTAAAATATCACCATCATCACATCAGTAGTCTGGTGGGGCACCTGCCTTAGTCGATTCGAATGACGCGTTTCTTAAAAAGTGAAAAATATCAAGTTTAATATTTATGTAAATTTATTCTACTGGATCCATGTAAAATTTTAAAATAAGTACCTTTTTACTTTCTAAACATAAAAATAAATTGAAGGAAGATTATTAGAATTGTATTTCACATTTTTATTTGCCATTAACCCAACTTTTTACACTTCGTTATGATGCATTGTAAATTTGCCTTCTATTTGAGAAAATTACCATTACCACTAACTAATTTCACTATAGAAATAATAAAAAGATTTTAAATTATCAATTAAGAGTGCAAATTATAGGTAATTCAGTTTTATTTTGCATTTTTTTATCAATAAAACTTTCGTGGTACTTTTGATCCGAACTGATTTCCCTGAAATGAGCCTTAAACTAAAAAATTCAATGTATATTTATGGTAAGAAACTCATATTATATTTATTGCAACATTTTCAATGGGTCCAGTGGAATAAATTTACATAAATATTATATTATATTATTTTTCCCGATTGGTGTGACGCCACACGCACTCGACAGCCCGGACGATCATACCTTATTACTCTGTATATCATGATGCAAATCACAAACTTCTTCTTTTTTAATATAATGTTTTTCTTATTTGTAAATTGTTAAATTGAAAAATAAAATAAATAAAAACAAGGTTTATCGCGTTAATTTGTCATAAGTTTATCAAAACTAGTTTGACGGCACAATTTATTTAAAGAAATGGCTGTGTGGCTGCAGTATATAATGAATCATTATAGACTAATGAGTGGTTAGTTATTTGTTCAGTAAGAGCTCTGTGTGTCTAGGGCATAAGCATTCTTTAGGTACTTATTTACGTACATAGATGTGAAATTTCTTGTTTTTGATTTGTTGTTGCTTGCATTGGTGTAAATAAGAAACACTAAAAATGTATGCTTATTATCGTCCTTTTTGTCGGCTCTGAAGTAGTATAAAGTATTTTTATTTATTTATATAAATAAAAGTTTGAGTATTACTCAACAGTGTGCCGTTGCATATTCCATAAATACATAGAAAAATTTTACACTAAAGCCTACAGAATTGGTTTTATCAGAATTACACTAGCCCTTGGGTTGAAGTCTTAAATAAGGAAAACAAATGAATTCGATAGGAGCGGTGGACTCCTTCCTCTCCAATAGGAGAATCAAAATGAGAGTGGCAGGACATTTTTCAAGAGCACACCAACTTCAGAATGGCCTCCCTCAAGGCTCCTCACTCTCGGTCCACCTTTTCAACATATATATACACTCCCTTGCGGAGATACCACAACACATAGACGGCCTTTATTACAATATATATGTAGATAACATCATTTGCTATACCTCTGGCGAGTCTTCATTTGCAAATTAGGTGCTCAACGAGGTCATTTCGACCTGGGCCGACACAAATTCAGCTAAAATTTCTGTAGAAAAGCTAGAAGAAATTGCAGACAAGCGAATTTTAGCAGTGACATGGTGTCTGTACCATTGCTCAGAGAGCTCAAGGTTCCTGGATTGATCCTCTCACACAATCTTAATTGGAATAAAGAGACTGCCATTATGGCGGAGTCAATAAAGTGTAGGAATAGCCTGCTCAAGGTTATATGCAGGAGAAACTCTGGACCGCATCTTGACACTGCTATTGCCAAACAACTGGTCATGGGTAGGATAGACTACTGTGTCACAGTGTATGGCTATCTGAACAAAAAAGGCCAAAGCAAGATACAAACTGCACTTAATGCCACAACAAGGACCTCTCTTGGTACTCTCCGTACCACGCATATCGCCAGCCTTCTAGTCGAGGCAGGTTTTCCCATTGTCTCTCAAAGAAGACAAGAACTTGCTGGAAACCTTGTCTTCAAAACGATGCATTACAAAAAATCTCCACTTGACCCAGTTGCTCTGGATATTCTTCATATAGATTGCACGGACACCAGACGAACCCGTTCTGGACTGTACCGAGCAATTGCCAGTATACCCTCAGTCCTCAGTCAAATTCCCTTTTATTCAGTCGAAATTAACCTGGTGGAAAGCGTTCCGCCCTGTACAGTTCCGATTAAATATATCATTACAAAAGAGAAGGAATACGAACAACTAAATTACGAGAACAAAATACAAATACATACAGAAAAGAGAACGGGACTTCAAAAACAAATGATGCTGTAGGGATTGCCACAATCTCGATCTATTCTCCTAAAGGCATAAAAGTAGGCAAAAAACTGTCAGCGTGGTCCGATGTGCTCACGGCAGAGCCAACGGCTGGCTGGGAGGCTGCCAGCTGGACATCCAAACAGGAGGGCTCATCTGTCATCTTCTCAGACAGTCTTTCATCCATCAAGGCCATAAAAAACCAAAAAAACACAAACCCGCTTAACGTAAGAGACACTTTCGCTAAACGAAATATCACACTCGCTTGGTGACTTGCGCACGTAGGAATCCAGCACAAGGAAAAAGCAGACCAGCTCGCCAAGAAAATGCTAACGGAGGGTGGAGACGTGATAATACCACCATCATTTAGGGCAATCAGACGCCTAAGCATGAACAGCATAGAAGCCATGAAATTAGTTGCATGGCAGCAGTCAAACCTTTCCTAGCCAGTCATCACTGGGACGCGATCAAGCCGGAAAAAATGATAGGTATGGCTAGACTTTGGCTTGGACACTTCCTTGCTGTGAGGAAACAATTTTTCACTAGGCAGCCGTGTCCCTCTTGTCGCTTTTGCACCAATTCACCGTTCACGGCAAAGGAACAAGGAATACGGAGAACTCCAACTAAACTCCTTACGTATAGCAAGGATGATACTGACACACAACTCCTTGCACAACGCAGAAACAAGAATTTAACTGATAGACGAACAATAAATACAAATTAAGAATTATTGAATGCAAGTGAGTCAGAGTGGTTTTAGGCAATAATCGGGCATTTTAGTCTACTAACATGCTAAAAAATCCAGCTAGAGCCTAGGATAATTAGATAAAGAATAAAATTGTAATGCCTTGAATTGCTGTATTTTAAAACTTAATTGTGAAGTTGTTAATAATTAGATTTCCAATAACCTAACCATAGTGAAATGAATTGCCATATGTGAAAAAACTATACTAAGGAATGAATTGTTAGAATTAGGGAATCACTACAATAAATAACTAGACATAAGTAGATGAGGTAGGAATGCACCAACTAGTCATTAAATTCGATTATGTACTAAGAACTACTGAACTTGCCCAGGTGGCCTAGTAGCCGTGGGTAAATGTACATTGGTTACATCAACGTTTTTAAATAAATAAATAATTCGATAGGTTTTTAGATGTATAAGCAATTTATTAAACAAAAGTTCATTTTGGTTTTACTATTATTAAAATCTTAAACATAATAAAAGTCAACAAGAAGAAATTACTCAGGTAAATAGATATCATCGTAAGAAAACATATTGAATGGTTCCTTTATAATGTTTTTAATGATGGTTAACATCGCTTCATTAATTGAAGGATAGATTTCTTGCCAAAAGTCTCTCCAGTTCTCATTTAAAAGATCATTGAATGAGTCCCCGAGAGGATTGCCGTCGGCTAGAAAACGATCCAAGTTAATTTTCGCTCTAAAATTAGAAAATAAAAATAAATTAATAATTGAAAATCAAAACTGGATAATAGTAGTGTTTTTATAGTAGAACGTTTTATTCAAACAACCAAAAAAGAACTAGTCAAATGTAATTGGGTGTCATCAATAATTCAATATTTATGGAGCAAATTAGCTACACTAATGAGTTCTACTCTAATTGCTGCAGGAAAAAAGTAATTTTTTATATATCTAGAGTTAATCGGAAGCATATATTGTAAGTATGTATACAGGTATGTAAATATTGCTAGAAAACTTACCCATTAGGTTCTATCCTAATTTTCATTTTGTCAATGGCTAAGTATTGTTTTCCCTCCCGTTCAATAACTGTGGGTTTAAATTTAACCGAAATTTCCACGTCCTTTAATGTCATGTTAAAAAGTCCTTCTCCCTGTACAGGAATCACAAGTATTCTTCCATTTGATTTGTATAAGCCGTTAATTTGAAGCGTTGGAGCTACCGCGTAAATCTCAAATTTACTTGTTCGTGGATCTTTATCGAATCCCCTAAAACGTTCGATAAAAAATATAAATTCAATTTGAACTAATTTATATGTATAGACATACAGGCACATGTGTACTATGCAAAATCAGTAGGATTATGATAGTTTTTGGTAAAATGAAAATAAAGTTTTCTTATATGAATATACATACAAATAATTAATACTTACACAAATTTGTTCACATTTAGACCTGATATACCGTGGATCACTATATCTTTTAGACTAAGCTCAAGATTCACTGGTCGGTTATTTGCTTCTTGCAGAATTATGTTATCAAGTCTGAAAGGCTCATACGATGGAATACCTAAGTCAGCACGACCATTTCCGCTTCTTCTTATTATATCTGTAGCAACTTTAGCTATACATTCGACATCTTTGGATTTGCATTTTGTAATATCAGAGGCTGCAAAGAAAAGAGCATTTGTAAAATTAAAGCTTACATAATTTTGGAAAAAAAGAAGTATATAATCGAGAGTTGCTTGCAAATAAATCCGAGCGTTTGGGATTTCATATATAATTTAAGAATACTTTTATGGGTGTGGCGTAAAACTCGTCATAGTTTGTTTAAGAAGAAAACCAGAAAGACTGAGCGAAGTTGCACTAACATATTTGATATCAGTTTGTCACGTTCCAGTTTTGAGCGCAATCAGGGAAACGATGTATCTCTGGACTTGGTAAGAGGTAGGTAAGAGAAGGGTGATTTGCTCGAAATAAGCTATGTAATTTATTTATCATCAGGTAGCAATATAAGAAAACACCCGTGGTGAACGCATTCGAACCTTGACTTTGATGTATACTTTTATTCAGGAGCGGCCTGGTATTATATATGCATCCAGTTTAGTTTCAGGTTACCCCAATAGTCCTTGACGGTCCGTTATCTTCGATTCAAAAGAAGTGGACTTGTTGACGACAGAAGGATTTATTGAACTACGAAAGTTGTCGTAATCTTGTTCCCTTAAATTAACGGGAACAATACCACAGGAAGATGGATTTTAATTGTTTACATAGATATTTACAATTTAAAATATCATCAGTAAGTGTTAGTGAAATTGCGACGTGGCTCTACTATCTTTCCCGGTTTCCAATCGAATGACCGTTCATCGCCCTCAGTGTCGTCGAGATTATATTCTTCAAATATGCTTCTATATCCCCAACCTTCCATGTTTTACAGCAAAATTAATGATCTCTTGCAGGAAAATGTTAGGCGTGACTGAAATTTTTGAGGTGATCTCCCACGTTGAATTATATTTGAATGGAGGTTGCCCATTCGTAGTCATCTACATTTTATAATTGTATCACTACGAATGTTATTTTAATTAACAACTAAAAAAGCTAGAATTGATCTCAGACCAATTCTTAAGATACCCTAGATCAGCGGTGGGTAACGAACCTTTTTATATGCGCGTGCCAGAAAATTACAAATATTACTTATCGGGTATCGTAATTAAAAATATTTTTAATTTTCTAAAAAAAGGAGACTATGCAAAAGTATCAAAATTGACAGAACAATCAGAAAAATCAAAAAAATTTAAGACTTGGAATTCATTGATAAATTATAACATTCAATGGGTTTTTTCTTCTTGTTTTTGGTAGACAACTATTCTATGTCATATTTTGATACTTTTAACAAAACTCATGCAGCGCTGGATTCTTTAGTCATTCTATTTCTAAATTAGTTTTTTTTATAAAATTCAATTAAATCTTGAAGAAAAAAATTATTTTTAAAGAATTGACTTGTGTTTGGAAAATATTTAAAATATTAATATAAAAATATAATAAGAATTTCTAATTTAGTTTAGAAAGCTTTAATTATATGAAACTATTATAATAATAGTCTTATTAACACCTTACAGTTTCACATTTAATTAATTTAAGTGCGAACAAAAGTCAACAAAAACATGAGTCCATTAATTGGTAATATTTTTCAATTAATCTCTCGTTTTTTAAAAAAAGTTTAATTGCATCTAAACAATCAACGAATCTTTAAAGAACTCTTCCGCGACTTAACCATCGAACGTTGTTGTATAGTTGAGAAAATTTCCGTTTATTTAAAGGGCGTGTCGTGCAGATATAAAATTGAATAATCGTCCAGTGACTTTAAACCGGCCTTTGCAGACAAAGCCTGCAGATGTATGATGCAATGGAAACCCAGAATTGAATGTCCAACGAGCTGAGCAAACAAGCTCACAAACCCATTTACCTCTCCGCTCATGTTGCGAGCAGCATCAGTCGTTACAGACACAATTTTGAGAGGATCTATGTTTTTTTCAGCAAGTGCATTTTGCAACTGCATTGTAAATATCTATTCCTTTTGTTGTTATTGCTAATGATGTTAAACTTACGATTTCTTCTTTGATATTTTTTCCAAGAGCATAACGAATAGAAATTTCTAAATGCGCTTATCCAATTATGTCAGTGTTTTTATCAAGATAGAGAGAAAATAAACCAGAGGAATTTATGCCCATTTTTTCCTGCTGACTTATGTTTGTAGCCCCAAGGGCCAAGATCCTGTCTTTCACAGTGTTTCTAGCCAAAGGCATATCTTTTATTCTCTGAATGATTTTTTCGTTCTTTTCAAAATCTTCAAACAAATTTGGTGCACATTTTAACGATGCTTCTTTCATATATTCGCCAATGGTTTTCCGTGCTTCGCAATTACATTAGAGGCAACAAAACATCCACCAATTATATTTGAACGACTATCCATAAATTTCAACAGAGATGTTGACTAAATATTTCTAAGTTTAATTTCTCGAGCAATAAATTCTTTTCGTTTTGCTCTGAAGAGATTAAGTGGATGTGGTAAGTCATTCTGGATTCTCTGATATTTTTGGGAAAAATGAAAATTTTATTTACCAGAAATTTCACATCTCCCTTTAGTGCGTTGTTCAATGCGAAATTTATCTCTTTCTCAAAGGATTAATGGTAGTGTGACCCGATGTATATTATTATGAATAGTTTGAAAGGATTTTGAAGGTATTCAAGAAGATTTTATCATTCGGGTAATCGTACGTTCTCTCAATTTTTGTTTTTAACTCGTTGTATCAGTTGCACTAAAATAATGAATAGCATAGTTCTTTTCCGAAAGTAAATGACATTATTTGCTTCCTTCTAGAAAACAAGGAAAATTTCCAATTTTATTCGGCTGTGTCCTATCTTCTTATTAGGTTATCTTTGACCTGGACTATATGTAAGTGCATGAATGTACACTTTGCAATAACTAAACCGGGTTCATTTTACAAAAGCACAAGCAATTTCATCCAAAGCAAGGTTTAATTTTAAAATTAATCTATATTAAATCCAATTTAATAATAAATCATTCACGTGCCAGCAAAACTTTCGTACGAGCCATCTCTGGCACGCGTACCATAGGTTCGCCACCACCACCCTAAATGAATGTCTGTACGTTATTTCGTATGGTCACCCATATGTGCAAGTTTGATTTTCAAAGCGGTTTTTCGCATATATTTCTAGAACGGTTCGTCGGACAGTAAAAATGATTATAACCAATTTTATAGGATTTCATGTTCTGAAGAACTCTTCAGTACATTAAAACCATCTAGGACTGATATTTTCACAGTATGTATACGTAAAAAATCTAAATTTTTATATGGCAACACCAAGGAAGGGTTGTCTGATTGAATCCATTTTTGAAGCTTTATTTACTATCGACGCACTCGATTCGTGCTATTTTCGAGCTCAAATTTGTAATTTTTTAAAAAAATCTGTGTGCAAAATTTCCGCTCTCTATTTCGACGCGTATTCAGGTACTGTTCAAATATATAGTTAAAAACGACATTTGTGGATGGCAACACTATGATGGGGTTACCCGATTTTTCCCATTTTCGAATTTAAATTTACTTTTTTTTTAAAAGAACATGTGAAAAATTTCAGCTTCTTAAGTGAACGCGTTCTCGAGTTTTCGATGGACTTGCAAAAATCAAATAAATTTAATATTAGTTTTCTCTACTAGCATTATTTCTAGGTATTACAAACGGCGTGACAAACTTAGTACCTTAGTTTTCATCTAGGGTATAATAATATACATAGCAAAATATTTGCACAAATTGTTACCATAAAGCTTAGGTATTTTTCCAATATATTAGGGAATATTCCCTAAATATTAGGTTTTTTTCTATAAATTTTAGGGAGTATTCCCTATACTTTGAGGAATAGTCCTAATATTTTTAACAGTGTACAGGAATATATTAATCGATTACTAACTTCTGATATGCCTCATTGATTCACAGGGAATTCTTGAAAGAATTAAGAGAATGTGTTAAAAAATATGTTTGCATTCTCTTAATATGAACCAGGCTAGTTAGGCTCTTCACATCCAACGGAATCATATGAACCCAGATAAATAAAACCTCTTAAAAATATACTGGATTCTTGCAATCTCTATTGCATATTTTCAGGTACTGTTCAATATTTCATGTTATCCAGAAAGTGGATTTCTTTCAAATCTACTTATAAGATTCATTATTTCAGTATATTTAATCTACAGTTTGGTTCATGTCCCGGTGAAGAAAAGCATGCAGTTCAAGGTTTCTTTGAGAATACATATGTTTTTGTTAAAAGTGAACAATTTTATAAGGTTATTGCTAATGTTCTTAGCTTCAGTATGAATAGAGTAATTCGCTTTTTAGATTTCTTATATTCTTAGGAGAAGAGCATGTGGCATCATGTGATGCCATTTTTCTTTTTCATGGGATACCTACTTACACACTTTTCAGTAATTTTATTGCCGGAATATAAAATTAATTGAAATATGGTCCTATCAGAATGATTCGTTACACTTTCAGAAAAGAACGGCATTAATATTTACTAAAACTGTAGACTTGTTTTCTTTTTTACCTTGGGACTCAAAATGTTGTGATTATCACAAAAAAGTGCTATTGATAGTAATGACAATTCATGTGCAACGCGGAACACCTCAGCAACTTCTTATGGATGTCGGGTACAGATATTGACCTTAATGGAACTCCTCCAGTATACAAAACGAAGACAAGATTTTTGTAAATGGTTTTGAGCCATATCAAGTATTTATTCAATGGCGATTTGTTGGAGATGATCGCATTTAAGACAAATAGAACCTTTGCAATTACTTAATTGTTTTCTCTGACATATGTACATAAGCATACTAATGACAAACTTAAGATATCCTAACGTGAGAACTTATTGATCCGAAATTTCAACGCAAGGAATGGACCAAACAGCAAGTTCTATGAGTCGCAATCGATTTGCAAAAATAACAATTAAAAAAGCTAGAATTGGTCTTAGACCAATTCTTATGATATACCCTAGATGAATGCCCGTATGTAATTTCGTATGATCACCCAACTGTGAAAGTTTGATTTTCGAAGTGGTTTTTCGTATATATTTAGAACGGTTCGTCTGCCAGTAAAAATAATTATAACCAATAGGATTTCGTATTCTGAAGAACTTTTCACTACAATAAAAACGTCTAGGACTGATCATTTTTGCAGTATACGTAAAAAACAAATTTGTATATGGCAACAGCAAGAAGGGGTTGCCCGATTTAGTCTATTTTTGAAGCTTTACTTACTATTACTATGAAAACACAGCGTAAAATATTTCAGTTCACTACGTTGATGCATTGTCAGCCACTGTCCAAATATATGGTAAAAAACGAAATTTTTTAATGGCAACCCTACGTTACTCGATTTGTCCCATTTTCGAACTTAAATTTGCTTGTTGTTTTTTTTTTGTTGTTGTAAAGAACGTGTGCAAAGTGCCGCGTTGACGTACAGGGCTGAAATTTGGCACACAGCGTTCTCACAAAAAATAATAAAAAAAAATCAAAGCTTAAATAATTGGGCAACCGCTTCTTGGTGTTGCCGTATAAAACCAAGAAAGGGTTGCAGATTTGGTAGTCCGTTTTTGAACTTGTGTTTACAATTTATGAAAACGCCGTTTGCAAAATTTCAGCGCTATACACTTAGATTATAAAGCAAGAAGGGTGTAAAATTCATGTACGTGTGATAAGCAGTTTTTTGTCGACACGGGGGGAAATGACAAGAGGGCTGCGTTATTTATTTGGTGTCAGTTCGACAATTATGACATTTCTAAATTTATTTGAATATATGAAAAAATTGCGGTGGTTTTTAGTGATTTTTGTCTTAAAGGAGTAATAAAAAGTGATTTATATAATACATAATAATAGTAGAAAACTGTGGTAAAGTATCTGTGCAATTGATTTTATATAATCGAGACCCCGGAATCTTGAATTGTGTTGAAGAAGCGCGTTCGTACTGTGTTGTAGATACAATCAGACTTATTGCCATAGGAAATCATTTTCCAGTTAACTTTAATTGTTTCAATTATGATTTATAGTATTTCAAACAAAATAGAAGTGAAATAGTTATGAAAATGAACAACCGTGTTAAAAAAATGAACGATTTCCAATATCGGTGTGTATGTTTACAATTGAATTGTCATTGTTAGTTTAGGGTTACTTATATGATGTCAGCCATACAAAGGCAACGACATATTATCAGAAAAAATAATTGGGCACTAGGAAAATTCTTAATAGTTTAAAAAATTAGAAAAAAAATAGAAAATTAGAAATTTAAAAATTTGGCGATATAAGGGTATTTCTTCTATTGAATTTCTTCAATGCTTAGTGAAGTTTCAACCACTATATTACGTGCCCGGTTTGAAACTATCGTAGTTTACTACTTCCATGACTAAAACGAACACATCGATGCGATTCTACAACATGAAGAAAAATGCTTAAGTCTTCTTCCTCATACCATACCTTTTTTGCTATATAATATAAGGCTGTACGTCGAAGTTCAGATATTGAGTACATGGCAGCACCAAGAAGGGGTTTCCCGATTTAGTTTACAGTGCTCTAGTATATAGCCAAAAACGGAATTTTTATATGGAAAACCTGCGAAGGAGTTATCCGATTGGTCCCATTTTCGAAACTAAATTTATTTTTTCTAAAAAAGCTCGCGTGCAAGATTTCTGCACTCTAAGTGTTTCGAGTTATCGTGGTATGACGACGTACGTTATACATATTTTTCCGCGTCTTGCACCACTTTCGCGCCATCCAATGTGTCTGCCATTTCAACAATTGGTCATGATATATAACTCTTACCTGCCACACTAAAGTTCAGCCGTTATGGAATCACGTAAGTCAACGGGTTTTTTTAAGGTCACCGAGGCTATCTCGCAGTACACTCCACCACTGGAAGCCAGGCAGACTTCCGAATAAGCTAACAATGATGTTAAGAGAGTCTGATAAGATGGAAACTTTTGTTTATGAAATGACGTAAGTATTTTGATCGCCAGCTATTAATGTGTATCCCCTGAGCTTATATTAATAATGTAGAAAAAATAATTGATATTCGGATGATTATATTGTTGCAATTATACGAAAATTAAATTAGCAGGGACCCGAAAAGATTTATGGATTGAAAAGCATCATTAGCACTAAAGAGATTACAAATCTGTGAAGGCGCGTACTAAGTACACGATGATGTCATCTGTGATATATGACCTTTTTCAGGGGTCACGATCGTGATGTGTAAAGTACAGTGGAAGTGATCTTCCAAAGACACTCGATAAAGAGGAAAAAACAAAAAGAATCGGCATCTAGCGTATCTAATACGTAGTTAGCAAAAGAGTTCCTATGCTTAGGTATTTTTTGTGATATTGTGATTTAATCAGCCAAATAAAAAGCATTGTTATATAAGAGTTTGCAAAGTAAGTGGAAGTTTTTTTGTTACATGCAAATTTTTTTACTTTCTTCGAAATTCGATAGTTGCGGGGAAGGGGTTTAATAAATTAGCGATATGTATAAAAAAGATTCGTATTCGTAATTATTTTAACAATTTACAATTTTGAGAAAGATTGTCTTTAATTAGTTGCTAAAAGAACAGAAACAGAAAGATATAACTTTTGGACGACATAATGAAGTTCGCCTGGTGCTGTACAATTGCGGTCTGCCATTGCCGTCTTTATGTTCCAGGCCGTGACATAAAACGATTTTGCTACTTGCAAAAGTATTAGAGTGGATTTCGCACTTCTCTTAGCATTTGTTCTTATGGAAAAATGCATTACTTCCAACTTCTACCTTCTGCACAATGTAAAAAAGCCTCCGTACTAAAAGTTTTATTCAGGAATTTTGTTATTTAATTCCTTGTGCATTTACCAGCATAAAAATCTAGGTACTTTGTTTAATAAAATTGTTACTATTTTTTCACTCAAACCTAACACTAAACACAAAAATGAGAAATTGTGTTGAATTCTGTTGCCTTCATACCAGCTTTCATTTCTCTGTGTATTTTCTCACAGAGAAATGAAAGCTCACTTCAAAGTGGGAGCAAATAGTTCTTAAATCAGATCTACTTTTGTTTGAAACTGATTTTCTTTTGAAAATGTATAAAAACCTAAAGTATAAATTATACTACCATAAGGGCAACAAATTTGCCTATAAAATAGGATAATATTTGATTTACCTTTGAATTATAATTTAAAGGTTATGAAGAGTTAAACACAGAAAACCGTTGCCGTCCATTCGATTCACAGCGCAGTGAACAAGCGCAGCTTGTGAAAATATGAGGCGAATGTGTACCTCTGCCGATTCATTGATTAAAAAATACTTTGAGTCATGTTTGAAGTGAAAAAACTTAATTATTTAATATGGAAAGAGGGAAATATTTTTAAATTGATGGAGACATTATGGGATAATATTAAAAAATTATTAACATTGTTTTTTTGTCCTACTTATACTTAAGAAGTTACTGTGAATTAAACGTTGAAAGACTCATTTTTTTCATATAGCTCAATAAGCAAGCACAAAGCTCTGATTGCTTTCTAGTGTGTTTTGTGGTATGAAGGCAACAGATTTCAACACATTTTCTCATTTTTATTTGTAGTGTTATGTTTGAGTAATAAAATATAAACAATTTTATTAAAGAAAGTACTTAGATTTTTATGCTGGTAAATGCACAAGAAATTAAATAACAAAATTCCTGAATAAAACTTTTAGTACGGAGGCTTATTTACATTGTGCAGAAGGTTGAAGTTGAAAGTAATGCATTTTTCCATAAGAACAAATGCTAAGAGAAGTGCGAAATCGTACCACTCTAATACATTCAAAGAATTCGATGTCACGGCCTGGAACATAAAGACGGCAATGGATCTGCCCTTTTCTTTTTGTGTGTGGGTGCAGTTTATTTGAGAATTACTCCAACACCACTGGGCAAAAGAGCTCTAGGAGCTCTCCAGAAGCGCTTCTCTGGAAGTTCATAGCACTTCTTTTCCCTATCCCAGTTCATTGCTTTTTAACATAGGCATGTTCGCAGAGATAAGCGCTTCAATGATGCTCTTAAGAGCGCTCTAAATGACGGCCGAAGAATTTTTTTGAATGGGTTTTTTTTTCGAAAGCTTTAATGAGCTTTTTGATGAATCATCGCAGTGCTTCTCCTTAATCTCATAAGAAATCTAGATATTTTGACAGAACAGAAAAGACGATAATTTTGTTGTTGTTTAAATTTAAATAAAAACTTCACTCCATACTGAAATCCAGACTCAAAAGAAGAAATGCGTTTCTTCGCACAATGGTGGCAAAATTCGTGGAAAATTAGATGAAATCAGCCCTTGTTGCCTGTTGTTCTGTTGTAGCTCATTAATGGCCGTAGAAGCACTTGAGTTACTTACCTGCGCCTTTGTTTATTTTTCTGAAAAGATCAGTGAATATTCTTCGAAGGAGCTGCCAAATGATGGATAGAGAAGCGCTTAAATTGTGCTCCTTTCAACAGTGCTGGTTTTTCGTCCCAATGGGATGAAACAGAAGTTGCACACTAAAGCCCTCTCAGTGCGACACAATTGCTGAGAGAATTAAAAATTGCCTGATAGAAGTTGCACGCCAGACTCCTCCCTAGCGTGACAAAATCGTCGAGAAAATTAGTAATTACGTGACACAAAATTCTATAACTACTCTCTAGCGCATTTTTGTTTTGCACCTAAGTGTGACAATATGTATGATATTGTGTTCCACATATAATTCGCAAAATTCAAACTTTCAGATACAATGAACATTTCCGATGTTCATTTATGAAATGTTCTTTATTTGAGAAAAACCTCAACGCTCATCTTTGGGTCACCCTATACGACGGGTGCCACTTAAGTCTTGTAGTTATTCTATTTCATGAACAGTGTCGCTTTTGGAAAATTATTTTCTTATTTTGTGAAAGTTTTATTGTTTTGGCAGCTTTGATAGAAACACATTTTTGCTTTAATTTTATTCACGCGATAAAAAAAAAGTAATTTCGGTAAAAAATTTAACATGAGTTAAGCCCTAGATAAAATGAGCGTCACGCGTTTAAAATCTGTATCTGAACCATCCGGATCCCGATCCAAACCTTTTGGATCCATACTAAGCAAAAAAGCTCCAAAATGTCTTTTAGATGTCATTGTTACACTGGGAAAATGAAAATGTTATAAAATTTATATTTTCCCAATAAAACAATTCAATTTGGAGGAAATTTTGAACTTTTTTTAGTTAGTCTGGATCCGGATAGTCCGGATAGTTTGCATCCAGAAATAAGATCCGGATTATCTGGATACCCGGATTTGAGGAATCGGATCGTAATTCATTCGAGATAATCCGGATAGAAAATTATCCGGGTACTTTCAGCGCTACTCGAAAGTGTGTATATAGGTGTCTGAGTGTCCAGACGGCGAGAAAGTGATCTTTGGAGGCCAAACTATCTTGCCGTGTAGCTTCACCTTAAGAGAGTCATCTTTGTTATAATTTTTTGAAATAAAGGTAGTTAAAAGATTGCGAATCAAAAATTTCTTGATGATCATTTCTTACGTACGAACGATAGCTATGCAACAGGTGAGTTACATTTATACATTATACACTTAACATAAAGTTCACATTCAATATTATGACAATGAGTGCATGCCCACAATATGGGATGAGTACCTACCCTGAGCTATCATTTATTAGTAAAACTTTCTTTTTAGTGGCTTGGGAAGTGTTTCCCCTGAATTTTATTTCTGGCCATATTTCCTTTACTACCTTCTATCTATATTGTAAGATTGCACTGTTATACAATTAATATGTAAAAAATAGAAAACGAATTCTAAGACGCATATTTTAGATGGGGAAACTCTACAGAGTATACTTTTTCACATAATTAATTTCTTTTATTAAATTAACACTTAACACTTACGTAATTCTTTGGTAAGATAACACCCAAAACTGACAAACAACAAGAAAAGGCGGTTTAGTGTCATTCCTGTTGATAACTTCCCGTAACAATATTGGTACTGACCGCGAACCGCTCCACGTAATAGATTTATGTAATACGATTTTTATTCGACACTAACTACTATTTATATACAAGAAACATATACACACACATATAAAGGTAACGTTAAATCAAGGTATCGCAACGTAACAAATAATAATTATAGACTTCCTGTTCTAGTAAAACCACTAAAATCACGACTATAACGTCGACCAACCTGCCACAAATCACAGGCTACTTACTACTAGTATACGAGTGATTTTGTTATTTCGTTTTGCTGGCCCACACAACAAAGTTGAAACTAATTTCCCTTTTTTTTTTAAAAAAATATTGATGCTCACATTTAGAAGACGAAACACAAGCACAAGAAAGTGTTAAGAACAAGTTTGTAATTAATTCGTGAAGTTTTTTGAACAGGTGAGGTTGGTCTTAGTCATAAGAATATTTTTAACTTAGGTAGTGCGGCTGGTCAGTAACGCTTAATTTTCTGGCCTAACAGCAAAAGGTTAAACAAAGGTGAAGTTGTAAACATTCAGTGCAAAAACTTTATTGACTGATCACGCGCTGCTGTGGGAATTTTTAGCTTTGCTGAGAACAAATTCTCAGAAATGCTAATCTCCTTGAAGTTTTGTTTATTGGGGGTAATTAGCTAAGTACAAGGAAGGTCATGGTATATGAATGTGCAAAAAAATTTAAAATCTTCCAAATTAACAAACAATTTTTAGTTATCTGGATATGATTTTGATCTTGTATCTACTTTTTTCTTGGTTATAATGAAAATTTTCTATTTGTTTACAATTGATATAATGAGCAATTTGTTGTTTTCCCATTGCGAAACCCAGTTGCATTGTTAAAAACTTTCAGACATGCAATGTGTGTCTTGTCAAGGCGATTGCAATTGTTCATTATTTTTTGAAAAAATCTTCGAATTAAATTGCATTTATGCAATAAAACTATGCAGATATGAATATGCATATGTACACACATATACGCATATGTATCGTAAGAAATTTTACAGCCATATGTAATATGCTTTTGACGGATTCGCGGAATTTCACGGTACCGCCGAATCTGACTTCAAGGTTGTGAGGAGTGAGTTCGGCTAACAGCTCGGGTGGTGCGCATAGGAAGAATTCATGCTCGAGACTCGTGAGAGCAATATTCATAGAAGTAGCAATAAAAAGACATAGATATCTGGCATTACGCCGGTGCTCTATAGAATCAATAGTTGCTATTGATATGTCATCACTTTACTTCGCTTCGTTTAAATTTGTCGGCCGTCACTTTTTCAACATATGAATCTGTACAGTTATTGAAATCCAATTAGAGTCCAAGCTACTCATTATACCGTAGATGAAATCTATAGGGTATACTAAGCTTATCATAACATTTGTAACGCACAGAAATAACGCATAATCTTAAAAGTTATTTTGACATTTTTATGTCTGTCTGTCCGTCCGTCCGTCCGTCCGTCCGTCCGTCCGTCCGTCCGTCCGTCCGTCCGTCCGTCCGTCCGTCCGTGTGTCCGTCTATGCGCATGATAACTCAAGAACGCGTTCACTTAGAAAGCATAAATTTTGTGCATGGACTTTAAAAAAATAGTAAAATTAAGTTTGAAAACTCCTTCGTGGGGTTGCCAGACAAAAATTTCGTTTTCCACTATATATTTGGGCACGCGTCAACATAGAGAGCTGAAATTAAAAAAGTAAAAAGTAAAAAACAAATAAAATTTCAAAAGTGAACTAAATCGGGCAACCCCTGGTGTTACCATATAAAAATTTAGTTCTTTTACATTCGACGCTGGAAAGCATAAAAGTCCTAACCGACCAAAATGTCAAAAATACGTTATATACACTATTTGAATCAGAAAAAAAATTGCGTTGAATGGTTTGGGTCTCATATCTCTACGATGAAAATAAGTTAATTTACGCCATTAAAACGCCTGCACTTTTCCAGGAACTCCGACTAGATTTGTAGTAATAGGGCCAAAATCCACTACTTTTTAAACACATGTTGCTTAAAGCAAAAGAAGGTTTGCAAATTTTTAAGCGAGTTACATACAGCAGCCAATTTTTGAGCTGGAGAGGCTTACATCATTTTTGCAGATCGTAAAATGAATACTTCTGTCATTAACTCTCGACATTGTTCGAAGTTACTACATTTCCAAAGTCTTATTAACTATGACAAATAGCTTCTAATGCATTTTGTTATTGCTTAGTTTTGCCTGAAAGATGCAGTTACTCTATTCCTTTTAACTTATATGTGTATAATTCAGAATACGGTATTACTACGTTAAAAGAGTATTAGAAAAAACTTAACAGTAACTACAGCCTTTTATTTAAACTACATGTCTTGTTCTGCGCTATTGTACATCAAAAGTTAGATTCTGTTTTAAACATAGAACTTGGATACAGCTCACATATATCATACAAATAAATAAGGTGTATTTGATACAGCATTTCAGTTGCTATAAGTTTTTTAACATTGATTTCGTTCCATACATTATAGCTATTCAGATAGAGCATTCTTGAGGTCCGTAAAACAAAACATGGATTGCTTTAACTGGCAAAACTAATACTTATACTAACTTTAGTGTAATCCTACTTATTGCAAATTGTAGATATAATTTTTAAAAAAAATCTGTCTAAAAATAGCACTTCTATCACAAATAGTTTAGAAGTTATGATTTTATTTCTGATTTTGAAAAAGTTGTTGGCCTCTAGTAAAAGTTTCATTTTTGTCGGTTACGATGTTTATGCTTTTCAGTGTCGATATACTGTGAAAATGATTAGTCCTAGACATTTTTATTGTACCGAAAACTTCTTCAGAATATGAAATTCTATAAAATTGGTTATAATTATTTTTTCTGCCGACGAACCTTTCTCGAAATATATGCAAAAAATCTAGGGTATCATTGGAATTGGTCTTAGACCAATTCTAGCTTTTTTATTTGTTATTAGTTAATTTGAGTAAATTACTTACAAAGTTAATTAATTAGTTACTTAATCTTTGCTGCACGGTTAATTTTTTATTTCATCTCTAGAGAAAGAAACACGGCTCGTTTTTCACTATACACTTGGACACTGCCTGCGAATGTCTCAACGTAGATAGCTGACATTATGTACGTGGCGTTTTCATAATAATAGTAAATATAATTTCAAATATGTGCCGATTCACCTGTTTTTGATGTTGTCATATAAAAATTTTGGATTTTTACGTATACTGTGAAAACGATCAGTCCTAGACATTTTTATTGTACTGCGCAGTTGTTTAGATTATGAAATCCTATGAATTTGGATACAATCATTTTTACTGTCCGAAGAAACATTTTAAATATATGCGAAAAATCACTTAAAAAATTACACCTGCACACATGAATATCTAGAATATCATAAGAATTAGTCTTAGACCAATTCCAGAGTTTTTAATTGTTTTTTAAATCTTTTCGTAAATGTAGAAAAATTCAAATTTTTCTAATGGTTAGCTAAGCTTTCTTCCTGCCGTAACTTTCATCAATTTCTTGTTAATAGTATGTACTGATGTACGACGGTGCCAATTTTAATGAACAAATCAAAACTCAAAAGTATTTTGATTTCTTCCAGTCAGAAGTTTACTTTAGTGGCCGGTACTGATAGTAATACCATATTGTATTTATTTGTAACACTGGAAATTTTCCATAAGTAAAAGCGTACTGTAATAATTGTGCTCACTCACTACTAATTCACTCTACTTCAAAATTAATTTACATGAAATTAAATGAATTGATTTTTTTAAAAAATAGCAACAGTTTTTCTATATTGGTTTTAAAAGAATAAAATAAGCAAATCACGGTAACGCAAAATACTGAATAGTAAGAAATTACTACCAGAAAGTAAGAAATTACTGCAAGCCTAGAAATAACAGAAGTATAGCAACGCCTTGAAAGTCTTGTTGAAGCTTTTTAATAAAAAAAAACATATTTGTACATGCGTTTTTCGAAATAAAATTATATGATGCTAAAAATTGTGAAACCATGAGAATGTCATATTTATCACATATAATGCCATCATGGCGACGCTCACAAGCTACCTTGATTCCGTGTCCTCTCAGTGTTAATAAGTTGTTGGACATTTCTGAGTATTTCTGACTTACAGCTCTCCTTCAATTACAGCCGCAGCATTCGACTAGAACACATTGAAAATACATGAGATCGCAATTAATCTGGATATCAGCAGCCCCGACGAGAACCCATGGGGCTAGTGCCCGATCGCCCGTCCTGCCAGTCCGGCTCTGATAGCAGCTTAGATTTTTTTCTGTTTTATAGGAGGGGTACCACTAGAACTACTTAGCCTACTTCACATAAGTAACCATTGTGCCCCTTGTCCTCATGGGATTACCTCCAAAATTACCCAGATAGGTACCTTTGCTGATCTCCTCTTTTAAAGCTCCAATCGGGACATAAGCTATCGCTGCGGAGCTATCCATTTCAAAGCCCTTTTTGGCCAGCTCATCAGCCTTCTCGTTGGATGGTACCCAACATAGATTCACCTTGTGCCGTGTAGTCAATTCGTCAAAGCTGGTCTTGTATAACTGCGCTAATTTTGAATTAAGCAGCACAGCATCCAGCGTCTTAATACGTTCCCGCCAGGATGTACCACAGCTGGTACATGGTGGACTGTCCTATGGGTCAGCATGTACCACTGTTGATACATAGAGGACTGTCCTATTGAAACGGCATGTACCACTGCGGTAGTACAAAGGAAGAAATCAATTTTATGTTCTTTTGTTAATGGACTTGGGTGAAACGTTCACAGTTTGTATGGAATACCAAAATAGCCGACACTTATTTTTTTGTTTTCCCTACACCCCCCCCCCCCCCCCCTGCGGCGCAGGGGGTTTTGAAATTGCGTGATTTAACGATGAACCGTAATTTTCAAATCATCTTATCTCGAGAAAGGAGCAACCGATTTTTCTAATTCAAATGAAAACTGAAGGCTTATACTATAGACAAACTAATAACATACAAAGACTTTACACGTAGAACAAAAATATGAAACACTTTTTTCGAATATTAAGTCACGTTGCCTCGACGATGCCTCGACTTGCACCTGATGACGTATTCAAAGGGTAATCCAGCAATGCCTCGCTTCAATATAAAATCAACGTTGCCTCGACCTGATGCAGAAAAGACCACAATTTGTTTTTAGAAATTTACTGGAAATTTCTTCCTTCGAAATTGTATGTATTGACCGAGGTCGACAATAATACCGAGGCCGACAACAATGCCTCGGTCCAATATAAAATCAACGATACCTAGACCTTATGTAAGGACGACCACCAATTTTTCCTAGAAATTTACCAGAAATATTTTCTAGAATTTATACGCATATTTTAGACCGCCAACGGCCTTTCCCTAACGGAAAAAATAAAATTTCTGTAAATTTCTAAAAAAAAATTGTGGTCTTCCCTATATCAGGTTGAAGCAATGTTAATCTTATATTGGAGCGAGGCATTGCAGGCTTACCCTTTGGTTACGTCATCAGGTGCAAGTTAAGGCATCGCCGAGGGCATCTTCGATTTTATATTCGAGAAAAGCATTGCATATTTTTGTTCTACGTGTCCAATCTTTGTGTGTTATTAGTTTGTCTATGCTTATACTTTATACTTTCCATAAAAAAATATTGCAGCTACGAACGAAAACAAATTTTAGTAATAATAGTATTCCGTGAATTTATACTCCAGTCAATAGGGACAAAATAAGGCCCTTTGCCCTACAAAAGGTGCGGTAGTTGTGAATTTTATATATGTTATTCAGTTCCGGGCCCCGATGAAAAATCTGAGTTTAAACCGTTGGGGGGGGGGGGGTTCCGCGCGGTTCGCTATCTTGGATTAAAGGTACCAAAAATGACTTTTTTTTCTAAATAATTCCTCAACTGTTGATCCTATGACAAAAATGTAATAATATAAATTTGAAGAAGACTAAATTCCCTAAACATTTTGTGACCATTTTTCCAAAAAAATGTATACATATAGTACCATTTATACAGGGTGTTTCGTCCATGGTGGTCCATGGGACCGGAAGCGATAGTAGTCACCTAGTCAAATATAAAATTGTAAGGCAAGGTGAGAGGGGCATCTCAACCGTTTAGGAATTACAGGGTGTTTAAGAAAATATGCAAGTCCTTCACACACTACCCCACCTTTTGTAGGGCAAAATCCCCTACTGACTGGACTATTACGGTATATTGTGACTTTAAGAATTCATATCAAAAATTACTTTGCGTGGGAGGGCCATTTCCTTAGTTGCATTTCTCGTATTCGGGAGAAAAAGATAAGTGAACAAAAAATTTGGTTTTCTGGTTCGGGGATTTGAGGGGTTGTACTACCCCGTATAGGGGTTGTTTAAAAGTGGCCGCATGGGGTATTAAATTAAAGAGGGAAGATAGTGTTATCGAGCGGCGGGTTCTTTTTTGATCCTGTAAATTTCATAGGCACGTTTTTACCATTAAAAAAGGCTTTTTTGCACTGGTGTCATATACACCCCCATCCTTCATTTTGCATATATTTTGCCCGTTCTTTCTTTCGTATGCATTAACGGTCTGTTGTGAACGTCTTTTGTTTGAGTAGCAAATTTCGCCGACGTAACGGCTCTTCGCAATCATAATATCAAAATAAAACCATTTTTTTCACTCAAAAAACGGCCATTCTCTACTTTAAAAAGGACTGGTTTTGAAAAAATAGAACCGAAAATCTTGAAACTGCAAAAATATCAGAAGTTCGGGTAAAAAGGGCGGACATGCTCCTGCTTTTGTAAGATAAATAAAAAGAACAGAATTTATATTCGCGTTCGTTTCGCTTTTATATCGCTTCGATAGCATTAATATTTTTTTAGCTCTGTCGAATTTACTCTCATATTGCGAATTGTGCAGCTCTATTGCCGCTTAAGTTTCGCTGATGTGGACGTTTGCCAAATTGTTTGCTGGGGAAGGAATGCAAGTATGCTTGTGACGGTGGAAGCTTGCTTCGTAATTACGAACAATTCGTGCATATTTTTAACGGATAGATTGTGTAGTATTACAAGCACTTTCTTAAACTCATGAAAAATAACGTAAAGTTTACAAAAACACTTGCAGACTCATACTTCCAGACCCGAAGAATGAACTACAGTTATTTTCTGCACCAAGAAGTTCAAAGTAGAACGTGATCGCCAAAACTTCTGGTGTGGTGTTTCTGAATGTATCCAATCATTTTAGACAAGTCATTTTCAAAACATTGTAGAAGGCATTTTAAAAGTTCTCGTATTATATTTAGCAAATATACAAATGTTTAATCTAAAGGTACACAGAACGGTGTTCACTCGGTACAGAGAATACCAGGTATTTTGATTAAACTTTTGGCACATGAGCTGTGTAACTTCTGAACGTTACACCCCATGTGATGATAATCTTTGAACCTTTCCAATAGTTTATAGATTTTTTCCCTCATCCTTTTCGTTTTGAAGTTATGGCTCAAATTTAAAATTTCGGAATTTTTACGCGTTTTTTTTATTTAATAATTATTTTTATCAAAAAACACGTAGTCAATAGCAATTTTTCATATTGAATTTAAAAAGTCCAAAAGTCTGTCTCACTCTGTACCCAAAATGTAACCCTTTCTGCGTTTTTTCGTAAGCATCTCCAGCGAAAATGGCTGAAAATGTTCAATAAGTGCCAGAATGTAGGCAATTATCTTTTGGAAGTGACCTATTTATTTATTTATCTATGATAGCAAACCCTCTAAGCTTTGCAATGAATGTCCAACCAGCCCTACTATCATCTTCAATATTAATTTCTACTAGTACGTCAAAGTCCAAAAATTTGGACAAAATCCTAATTGTTTCAAATTGTGCATTTTGGCGGCAAAATTATTTACTAGATTTAGAAACTCCGGAATGTTACCTTTAATTTAACTATACACAGTACACCTAAATACAACGGTTTTTGAGATATTCCCGTTTCTATGATTCATAATTTAATAGGGTGTAAGCTGGAAACAGCACTAAAAATCTTAATCCCCCTTATACCACCGAAACTATGCTTCTTACGCCCCCCCCCTTCTACGTAAAATTTGTTGTTTGGCTAGATGAGTACTATTACTTCCTTCTCTATGGATCACCTACGCCGGAACACACTGTATACATTTATATTTTCTGTTGCATTTGATAAGAGTATAAATTTTGATTTTATTAGAGCTCTGGGGGTACCCGTTCTTGTGCCATGCCATTGATGCCTTTACGTCTGTCATCTTTTTTTCTTTCAATTAATAGAACCGGATCACAATGATTTACATTTTGGTGGGAAGAGATAATAGACTCAACATTTTTCTTTGTAATGAATTTTTTTATGAAGATTGCTAAGTCCAAGTTACATAATAGTAAGAAAATATATCATCAGGAAATAGCTTCCATATTTTTCCATAATAGTAAAATTAAATCTTCCTACTTTTTGCCAAAATAACAATTCACAGATTTTCCGTTCACGATATGTACGTTGTAATATGAGAAGAATTATCCGTTATCAAGAAAAAGCAGGGAAGATAAAATGCACACAGTAAAAATTAAAATGACGAATTGACATTTACTTCAATCAATTAAATTCCAAGTTTATGGATATCTCTCTATTAGTAAATATAATTTAGTTCCTTACAGGAAATTGTTTGAGCAGGTTTTAAATTTGAATAAAGAAAATTGTTGTAAAGCCGAATTATTGTTTTAATTAATTTTTATTTTATTAAAACCCGTATCGAGATCGTAATTCCCGAAATAACCGTGCATTTTTGGTGCATTTAAATAGCCGGTACGTTAAGAGGAAACTTGTCTCTGTTATTCGCCTTTATGTATAGCTGTTGACATAAACAAACGTCTAAGGTATTCAGAAAAGTTCAAGATCATTTTATTTCTCGGTGAATAACTTCGCACTTCTCATAGGTTTCTTGAAGTAATCACCTCTACTCTTCGGGTAAATATAATCTTTCCTTTTTCCATTTCTCTTTTACAAGGTAAGAAAATGTATAAATTTGTGTCTCGACTTGTTTATTTAATGAAATTTTTGTGTTTTGTTTTCGGGTACTACATTGATTGAATAATATTTTTATTTTTTAATCATATCAGTGATGTTTATTTCGCTCATCGTTTCGGTCGTTTTCAAACATTTCAACAATCTACAAAGTTTTAGAATTACATTTATAATTAGGTATGTATATGGTTTTTACTGTGTGTATTGTTTTGAAAGCTAATTTGTCCTTAAGGCGCTTATTAATTAAAGATTTCTTCCATTGAGTAACAAAAAAAAAAAAAAGGAAAAACATAACTAACTAAATACACGTAGCTTTTGCTGTGCTTTTAGTCGGGTGTTTATAACAGACTCTTATGCGAATTTATTAGGAAGATCTCCGATTAAGGTTGAATTAAAATATAAAAGAGTAGCTTAGAACATCTTTTATTGGTTTGTTTAAATTATGATTTCCCAACGTTTCGACTCTCAGTTTTATGAGTCCTTTTCTTGGGGCTGTAAGATAATGAAATCAAAGTGACATAGGCGACATCTATTGGAAATGGAAACAACTTTAGGTTATTGACATCTTAGTAAACTTTGGGTTCGAAGAATAGTATATATAATATAGTTGGATAATTTGTAGAGTATAAATACGCCGCTTCTCACATCCAGGAGGCAAGTCTTATTTCAGACACTGAAGTGAACCAAGTAAACTATTTGGTTTGCGATAACTAGAAGCAGAGTACTAGCGATAACTAGACAGTTGATTTGATATTTGTGTGTGCATTTGTGAGAGTAAACAGTAAAAATAAATAAAAAAAGAGCTTGTGATTTGTAATTGAAATATTGTGTTTAAATAACGAACTAAGGCCACGCACGTAATAATATATAGACCACTTTCAAATGTACCAACAAAACTACTTTAAGGTTATAATAAATTAGGTTACAAATAACAAACATTTAAAAACAACAATGAACATGTAATATTGCACTAAAAAGAAAATGTTTTACAGAAAACTTAAACTATGTATAAAAATGTAACCAAACACTGACTAACGAATGACACAACGTGCTTAAGCTATTGACTGGAATAAAAATGAGCTTGTGTTTTGGGTGGATCAATCAATATCGGTGTTTAATTATCATTAGTGACTATTGTGTTTGTGTGTCGTTATGATGTGATGACAACTGAGTACATAGTTATGTGTGGTGTTAATGTGGGCATTCTGCATGTTTATATAATTTAATATCATCATTTTTATACTAGTCAGTAGTTTAAACACATTGTGTCATTCGTTAGCCAGTGTTTTGTTACATTTTTATACATAGTTTAAGTTTTCTGTAAAACATTATCTCTTTAGTGCAATATTACATGTTCATTGTTGTTTTTAAATGTTTGTTATTTGTAACCTAATTTATTATAACCTTAAAGTGGTCCATACAGGGTGTTTCCCACTAGGAGGGAGTTCAATAAAGCAGGAGGTGATAGTACTCACCTCGACGAACCAAAAATTGTATGGCAGGGGGGGGGGGGCGGTTTCATATTTAGGAGTTACAGGGTCATTAAGAAAAAAAGCTAGTTTTTCACATTTTTTCACGTTTTTGTTATATTAGAACAACAGAGAGCTCTTTCAATGAAGCCTTTGCTCGTGTTTAATTTTTGGTAATTAGGATGTGCAGATTGAAATTGTGGAAGCCTTTCGGAAGAAGTATGCTTTTGATACCAATCTGCATTGATTGCAGAGCCTTCTCTAATTGCTTCGACGTCTAAAAGTAGTGATATTTTTAAATATATTTGCACGGAATTTGGTCAGATTGTAGGGTGGAAAATTTATTGACGAAGCGATTTTAAAAACCATACAATTACATTGTAAAAATTTGTAAATTCTTGATGAAGGCAACGTCATTTGCCGAATCGTCGTGTGAACTTTTATTATTAAAATATTTTTTTATTCAATTAATGACTTATAGTCTAAGAGCTAGCAACGTTTTCGAGAAATTACTGTAATTTGGCTAGTTTTTTGATATGCCTTTCCTTACAGTATATTAATAGTCATGCGGCCCATCTGGCTGATGAGAGGGGTTGCGTTTACTGTGCGCATTCCGTTCCACAGGTAAAAAAGGCAGTTTTCAAAATGATTTTAGTTCGATTTTTATTTTTTTCATCTGTTTTCATAAACATCGGACAATATAAATTCGCTATTCCCAGACAATTTCCCTGTTGCTAACACCGTGCCAGACGTTTTTTTTCGCCAAAACAAAAAATAAAAAAAGAAATTATTTTATTACGGCTGCAATTTTTATACGAATTAGTTTAATTATCGAACCACATGAAATTAATTTTCCAGGCGATAATTCGGTTGCTCATTAGGACCCGGACCGATATAAGCATAGTAAAGTGGGTTTTTTTTCTCACGATGATGTTTTGAGAATATTTCATGAACTCAGCGAAATAGTACAATTTTGTCTTATTCTTTTGTTACAGAGAAGATCAGGTGCTACAGAAAAGCTTCTGGGCAAAATTGAGTTATCTGGCTCAGATTTGAGGATATTCTTGATAAAATTCTGGAAGAAAAAATCCATTTATACAGTTCCGCTATTGAATTGGAACTTGGATAGATTTCCATGGGAGAATTTTGTAATATAAAAAATGACAAGTGTTATTTTGAATACATTGACTTCTGTAGATGTAGGAGATTTAGAGTGAGCATTTCTCCAATATGTCGTCACTTATTGGACTGTTAATAAATGCTGCCGTAATTCAGCTCTGCACGGTGGTAAGCTTGATGGATCCAAATTTCTGCATTTTTACCGAAATTTTTCATTGAAATATTTTGACTGATACTTATTAGAAAATAAATCAAATCTGACATCGTTGATGTTGTTAATCAGCCGAACTCCATTTATATGATAAACAAATCCTTCCAAGGTGACAATGCACTCTTTAGTAATTCTTCATCATCGGTGGCAATATTTTGAAATGCAAGCTGATAATTTTCCGATTCGTCTAGTAATTTGAAAAGCCTCAATTTCCTTTGCGAAAAACGCTGGAGTGTAAACACAACCTGTCATGGCGGAAGCCTGGTAACGCTCTAGATACGAATGGAAGGACCCAGAGTTTAGTACAGTTCATTGAGGTTGATGTTCCGTTCATGATTATCCACACCCATGTTGATCCAAAGTTTTAAGGAAGCATTAAAACTTTTCATGTTACCAAGGAGTATAATGAGAATATCAGATTCTGAGCATCTTATTACAACTTCAGCGTCGATATCAATTTGACAAATTTTGTAGATAATCATAGAATTTTCTTCTTCATGCCCTTCGCATGATAATTACTCTTCCGTTGCTTTAATGACTTTATTATTTTCAACTCGATAACAGAAGCATTTGTTGAAACTTAAGTGAATAATTTTATCACCAATATAAGACGCCATGTGATCAGTCGACCAGTAGGTGATGAAAAATTTAATTAATGCTTCCTTGAACTGAACATTTTTCTGTTGAGCAGTGAAATTATGAGGACGAATTTGATTTGGTCCGATTGAAACCTGGCTAGCCGATTCATATCGACGTTTATGTTCACCATCTTTGATTGATGGTGTAAAACATATAAGCGAGCTGCTTTCAGTTGAGATATAATTTATTTTCAAAGCTTTCCCAAATTTTCTGTTTAACATTTTAATGCATAATTATGAACAGCCGCTACATTTTCGGAAAGAGGTAAAAGCAGTAAAGTGGTATCTGTACATTTTGGAGAGATATTTCTTTGCGTCTTTTACCTCTTCCTAGAAAACCGGCTAGCATACTGCATCAAGAATACCCATGTAGGATGGTCCATTCCCTCCAACACTCGAATCCATCTGGCTATTAATAATCAACCGAATTATTTCCTGGAAAATTAATTTTATGTGGTTCGATAATATTAAACTAGATTGTATAATAATTAGCCGTAATAAAATAAGTCTGGCACGTTGCTAGCAACGAGGAAATTGTCTGGGAATAGTGAATTTATATTTTTCGATGTTTATGAAAACAGATCACTGACTTATAACAATGGACTGAGCGTATTGTCATTTTCCTATAGGAAAGCATGGCACAAGTTTTATAGTTCTCTCTTTCGCCCTATGGCAGAGTTGGAGCTACCAACACAAAATATTGCATTCTGGAACGTTTGATGTTTTTATGTTGGCTACAGATGCAATCACCTTAGAAGGAATAAGGTAAAGATAGTGTTTACCATGCTCCGTCTTTCTTGCCCATAAGCAGGATTCAGTTAAGAATGTCTTTTGAAAATTAAAGTCGGAATGAGTTTAATTCCTTATAAGCGATTAAAATATCACTTGGGCACAAGAAAATATATTGTTATACCCTAGATGAAATCTAAAGGGGTATACTAAGTTTGTCATTCCGTTTGTAACACCTCGAAATAATGATGGTAGAGCAAAATGGATTGGACACCCACGCATAATATTAAATGTTATTTTGATTTTTGCATGTCCGTCCGTCCGTCCGTCCGTCCGTCTGTCCGTCCGTGCCCACGATAACTCGAGAACGCGTACACTTAGAGAGCTGAAATTTTGTACACGGACTTTAAAATAAAAAGTAAAATTAAGTTCGAAAATGAGACAAATCGGGCAACTCCTTCGTGGGGTTGCCATACAAAAATTTGGTTTTCCGTTATATATTTGAACACTGCATGAGAACGAGTAGCCGTAGATAGCTGAAATTTGGTTCATAGTGTTTTCATTGTACTAGCAAATAATATTTTAAAAATGGACTAAATCGGGCAACCCATTCTTGGTGTTGCCATATAAAAAATTAGGTTTTGTATGTATACTGTGAAAACGATCAGTCCAAGACATTTTTATTGTACTAAAAACTTCTTCAGAATATGAAGTCCTATAAAATTGGTTATAATCATTTTTTCTGTCCGACGAACCGTTCTAGAAATATATGCGAAAAACCACTGCAAAAATCAAAATTGCTCAAATGGGTACCCATACGAAATTTCATTACGTGCATTCATCCAGGGTATCATAAGAATTGGTCTTAGACCAATTCTAGCTTTTTCACTTGTTTTAATTAAATTCGATTTACGGGTGTAAAATTTCATCTGATTGGTTGAGTTTTACATGTTTTTTACGTAATCGTTTTAAAGGGTGCTCTAACGGTGATATACAGAAACACAATATTTTTAAGTCAGTGAAACAGATGAAAAAAACAAAAATCGAACTAAAATTATTTTGAAAACTACTTTTTTTACCTTTAGAACGGAATGCGCACAGGTAAACGCAACACCTCTCACCAGCCAGATGAGCCGCATACCTATTGAGATCGTGAAAGAGGGGAGACAGCAAAGATAGCTCTCGGACTATTAAGTACCTACAAAAAAAAAAAGCATAAATTTCGTTAAGAGACTACCTAGATAACACAGCAAGAGTTCTAGTCATCTTCTCAAAATGCTCCACAGAATATGAGAACATGTTTTCTGATATTAAGATATTGATATATTTCTTGAATATTAGTAAAATAAAAAGAAGTACCTGTCAAATTGGTTCCAAATTTTTTTGTTTAAATTGTAATGTCCTAGACACACAGCGCTCTTAATGAAGAAATAACAAACAACCTCATTAGTCTATAATGATTCATTATAAGCTGCACAACACAGTCACTTATGTTGGACTGTGAACTGCTGCGAGAGAGGAAATGAGTGACAAAAACCTGGCCTTCCCACACTCTTCGCAGCGTTCACTCTCCTCCTTTTTTGCTCATGTACCAGTCTACGCCACTGACTTTTAACAATGACTGAGCGTATTGTCATTTTCCTATGGAAAGCATGGCCAAAGTTTACCTAATAATAAGGTAAGAAGCTGTAGAGCAAAATGGCCAAATTTCTGGTATTTTTTAGAATGAAACAAGTAATTTCATATACTTTCGTCTTTTGCATGAATGGGGGAAAAGAACTTGTCTATGCACTATTGTAGTGCAACTGGGACAACGAGTTAAAAACAAAAATCGAGAACGTAGCATTACCCGAACGACAAAATCTTATTAAATCCCTCAAAATCCTTTACACCTTTTCATAATAATGTACATCAGGTCACACTACCTCCCATTTTTAAGAAAAAGATAAATTTCGCTTTGGCCCAGATGCTGTAAAATTCCTCTCAAATGAAATTACAAATGAGAAAAACATTATATTAAAAAGAATAACTTTGTGATTTGTATTTCTTTACATTTCCTTTTCTTATTTCCCAAATCGGCAGATGCACAGCGGAGCTCCACATTTATATTATATGCCAAATCTAGTACATTTTTCCTCATTATAGCAATAATGATCGAAGAAAACACTTAATTAGTTTACTTCATAATCATCTGATTTTCGAGCCATAATGACATATACTATGTGACACACGGCATTTTAATGAATAGTTAGTACTAATCATTCATTAGATCGTGCTGTGTGTCTAGGGTGTAATGATATCGCCTTCTTCGATGGACTGATTGACTGATTGCCTGCTTGTATAAGATCTGGCGTCTGAGACTGCAGCACATAAACGATTACGTCAGCAAACTGACACGTGCTGCAATACAGTGCATTTCCCCTTACATGATATTTACACATTCTTACTTGAAACAAATTTTTTTTATCATTATGATGAATGGTGGCAATCAAATTATCGAAGTTATTTGATATTTCATGTTATTGCCACTGATCATTTGCCATGTAGTGCATTTGCATACCTGATGGCGTCGGCGATACTGCATAACCCCGAGACTACTAATGTCACTACGGCGTCTGTTAAAAATAGTAAAGTTTTCAGTAGGCATACAAATTCCTTTTTTAGGGTTTCGTATCCAAAGGGTAACAACGGGAACCTTATTACTAAGACTTCGCTCTCCGTCCGTCACCAGGTTGTATCTCATGAACCGTAATAGGTAGACAGTTGAAATTTTCACAGAATGTGTATTTCTATTGGCGATATAGCAAAAAATATAATAAAATTACAAATTAAAGGGGCCCCCATGCAAGAAACGTGATTTTTTCGGCGTTTTTTCCTCGTTTTATTCTCATTCATTATTATTATCATCAGTAGGGATTATTTTTTCAAATGACAGCATTAATTTTTCACATGACGCCTACTCTCATTTGAAAAAATAATTAAAAAGTACATAGTGTTAAATTTTGTACGATGGTTCGGAACCCTTCGTGCACGAGTCCGACTCGCACTTTGCCGGGTTTTTTAGTATATTGACAAAATTATTGCTACTGGACTCTAGGCTAGCATGATAATCATCATACTTTTTGATTTCATGGAGAGATTTCTATGGAGATTTTGAAAGGTGTATTGTTGGGATTCTATAACAAAACAATAATTTCGGAAATTAATATCTTTATTTAATTAAATGAGATCCATCGGTACATATGTAATTAAAGCCAATAATCATAGTTCTTTGTTCAACAAAGTATAGAAAGATAATAAGTAACAAAATAGAACTAAAAAAATATGGTTTTAATAAATAAATCAAAAACTAAAGGAAACTAATTACTTTTCTAGATTATTTAGATATTTTAATTATGCTTCAGACCATCATAAAATAAATGCGTGTCTGCAGCCCACTGCTGCAGCCAGTACTGATTTCAGTTCTTGTAGATATTGATACTTTGTTTTGGCTATTTTAGTAGGCTCCGTGTACATATGCTTTCTATCGCTTTTTTCTATTACCCTAGGACGTCTAGGCAAAGGGTTAAATGTAGCATCGTGTCGTAGTTTATACGAGATAGTTCCATCTGGGTTATATTTCAGAGCTCTGATATCCACCACAACACCATCGCTCGCCATTCGGCCCGGGCTTATTGAATCATGACGTGAAATTTTTTGTCTGTGAGGTCCTGAACAAATGTATAATTAATCATCCATGCTACAGACATAAGAAAAAGGTCTTTTTCGCGCCTCAGCTGTTATTGTCATCAAAAAATGAATTTGTTTATTTTTCAGCGCTCTTTCCATAACAGAGTGTACTGACTCACACTCCATCTACGTATGGCCGCGTTCTAGAAAGTTTTGTATAATTTCAATTTGATAATCAATTGCAAGTTTTAGCAAAGCATTTGCAACTATATTGTTATGCTTTTGTGCGGTGCAACCATGGGTAAACAATACAATATGTTTTGGATCTTTGCGAAGAATACTGCCAAGATAATCTGTCAAGAATGATGCAAATGTAGAATCAGCCGCTGTTTCGTCAAACACATTATTTTTCGCAATAATTCAATTTCAGGTGCTGTCATCAATATTCATTTGAGATTTTTTAGAAAAAGGATAATAATTGAAGTCATCGATTGAATCACAATTATTTTCATCATAATCAATGGTTCCGTTAATTTGTTCAGAAATTTCATCATCCTTTCGTAACTAATTCTGTGACATCGGAATTTAAAGACCGTTTTATCTTCATTTATAGAAAACAAAAAAGTTCAGATTTATGTAAATTGTTGCGAAAAGAATCCAAAAATAATATTTTTTTTACAATATGTAAACGAGATATATGGTTTACTTAGCACAAGGTTTTTACGGTAATTATTCCACACTCGACCATAGTTAGTTTGAAATTAAACATTTGAATAAAGAATGTGATGATCTATTGCACTGTAAACAGATTGCAATGAGCAAAAATACAATGGGTTCGATGATCGAGTGAGGTTGTTTTACATTAATTGCAGAAATGAGTATTAATTAACATTGGCTTGAAATGGAACTGATTGCAACTCGAAATTACTTTAATACAAGAAGAAATTTAATAAAATGAGAAATTACCGGCAAATTTATATAACACAAAATAAATATTATAGGAAAAGATGAAAAACTTTTATATTCTAACAAATATTTTCCAACATAAATCTTTCCCATTCTTTAAACAGCACAAATTTAGAAACAGGTCACAACTTTGAAACGTTAGGCGGCACTGACAGTTTCGCGATAATGCTAGCAAAATTCTACACAACTCAGTTCCGCGGTAATGCTTCTGTCAATCTTGCGCTTGATTGGATAGCGAGATCGCCAAACGGCTTGGCCAGAATGTATAAGAAACGACAATAACCATTAGCGCGAAATTTCAATTTTGCCGTCTTTAAGCAGTTACGCGGTTATGATATTGCTAGTCTCGCGGTTATGCAGTATCACCGCCGTTATGCCTTTCAAGTCATTTACATTTGCATTTTGTAATAATTTATTTAAATCCTGATTTATACCGGGTGTCCCGTAAGTGGTGTGATACCCGAAGGCCATGGATAGGTAATACTTAGACGATCGGGGGGCTAACGGTTTTCGAGATAACGGGACTTAAAGATATTTAGGCATATTTTTATAGATCACCCTGTAACTTCTTTGGTAAATAGGTAATCGTTGGACCTATCCAACGGTCGATAAACTTTTTCCCGCCTCCGCTCCGTTTCGAAGTTATGGCTCAAAAAAGTTATGATTTCGGAATTTTGTATTCTTTTTTTATTATTTAACTACTATGTTTATCAAAAAACACGTCATACCAATTTTTCACATTGGATTTAAGAAGCCCAATACCTTAGCTCTAAAATGACCTATATATATATGCATATCTAGCAGAAGTAGGCAATTATCTTTTGGAAATGACTTTGACCTAATAAACATTGTTTATTAATATATAATGTTCCCAGAATCATATACGTCTTAGAAAGGAGATGTCGCTACTTGAAAAAAATGTGATAGAAGCTTTTATTTAATGTTATAAATGAAATTTTTCCAGGATATAAAGTAAAAAATTTTCAAAATAAAAAAGAAATAATATCCAGTCATTAAAAATTCTTCTATTAGAAGTTTAACCTGGAAATAATGAGCTAAGACCAAGTAGCGACATCTCTTTTCTAAGCCATAAATGATTCTGGGCATATTTATATATGGCATTGATTATTTATTGGGTAATTAATGACTCATGTTTGATCTTAAAAATCCTGTGGTTCTTGCATCCACTTCTATATCATGGCGCCCAAATGTATGTTATGTGGATTTTTTTTTACGGCAGTAGTCTGGTCTAGAGAGAGATATTTTTGACGTAATTTTTAGGTTGGAATAAATTTTAAACCATTGAAGTTGACTTGATCAAATTTTACATATGTATTTATTGTTCCTTTGAAAATGTACATATCTACATCAAAAAAAATTATTTTAAATATTTTCATGTAGTTCTTTATTTTTTACAACATGGTCCGCCGAAAACCGCCTCAAGTGGCGCCCACTCTGGGTGATATTGTATGCCACTAAACAAAAACAAAATATATAAATTCTCAATCTGTATGAGTGTTCTGAGTACTGGTAGCAGAATTAGTACTTCAAAAAATGATGTTACATAATGGCGGCCTGTTAAACTTTGATTAACGATATTTCATACATTTTCGGGTATTACGAGTTATAAAATGTGGGCAAAATTATTGTTCGACTCAATTCTGCTACCAGTCCTCAGAAAGAGGTTACCAAAGGTATGCGCAAAATTTAAGCTAGATCGGTCAATTAGTTATCGAGATATCGTGGGCACCGATTTGAAAAACATAGTTCTGAGATAAACGCGTTCAAAGTTCTGATACCGTTAGATGAGGTTTAAATTGAATTACCCGAGTCCATCGATTGGTCCTGTTTCCCTTCCAAATACGTTAAAACGAAATGGAGAAGTATTAGAAGTAATTTTGAGAGCCGGATTACGGTTATACTGTTCGGAGCCCTAGGAGCCGACCCTTCTCGGAACGAGCGCGCAGTTGCTTCCCGACCGCGCTACCTGAGCGCGCGACTTGCTTATAATTTCTATTATGCTGCTAATTCTTGAAATATCAAAAAACAGTTTTCACGAGCGTATTAAGGAAGGTCTAAGGAATAATAAAATGAAAAAATTTCAATTTCTCCAAATTTCTAGACCAGACTACTGCCTTAAGAAAAACATTGACTTTTAAGGGGTCGATTGCTAAAACATTATCGTGCTCTTTGCTGCTAGCTTTTTTTTACAAAGTTAATATCCACTATATCAAGTGGAGCTGTTGGTCGAAATTTGGAAATGGGTAGCATAAACAATTCATATGTACATCTGGTGATTCCGATTCTGAAGACACAAATACGTCTGGTCTTCTTCTTGCAGTAGTTCAACGCTTAAGTAAGGAACTTGAACATATTAAATCAAAATGGGACGAGCTCAATGTAGTGCATACTTTAGTTAGATTAACTCGAACTTGAAAAGTCGTTTCGAGGAATCGAGCACATGAAAGATTGTATAATTTATCTGAAAGAAAGATCTTTGACAAACTTCGTGAAGACAAAAAACATTCCGCAACAACCAGAGAAGAAACTCCTAATAATTATTCATAAAATAAAAGACCGGTGGTCTATGAAGACATAATCAAAGAACAAAACAATAATAAGTAAAGAATTTAACTGCAGATAGGTTAGGATTTCGGTTTTAGGCCTTATTCCTATTCCGATGACGTTCAATTGTACTTTAGCAGACCCATATGCCTGGTTGAGGACTGTATTGCTCGAATCAATGATGGCCTACAGCACGCACACAAATTGGCAATGGATAATGAGCTTGCCATTAACCCAAACAAGTCTTATCGTCTGCCGATATATAGAAGCGTTTTCTCAATATCTGATTTGCCATCAGTTCGGTTGAATAATTCTACGCTTCAATTGAGTCAATTAAGATCTTAGGCATTCAACTCAATTCGAAATTTAGTTGTTGCGACTACATCGCGCTTTGATTGGGATAATTTATGGTAGGCTTCGTCAACTATCTATTTCCTCCAGTCATCTGTCTGTGGATTTTCGCAAGAAATTGGGGATGACTCTTATTGTCCCCCATTTTAACTATGGCAGCCTTATTTTTAGCACACTAGACTCAATTTATCAAAGAAGAGTTAGTGTAGCCTTTACCGACGTCATTCGTTATATTTATATACTTCCTCGGAGCGCTCGTGTATCTGCCCTTGCTACGTCCGTAGTCGAGAGCTCTGTAGAGGCCTATTTGACACGTCGTAGGCTTATATTCCTTCATAGGCTAATTTATACTAAATCCCCTGGATATATCTCCGAGATGTACATCTAGGTACGGTGAGCGCTCTTACTTCGTCCTACTTGCTCGAAAATGGGACTCTCATCTAAATTTAATTCAGCGCACAGGTTCCGGCCTGACCTTTGCTAAGCTTGCCAAAGATTAACTTACTTAATTAGTTATTGGATTGTGATTGGTATTTATTTTTAGACCTTCAAATACTTGTTGCAATTAGTTTTTAATTTTATTTTTTTTATTGTTCTGTTCTTTAGGCTCTTTATCTTTAAGTTTGCTTTTTCTTTTTGATCTTTGGATTTGTTTTTTTTTATTTATTCATTAATTAATTTATTATTATCATATTTTTACTTTAATTCTTAATGCTACTTACGTTTTTTTCCCACCTAATTGTTCGTAATAAGATCTTGTAATCTTCTGTACAGCGCCTAATAAATGTATTGTATTGAGGTATTTTTCAAAAATATTATGCTATCTTACACAGTTTCAGTTGTCATCTACTGCATATATCGTCAAATTTATTAAAATATCTCTTCAATTTCAACATTTTTTCACATTATTGGACATAGAAATGGTGGAATAAGAAATATTGCTTGTGCGATATAAAGGACAGGCGATATCTATTGCAAGTGGATACTTTCGGTGAAATGAATCGCATTACGTGGAATCAAAAAATAGAAGCGATATCAATTGGTTCGGATATTAAATAACTTTAGGTTCAGAGAATCGATGTTTCTGGAATGGAATCTTCGAGAAGGTTATCGGTAAATTGCAAAGTATAAATACAGCACCTTTAAGCGCGAATAACCAGTCTTGTGTCAGACAGTGAAGTGAAGGAGTAAGCTATTTGGATTGCGATAATTTGAAGTACAGTACAGTAGATAATTAAAGTAGAGTTGATTAGTAATTGTTTGAGTTTTATAAGAGTAAACAATATATCGAAATAAAGAGAACTTGTGATTTATATTTACGCTCGTAACAATATTATGTTACCTTTTATATTAGATCTTAAGAACAAAGAAAGGGTATACTTATTATAACGAAGGGACTTGAAGGGATTCCAAATATTCTTTTTAAGAGATTCACACAAAGTCTTGCAGAACCGCTTAATAATCTATTCAATCTTTCAATCACTAATAAAATTTGCCCAGTAGCTCTTAAAAATTGCTTCGTTATGCCTATTTCTGAATCTGATGACTCTAAACTCGTTATTAACTATAGACCCATTTCCATCTCTAACGCTCTTGCACTTATTTTTGAAAAAGTCGTTTACTATCAGCTATTATTCCAAATAAAATCATTTATTCCTAAAAAACAGCATGGATTTTTACCAGGGCGATCTACGATCGATCACCACATTATCTCTATTCACTGACAAAATCGCATCCGCTCTCGACAAAAATACACAAATAGATTCTATCCACACTGACCTTGCCAAAGCATTCGATAAGATTACTCACAAACGCTGTCTTTCAAAGATGGCGCTAATGGGGTTCCAAATAGACACCATATCTTGGTTCCACTCCTATTTAACCAACAGGGGTAATATTGTTGTATTTAATGGCCATCAATCATCCTCATTCAAACAAATTTTCTGGAGTGCCCCAAGGTACAATACTTGGACCATTAATTTTTCTCATTTTACATCAACGACATGCCTTCTTGTTTTATATCTGACTGCTGATGGATTCGCTGATGATGCCAAGATTTTTAGGAAAATTAATAACGTGACAGATTGTGTTCATCTTCAAAAGGATATACTACGGCTGGAAAAATGGTGCCATGAAAACTGTATTGAAATCAACGTAAGCAAATGTAAATGTATCTCGTTTCATCGCAAAAAAGACCCTATATTCTTTGACTACACCATTCACGACAATAATCTCATTAGGATTTAGGTGTAATCTTTGACCGAAAGCTCCTCTTTATTCGACACATAAACTGTATTACCTCCAGATCATTTCGTTTATTAGGCTTTATCTTTTGCACTTGGAAATCATTTAGGTCACCATCCTCTTATATCAGTCTTTTTTATTCTTTAATAAGGAGCATTCTCGAATATGCTAGTCAGGTTTCGAATCCTTTTTATTCCTCCTATAGTGCACAAATTGCGGCTGTCCAGCGAAAATTCACCAGAGTTCTATTGCTCAGTTTGGAGAATACCAGTCTAGAGTATCATGAAAGACTAGCAAAATATAACTTAATAACACTGGAAAATCGCAAAATCTACTTGGATAGTACGTTTCTATATAAATACTTTAATGCTCAAGTATATTGTGATGCATTAGTGTCTAATATTGACTTACATGTCCCTTCGCGTAACTCGAGACCCTCTTCAGATTACCCAATTGCAGAATAAAGATTAAAGAAAGGTCACCTATCTACAGAATTACAAAATCAGACAATATAAGATTTAACAATATATACAATTTCAATCCTAGTCCTCTGACATTTAAAAAACTAATCCTCCGCGAGGTCGTTTATGTAGTAACACTCTCCTTCATTTCTATCTACCTATTGCTTTCCCCTTTTTCCCCACTCATTAACAGCATTGTTGGCTTCCGCTCTTTCGATGAATTTTAGTCCTAGTTTCATTTTGCTTCTTGCTTCCCTAAGCTTTTAGTTTTAAGCTCGCGCATGTATTTATGCATGCTTTAGATTTAGTTTAAGAATTTTTGTACTTTTCTTTTTTTCTTTCTTATATTTTCTTTCTATTATATAGCTCAATTTCACATTTTGTTCTTCATATTACTTCTTTAGTTATAATTTATTATTTGTAGTTATATCTCAATATTCTTTTTATTTCATGAATTTTAATTATTCTTTAACTTCTTCTTTCGTTTTGCTTATGTAAATTTATTAGCTCGCTAAATTGCATGTAAGGTAGTATTTTATTGGAAAGCTTTTTGTTTACTATTTTTATAACTTTCAAAGTAAATAAATAAATAAATAAAATGCTATTATTGCACTTATACTGCTTTGTATCCATAATTTCAACTTTCTACGAAACTTAGCCTTTGTACCAATAAATTCAAATGGTGGGAACAGCTCATCTATGTCGTTCCTGTCTAAATATCTAAGTTCTTCATAGCCAAAACCAGCACCTTTTAAATACACAGCTTTAGTTACAAATAATTTTAACAAATATGAGTAATATTCTTACTTTTTAATAGTGAGAAAATTTGGTCTAGTATCCATCCTTTTAACAAGTGTTTATCGTAGCATATGAGTGAGTATTCCTGGACATGATGTCCATCCTGCCAGCATTAGCTGCGAGCTCAATCCGCGATCAGCGTTGACACAAGATGGCATCTCGGCTAGTGCGACAGAGCTGTAGGGGGGGGGGGGGTAAAGCAAATACATGCCCCTGTCATAGTCCCCTATACAAAAAAAAAACATTTTTTTGTGCCTGCAAGAAACAGGCAGCACCACATCCGATCCAGAAAGGACCCTTACACCATTAACCCTTATATATTATGAAGGCGCAGATGATCTGCCTTCGCGGCTGTGCCCCACTCACCCTATGTCACTGCGGGCACATTAATATGCAGTGTCGGTATTGATCTGTAAATGAGTGAATGGAGAAGCGGACCTTAGTCAACCATCGCCGTTAAGAGGGCTGCAGGAGAGTGGGAGAAATGAGAATTAGTAAAAGTATCTATACTTCATATTGAGTCGTAAATCATTTGAGTTTAATGTTAAAAGTTATATTCAACAATTAAAGTTATACTAAATCAAGTTCTTCCTTTTTCAAAAAATTAATTAGCGCAATTCCTAACGTAATAAGATTCTAGTCGATCACTACTGTACTACAGATTTCATTTTAGCAATATGCTCATATTAGTAGTCTTTTTTATCCCAAAATAAGAACAAAAAATATCATTTTTTTTTCATCTACAAAAATATGCATAATAAAAGCCCCGCAGGTGGTGGTTAGGGTACCGCAGGTTGAATCTGATCATCTATATGCGTGTGTAACTTAATCTATTATGATACGAAAAGGACATAACGAAGTCTTCTGATTTCTCACTATAATCACATTTAGCTTAAGGCGAGTACTAAGGTATTGAATGTGTCCCTCTTGGATATCGGGGTTATGTAAGTAGGGACTGACGCCTAGGCTGGTGTGATATATAAAATGTACAAAAAATATGGCCAAGAAAACCATTGTACTTACGATTCTATCCGATCCATCGTTTGAGGCGCCTCCTTGATGATGCTGATTCAAGAAACCTAACCACTTGGGTTATTCGGTACCTGCTTACGGACGATATTTGAACTAAACCTAAAAGAATTACAACAATTTAAGTCTATAATATAACGATTAATGTGGAATATATCCTTTGTTCTTCGCTATGCTAAACTGAATTAGCACTTCCGGTTCGTGAAGGGTGCGAAACCAAGGCACGATAACAGCTTTGAGGTTCTTTTAATGAAGAAGGCCTTGGACTGACACAGCCAGGGGCCGCTGTCGGTCGTTATCTGACGTCCGGAGTTTTTTGGATAACTTCCTCGTTATGTTCCAATTTATATAGAGCAATCCAAACATACAGGTTTCATCGCTTATATGATGTTTCGTAATACCCCTCCCCCGTGCCTCTGGGGCAGGATATTTCTTTTCTCTATGACCTCAAGTGTCGGTCAATTTTTTTGCAATAATTTATTTTCTCGGCGCGATGTGCTTCCGAGGTTATGTAAGATGCGATGAAAATACTTTAGTCAGGAATTCGAAAATACTCTCTGGCACGATTTATTGACAAGATTGAACTCGATTTTCCTCTATAATACTTTCTATTTTTCAATTTTTATCCTCCTCACACTCTCCTTTCCACCTCACACTCTTCTTCTTCTCTACCTTTTTTTTCAACGAGTGGCCCGCCGACAGATATATATCGTACAACCGTGCAGAAAATGAGCACCATCACTAGCTGTCAGTGATGCAAGTGCAGCATACTGCTAAATGCAGCACGCTGCGACCATAACAAAGTTTCCTGTCATATTAACACAAACAATTTTTCTCCCTTTTCCTCGAGGCATTCACTTTCAGGACTCGGGACAAAATTATTAAAGATGTTGCTACATATATGTATGCGTATATAGGTATACTTCTATAACAAGGAATGCGTCTTTATATTTTCTTCGACAAAGAATAGTCATTTTGACAATAGTATATATTTATTTCAACATTATTAAATTATAAAGTAAATTTACTTCAATGGCATTGATTCCACTTCAGGCTTTACATCTGATGTTTCCCTTCAATAGATTGTACGAAATATTTCATATATTGGTATTCGTGATCATCTATTATTAACAAAAAATAAAAACAATCACTTCCTTCCTGGAATATTATAGTTCTTGATATGAAGGAAAAATAATTTGGCTGATAAATACCCGGAACTCTATAAAACATGTTGTTATCTTGGAAAGTTATCTAAAACGTTGATCTCAGCATGGTATGTAAACTCGACTGAATTTTCGCTGTAGAAAAATCCTAAAGTACCTATTCTGAACATTTCGAATAAGTTCTCAAAGACCACATTCTTTGAGAACGGAGTCACCTCATCTTCTCATAAACTTATTAGTATTTTTTTTTCTGAATACCTATTTCATGTTAGTTTTTTTTTGGCATGGGATCCACCTTTAATTAAGCATCCATTCAAAATTACAAAATCTCATTTAATATTTGTTTCATCAGAGGAGGTGGTTAATATACTTGATAAATTAATTGCAACAAAAATCCAGGCACTGATGGAATTCTTAGCATTGTATGTATATAAGAGATGCTCCAGTAGCTTGCAAATTCTTAAAGTATTTCCACCAAAGCTAAGCCATGGATTTGTTACTCCAATTTTAAAATCAGGTGATCGCAGATGTGTTACAAATTATCGTTCTATTTCTAATATGTTGGATTTAATTTTTGGAAGGCTTGCGTACAATCAGTTTTTCCATCAAATTTGCCCTTAAATATGTGATTAGCAATATGATTTTATTCCTGGACATTCTACAGGTGTTATCTTAGCTCTGTTTACTGACACCATTGCCTCTGCTCTTGGTGAAAACAAGCAATAGGATTCAATTCACATTGACTTTTCGAAGGCGTTTTATAGGATTCGTCACCAGCAATGTGTTTCAAAGATGCTGGAAATTGGTTTCAAAATGTTGACACTGTTCTTTGGATTCTTTCCTAACTATCTAGAGAAAAGAAATAGTGTCGTAGTTTGTAATTGCCTCCTAATTAAACTCCTTCGAACAAACCTCAGGCCTGCCTCAGGATACGATACTTGGTCATTTCTAGTTTATAAATAACTTACCAATAGATATTACATCGGTTTCTTTGATATATGCTGACGACGTTAAATATTTAATTAACTTATGGTACTAATGATGGTAAATGCCCACAAGATGATATGGTTAAGCTTGAAGGTTGATGTAAGGAAAATTATCTTCATCCCAATATTGATAAATGCAAGACTTTAATATTTTCTAGAAAGCGTGATACAATAGGTCTGTATGTTTACTTTTATGTAAAACTATCTGAGTAAAATTCAAGTAAAAACTTTCTTTCGGTAGAGGGGATAATACTAGATCATAATGTCAAATGTAAACAGACAACTTGGAAATCCATTCAACTGTCAAAGTTTTCTAGTCCAAGAAATAAACATTAACAATTATGGGTAAAAAACTTTCGAGTCTATGTAAAAACATTGAAGCCTGGGTAAAAACTTTCGAGTAAACATACAGACCTGATCTTCTTCAAATTAAGAATTTAGGGGTTAAATTTGATAACAAGCTACTTATATAAATCTTCTACTACAAAAGTTGATCGCATGCTGGGTTTAGTTTTTCGGGTCTCTAGATCCTTCCGAAGCAGTGTTTCTTTCATTTGTTTTATTCATGCTACAATAATTTAGTTGAATCTGTCCAGAGAAAGTTTCTCAGAATCCTACTGTTTAAATTAGACATTGATGTCATGGAGTTATACTCAAAGATTATCCTTTTTTTAACCTAGACTGTTTTGATTTTCAAAATCTGAGTAAATATTCCAACAAGATTCCCAAGACTCCATGTTTCGTTTGGAGTCCCCTTCTGTAGAACCAACATCCGAGTAAAGTTACCTTTCATAAGAATGCGGAAAAATTTTAATTGTAATAGCATAATTTTTAGAAAAACTTTTTATTTTTACGATTCAAATAAAATTATTAAATACAAGAGAAAGAACAACCGCCTCGTCCGGTTTTTGT